>CAMXCT020001424.1:0-232500 GCA_947184155.2 Cladocopium goreaui | reverse complement strand
AAACCCATGGTTTTTAGGGTAAAGTACTCTTGGATAAACCAATTTTGGCTTGACCTACACGGCCAAATACATCCACGCATACCACTCGCAACTTGGGTTTTAGTCGGTGTTGATCCCAATTTCCTCTGACTGCCTTTGGTCATACCGAGTTACAACCAAGAATTGGCTGTGCATAGTTGCCAGTGTGGGATCATATTTCTTTTATGATGCCCGGCCGCAATGAAGTCAAATCCGGAAACATGTTTGGAGGTGTTTTTTTGCCATGTGTTATTTGAAAATCTGACCTCAAAAAGACTCCAGGTCCTGAAGTTGCATGTTCTTTATTGCATCTTGATTCGGTAATGCTTCCCAACAAACTTGCAAAGGAGGTAGCCTAGAAACAAGCAGGAACCTAAAGTGAGTGCATTCTTTGATGCCTCCAAATAAAGATCCCTAATCTGGGGGCCTTCGAAAAATTCAAATAAAAGTCAATTCTAATTCAATTTCAACCTAGATTCCATTTCGTGCTCAGAGCCAATTCTCATTTAGTTCAATTCACAGCTAATCTAAACTCACATTCAAGTCAAATTGAATTCAAATTCAAGTATATAGGTCAGTTCAAATTATAAACAAATCAAACTGAATTGAAATTCAATTTTAATTGAATTCCAAATTCAATTCACATCCAGTTCAAATTCAAATCAAACCAAGCTGAAGTCAACTTAGAATCACGTCAAATTTAAAGTTTTAAACCAACAATTACCCATCTGTATTCCCAAACAGGTGTCCACATGTTTCCACGAATACATGTCTCAAGCAAGAACACTTTACCTGACTCCATGTCCTGGGTCCGAGATGAGTATGTTTGATTATCTTTGGGGGTATTGTTACTATATGTTACTATGTCAACATACCTGAAATGTGCTGTCATATGATACAATCATCATACATTAATTATAATACAGTATATATATATATGTATTATATAATTATATATTATATACATGTTTCTACAACAAACGCAGGGTATCGCAGGGTTCATTCCACCAAATCAAGAGGACTCCCCTGCCGCCCGTCAAGTTTAACTGCCGTGATACCATGGATTGTGCCGGGGAAGATGCTCGGGACGCCGTGGAGATGGTCGCCGTGGGAGCTGCCACGGAGGCAGAAATCAGCCTGGGCTGCGCAGGGCGATGCAATGGATGGATTACCCTCTGGTAATTTAACATAGCTATTGAAAATGGCCATTTATAGTGGATTTTCCCATGAAAAATGGTGATGTTCCATAGCTATGTTAGTTTACCAGAGGGTAGATCAGCTGATAGCTTCTGGTCCAACATCATCCAACACAATGAAGCACAGACGTGGCAATTGGAAATCTCATGAAATCTCCAAATCTTTTTCCCCACCTGCCAGGTGAGGGTTGTTAGATTTTATGTCAGTTGCCTCCTCCTCCTCCTGCTCCTCCTCCTGCTCCTCCTCCTGCTCCTCCTCCTCCTCTCCTCCTCCTCCTCGTCCTCCTCGTCGTCCTCGTCGTCCTTGCTCAACTGCGACCCGCGATCCACAGTGTTCGCTGCCGGACCTCAACCACGACCATCCACGCCCAGTGTTCCCTGCCGGACCTCAACCACGACCATCCTCGCCCAGTGTTCCCTGCCGGACCTCAACCACGACCATCCACGCCCAGTGTTCCCTGCCGGACCTCAACCACGACCATCCTCGCCCAGTGTTCCCTGCCGGACCTCAACCACGACCATCCGCGCCCAGTGTTCCCTGCCGGACCTCAACCACGACCATCCGCGCCCAGTGTTCCCTGCCGGACCTCAACCGCGACCATCCGCGCCCAGTGTTCCCTGCCGGACCTCAACCGCGACCATCCGCGCCCAGTGTTCCCTGCCAGACCTCAACCGCTCTTCTGACATATCTTCTGACATTTTATTTGGCATTCTATCTGACATATCTTCTGGCATATGATCTGGCATATCTTCTGGCATATCTTCTGGCATTCTATCTGGCAAATCTTCTGGCATTCTATCTGGCATATCTTCTGGTATTTTATCTGACATATCTTCTGGCAATCAATCTGGCATTCTATCTGGCATATCTTCTGGCATATACTCTGACATATCTTCTGGCATTCTATCTGACATATCTTCTGGCATATATTCTGACATATCTTCTGGCATATCTTCTGGCATATCTTCTGGTATATCCATCTGGCATATCTTCTGGCATATTTTCTGGCAAATTTTCTGGCATTCTATCTGGCATTCCATCTGGCAAATCTTCTGGCATATTATCTGGCATATTTTCTGGCATATATTCTGACATATCTTCTGGCATTCTATCTGGCATTCTATCTGGCATTCTATTTGGCATTCTATCTGGCATTCTATCTGGCATATCTTCTGGCACTCTATCTGACATATCTTCTGGCATTGGCAAATCTTTCCCTGCCGGACCTCATGTAGGAAGATATGGAACAAAGAATGTGCAGAAGAAAGTTAGAAAGAATTTCAGACAAGTATGTAATATATTACTTGCGAATTTGCAGGTGTGTGGTAGTGTGATCGGGGCAATGCCACTCTTGAGTTTGCGGGTGGCAAAATTTGAAGCAATCAATTTGAACAGATAACAGAGTCACTGGGGTGGACAGAGATATTTCCATTTCTGTACCTTTGGAGCTGTTTGCAAAGACACTTGAGACAGGCAACATCTTACAGCAAGTTACTACAAATTACTTGATGGGATCTCATGCTGGATTGATGCTTGAGACAGTCAACATCACACAGAGTTTCTATTGTGTATCACAGCTATGGTAGCATGGTGGATATGTGACATCGGAACATTTGCTGGAGCATTTGCGCCCTCATCTACTCGATCGCGGGCCAGAGGCAGGATGGACATCATCATAGAAGCATTCAGCAGGAGGAGGTTATGTGATCAGTAGTGTCTTCTTGCGTGTTTTTGTTTGCTTGGCAGGTGATGGCAGAGGGTGACTAATCTGCGAGTGCTGCGCAGGCGATGGGTTTGAGTGGAAGTAAGCACATTGGCCAGTAAGTGTTGGATAAGTGATGTGGAAAGCAGCTTGTGCTTTGGGACCTTGCGCAACAGCCGAGGCGAGCTCAAGCACAAGCAAAAACGTGAATAAGATAATGGTGCTCAAAGGTGTATCTCTTCGAAATGTTTCAGTGAGACAGAGTGGAGAAGTTACATACGATCTAGATATTTAGATGTCGCTTGACACTGCAAGATGGACACTATCTTTTTGCACTTGGGAAGTTTGGACACATTGGGACTGAACTGGTTTTGACCGGGAAGGTCTTGTGTTTCAAGAGCCATGGCAAAGAGATCATGGCCATTTGCTGTCACGAGTTGGGATGACACTGTGAAATTTGCGCAGCTTTTGTTTGGTGTAGACGTTGTCTATGAGAACTATGCAGAGAGATTGCCGCATAGATCGGATAAATCCTTCTTGCTATTCGCCAAAGGTGCTTGTGCTGAGGGAAGGCCCTTCTTCGAGATCGGAGATCTCATTGGGCCACAGTTGGAAGAGATTCAATGTTGGGAACAAAATGTTCGCAACAACAATGCGCGTCCAACGAAATCGCAGCAGATGCTGAATTCTGACGGATGGACTGTGTACTACTGGAGTGCGCAGGTGACGTGTGCTCCCTGTCTGTGTCGCAGCAGCTTTGGAGCAGACGCTCACCAGAAACATGTGCCAACTTCATCGGCCATGTGGCAAGCTGGAAGCAGATTTGAGAAAGTATGGGACGCCACATTGATGAAGAACTATGAAGCTTTTCAGAATCGAGATTTGCGTCCCACTTGGCTTGACAAGTCATGGCAGGTGTTGTGGAATTGGAATGATCACAACCAAAATCATGGAATCAGCCCTCATTCAGATGAGTCTGCCACTTACAGCAATGTTGATCCGATCACGTCCTTTTCATTTGGGCATGGGGGTGTGTTGACCTTGGGCCCCAAAAAAGGTCTAGTGACAAGGATGTTGTTCCAAGAAGGCGGTGACGCTTTGGTGATGGCAGGAGACTTCCAAGCAGAGTTTTGCCATGGTGTGCCGGCGCGCTCCACTTGGAAAGATTTGAAGTCGCTTTCTATGTTTGCCACAATGAAAGAGTGGGAGAAAGTTGGGCTGCAGCAGGAAATTGCTTTGCATGAAGGTGCTGAGCCAGAAGCCAAGCATGTCCGCATGAATTGCACGGTCCGCTGGCACAGCACACATTGGGCTGGATGTCCGGTGCGGGGGCAAGAAGGTCATGGGACTCAACCGGTTTCGACTGGAGCTGTCCAGACGTCTTCAAGCTCTTTGGCGCCTGGCGAAGACCGTGTGAATGTTTCTGCTGGAGCTGCGGCAGGGATCCAAGGGACTCAACCGGTTTTGACCGGGGCTGTCCGGGTGCCTGCTGCAAGCACGGTGGATCCAAAGCATTCGTTTTTTTCACTGGCATTAAGAAGCGAGGTGTGGAAGAAGAGGCAACGCCCTCTGTCAGCACCGTGAAAACATCTCGTTCAGGTGAAGAGTTGCTGCTGGAGGGCGCGGATGAGACAATTACGAGTCTACTGGATTGTATTGAAGCATGTGTGCGACAGAATGATCTTTTTACGTTGGCCATTACAGGCACTCCATTGGTCGCAGCCACACAGGTGCATGCGGAGATGTTAGCCAAGATTGACGAAAATGTGAAAAATTTGAGGGCCCGGCTTCTGGCGGCATCAGAAGCCGTTGAAGCATTTTCGCGTTGTCGAGTTGACCGAGTTCAGTTCAAGTCGCTGAACTTGATGGAGCTGGCAGCGCAGCAGCGCAGAATGATCCACAGGGAGCTTGGCAATTTCTACACTTCTGAAAATTCGTCGTGGTTGATAGAAACAAGAAGCAAAACGCAACAAAATTGTTTGAACAAAGATCCGCAGTATCGCAAGTGTTTGCTTTCGCATCGTCAACTGGAGTTACTTCTGGAAACTTTGAGCGAAACAATGATGAAGAAGTATGAGGAGATTGCCTTTGACTTGCGCACCTTACAGCGTGGAGTTCTTCCACGGAAGTTGACCTGTGCAAAGAGGCACCAACATGCGAAGCAACATCAAAATGAAGATTTGGGGTTGGATGTGTATGAGGTTGCTTCTGATTCAGTGCTCTTGGTGAAAGCTTTGGAGGTCGGTTACGTATCGGACATGGACAAGGCCACGCGCCTTCAGACTGTAACAAGTGCATGGCAGAAGTTGCTGTCAGTCATGTCCGGTGTTGAGATCGTGCATAGTCTGAAACAAGGGCTCTTGACACTGCTGCAGCATTTGCGCACGATGGATGTGGACAGACACTGTTGTGATCGGACCTCTGAGGAATTAGTGAGCGAAAATTATGACATTTGGGTTTGGATGACGAAGGTCACGCCTTGAGCTGGTACAGCCTTTGGGCTTCAAATGTGAACCTGTGGCCCAGGATATGTCGTCTGGGTGCATGCTGTCAGTGCGAAGATCCTACCAGACTGCTGATGTGCGTGAAAAACAAACGCTGCAACGCCAAAGGAGCCATGGCAAAGAGATCATGGCCATTTGGTGTCACGAGTTGGGATGACATAGTGAAGTTGCCTAAGTGAATCGGATATGTTTCAAGGAATGGACACTAAGAAGTCATGTGGAATTTGGTTTGGCTGAAATATACTTTGTCTGAAACAAAGAATTTGGTTTGCAAATTCTTTGTCGATTCAATTTCACAAGACATTGGTTTGCTGCATACAGTTTGATTGGCGGGATGTTCACAAATGATTTCGTCTGTCGCTTTGTCAGGTACATGCGTGGCATTGGGATGGAAGATTTTGTGTTCAGGAGCTTTACTGTGGGCATGTGGCAGTGGTTGAGTTTCGACAGTCAAGACATGAGATCGTGTGTGGAGACATGTTGTGAGAAATGGTCACGAAATGAACACTTTTAGCAGCATTAATGCAGCAGTGCGTATTGGCTCAACTCTTGCTGTAAGCGACTGAGGTTTGGTTTTCTTCGTCCAGCCATGTCGGAGCCTGTTTCTATCACAGGCTTGGTTGTGGCGTCCGAGCGTCCACAGACAATTTTCATTGGCACCCGGAGCCGATTTCGCAAAGGAGCTGGGCATGTGTGGCGCTACGAGTTGAGTTCTGTCGGTTCTCAGCGCATCTATGTATGCCTCCAGCCACCGAGCACTACACATGCAAACGATGTGATGTTCATTGTGCCGCAAGTGGAAGGTGATAGAGTCTTCTATGTCGCATATGAAGGCCGTGTGGTGAATGGTGAGTTGGAGCAGCGTGCCGCTGTGTTTCGCACTGCAGCTCCGTTTTGGGAGGTTGGAGACCATGTGTGGGAAACCAATGCTCTCACCAGCCGTAGCAGCTATGAGGAGGAGTGGCAGGAGCCACAGTGGCAGGCTTCGGGTTGGACGGTTTGCACGCAGCATGGGCTCTAACGGCTTTTGGGCTGGGAGAGCTGGACGTTGCGGGTGGCATCCTTGGGACTTAACTGCTTGTGGGCGGGGCTGTCTGATGGATGCGCGGGTCTATGAGCTAAGCTGTTTGGAAGCAGCTCTGGAGAAAAAGTTTGAGTAGTGAGAGGCTGCTTGTAGAGAAGCGCTTGATAGACAACGTCGTCATGAACATGTCTCTTCAGCAGTTTGGTGTGTGGTAGAAGCTGTCTAGCAAGTGTGGAAGAAAAGACTGGGTTTTAAAGATGTGTATGGGCATTTGTTACTTGCTCTTTTATGAACATGTCTCTGCGGCAGTTTGGTTTGTTTGTGAAGGAGCTGTCTGTCTAGACAGTTTGGGAGAAAGACAGTGTTTCAAAGATGTGGATGGTTGTATGTTACTTGCTCTTGTTTCTGTATGACAGGAGGCTGTGACAGAACAGGCGTGGACTGTCGGCAGGTCAGTTGTGAGTTAGTGTATGTTTGGAATTGTCTGTCTAGACAGTTTGGGAGAAAGACAGTGTTTCAAAGATGTGGATGGCTGTATGTTACTTGCTCTTGTTTCTGTATGACAGGAGGCTGTGACAGAACAGGCGTGGACTGTCGGCAGGTCAGTTGTGAGTTAGTGTATGTTTGGAAGTTGGTGAGAGTTTGAAAATTGGGCACAGGTGAACAATATCAACTAGTGTACTCTGGTGACAGTCAAATAATGTTTTCTTCCGTGTTTTTGTTTGCTTGGCAGGTGATGGCAGCGGGTGACCAATCTGCGTGTGCTGCGCAGGCGAGGAGTTTGAGTGGAAGTAAGCACATTGGCCTGTGGCTGCTTTTGAAAGTGTTGGATAAGGGATTTGGAAAGCAGCTTGTGCTTTGACACCCTCTGCAACAGCCGACGCGAGCTCAAGCACAAGCAGAAACGTGAATAAGATAATAGTGCTCAGTGAGAAAGAGTGGAGAAGTTACATACGATCTAGATCTTTAGATGTCGCTTGACACTGCAAGACGGACATTGTCTGTTTGCACTTGGGAAGTTTGAACACATTGGGACTGAACTGGTTTTGACCGGGAAGGTCTTGTGTTTCAAGAGCCATGGCAAAGAGATCATGGCCATTTGGTGTCACGAGCTGGGATGACACTGTGAAATTGGGACTGAACTGGTTTTGACTGGGAAGGTCTTGTGTTTCAAGAGCCATGGCAAAGAGATCATGGCCATTTGGTGTCACGAGTTGGGATGACACTGTGAAATTTGCGCAGCTTTTGTTTGCTGTAGACGTTGAAATTGTCGCATAGATCGAGCATAGAAGGCGCTTGTGCTGAGGGAAGGCCCTTCTTCGAGATTGGAGATTTCATTGCGTCACAGCTGGATCTTCCAGCTGTGGCGCAATGAAACATAGAAGGCGCTTGTGCTGAGGGAAGGCCCTTCTTCGAGATTGGAGATTTCATTTTCTACAGCTGGAAGAGAGTCAACGTTGGGAAGAAAATGTTCGCAACAACGAAATCGCAGCAGATGCTGAATGCTTCCAACGCCGTTGTGGCTTTTCACGGGTTGGAGATGGCTGCTGAGGGAATCGCAAGGAACTTCCTTGCGATTCCCTCAGCAGTTGCAAAGCCTACCGGGCTTTTCGCCTGCCTACTTTACATGTGCTGTATGGGTTTGTGGTCTCTTCGAACAACAGGAATGGCAGAGACCAAAGCAAGGACTCAGGAGATTGAAGAATTGTTTGCACAGCAACGATCTGCCAAGCGGTTGAAGATGCGGAAGACTCATGAAGGAGAAGAATTCTGAGCGGTTCTGGGAACTGTTGGTAGTGTGAAGCAGGCAGAGTGGGCTCCAACTGCTTTTGGGCGGAGCGAGCTTCTAGCGGCGGATCGCATCTTAAGACTTAACTGCTTTTGTGGCAGGGCGGTCTGATGGGTCTGTGGCTGTATAAGAAATAGAGCGGCAACTGATAGTAGAGGAGGCATGATAGACACAAAGTCATCATGAACGCGTCTCTGCAGATGAAATGATTGTGATAGCTTGGTTGAGTTTTGTGAGAGGGCATGGACATGTCTAGGTTTTAGAGTAGACGAAATCGCAGCAGATGCTGAATGCTGACGGATGGACTGTGTACTACTGGAGTGCGCAGGTGACGCGTGCTGAATACAGTGTGATTAGCGGGTTGTTCACAAATGATTTCGTCTGTCGCTTTGCCAGGTACATGTCGCAGGGCTCGTACGCAGCGTGGGCTTCAACTGCTTTTGGGCAGGGCGAGCTGCTAGTGGCGGGCGGAAAGCTGCAGCGAAGGACAGTTGCTAGGGGAAGTCACGGGTTCACCAGTCTCTGCGGCAGTTTGGAGTGTATGGCATTTGGTCTCGAATGACTATTTGTTGATTCAACTTCACAAGATATTGGTATGCTGAATACAGTTTGATTGGCGGGTTGTTCACAAATGATTTCGTTTGTCGCTTTGGCAGGTACATGGGTGGAAGCACAGCGTGGGCTTCAACTGCTTTTGGGCAGGGCGAGCTGCTAGTGGCGGGCGGAAAGCTGCAACGAAGGACAGTTGCTAGGGGAAGTCACGGGGTTCACCAGTCTCTGCGGCAGTTTGGAGTGTATGTCATTTGGTCTCGAATGACTAAAAGAAATTGTCTGTTTTGTTTGGTCTCTTAATTTTAGTCAGGATTGCAGTCCGATCCGGCTGTGATGTCAGGCGCAGCTTTCGTCTGGCGCCGGCGTGCACAGTGTGGCGATGTTTGCTGGGATACATGCGGCCTTGCTGCTTTTGGCTTGTGGTCTACACTGGGCGTGCTTCATGTCTTCCAACGCCGTTGTGGCTTTTCACGGGTTGGAGATGGCTGCTGAGGGAATCGCAAGGAACTTCCTTGCGATTCCCTCAGCAGTTGCAAAGCCTACCGGGCTTTTCGCCTTCCTACTTTACATGTGCTGTATGGGTTTGTGGTCTCTTCGAATGAAATCGCTTCGAAGACAATCATTGCAGAGAAGCATTTTCTGTATCAGTGCTGTGTTACTTTTTCCTTGTATGTATGGAATGGCCTTGTCTTTGTGGCATTTTTATTTTGTGTGGATGCTCGGAGCAAGCGTGTCCTATGCCGCAAGCAAAAGGATGCTGACGCATCAGATGTGTGACAGAGCAGCCGCAGTTGAGCCGACTTGTGCTAGTTCGGGGTTCAGAAAGCCGAAGCCTTGGAATATCAGTTGCATCAAAGGCAGAAAAAACAAAAAAATGATGCGCATGATGTTCTGTTCCATCTTCCGGCCAGTCAGCTGCAAGATCCGTATACAGGAAGGGTGGCATTATGTTTGCAGTGTGGTTCTTGCAGGTGCGCTGCGCATGTGCTCTGGACTGCTTGTATGGCAACATGTTTGGCAAGAATATCGTTTAGTTAGACTGCTGCTGTTTGCGTTGTTCTGGTTGTTTTGTGGCGGTAATTCGGAGTACGGTCGTCTCAGCGTGGTGTGTCTTTTGTGCACCTTAGGGAATTTGCATTGCTCGTGGTGCAAGATGCTATCGTTCGCTACCTGTTGGCTGGTTTGTCCGAGCCATAATGCGACAGTGGCTGCTGTCTTTGCAATTTTGGTTCCCTTTGCCCCAAGACTTGTGTTTCCCATGCTAGAAATTCGAAACAGTGCCTCCAGGCAGAAAGAAGCCAAGTGTCTCCGATGGCGTTGTCGCAACACAGAAATGTTGCGCACGCATGCGGAGTTGTTCAAGGGCCATGGAATGGATCCCGGCGCTTCGTGTCACACACTGGAAACCAAACCCCTGTCTGCTGAAGAATGTGAAGCGCTGAAAGAACAAATCGTTGCGGCAATCAGCCGGCAAGAAAACTTTATTGATAAATACAACATCGTGTGGGATAGAATGAAAACCTTCATGACATGGGATCGCATTGCCATTGGAATTGAGCGAACATCTGATGCATCCCTTGGCCGTGCGACAGTTCAGGCGCAAAATCGTGTTGTTCAACAGAGACTGGAACGTGTGTTCAGAGATGGTACTAAGAAGATGTATCGTAGCCCTCCTACTGTGATGAGTGGCTTGCAGCCATGTGTCCAGAAGTATCGTGAAGAGTTAGGATTCTGCTATGGTCCTTTGGAAGTAGGAGATTGTCTTTGTAGGTTTTTCGAAGAGGTGCGTGAGAACCGATTGTTTTGGCAGTCCAGGGAACTAGGGCGCAACAGTTTGCCTCTGGAAGCGGCGTGCCGCGGTGTGGCATTGCGACGTGCACAAGAAAGACAAGAGCCGACCAGTAAGTTGCTGCGAGACTTCAGCATTGTGAATGTAATGCAGGCGAAGCAAGGACAGAACACTTACACGGGGTTAGTGAACTTTCAGTCGCTGACATGTTGGTTGAACAGTGCTGTTCAGTTGCTTTGGCACTCTGAATTTGTTTCTGAGTGGCTACACTACAGCGAAACTTTGGAAAGAGCATCGTTGCAGAGACCTTTTCCCTGTAAAGAATTGCCACAACTCTTGAAATGGATGGGGAATTATGAAGTGGTGGCGCCCATCGAACTTTTGCATTTTTGTTTAGACCATTGGCAGAACTACGGATTCATCGATAGGCAGTGTGATGCCATGGAATTTCTTCAAGTTGTCCATCAGCTATCAAACGCTCCGGAGTCTACGGAGCAAGTTAGTGTTTGCTTCAACGCCACTCCGTTGCATCAGTCGGCCTACACACTGGGAGAAGAGTGTTGTCTGCAAGAGTTTGTAGACTTACATCTGAAACAGCGCCATGGCACTTTGGAAACTGTCAGTAAGGAAATTCTTCTGCAAACCATTCCATTTTTGGTAGACGAAGTGACGGCTGAATTGTCTTGGATTGCAACCAAGATTGTTGACTGGAACGCAGAGGTGGACTTGCGCATGCTCTTCACAGAAATGGCTGAGATGCAGCCGCGCCCCTTGGAAAAATCATAGCTTGTTTTGTATTTCGTGTGTTTTTAGTTGTGCTTAGTGTCAGCTGTGCTTTCTGTGGTATGGAAGTCAATACTGTTTTTGTTGACAGGTTACAGAGTGAAAGCAGCGATATTGCATCTGCATGATGAAGACAGTTCTGTGAGCATGACAAGCGGCCACTATGTAACAGCACTGTGCCAGAATGGCCAATGGCATTTGGCCAATGATGAGTTTGTGCGGAATGTGCAGATGAAAGAATGTCCTGTGGTTCCATGTGGCGTTTTATTTGAAAGGTGTGATGACCAGTGCTCTGGGAAAACCATGTTGTTTGAAGGAATGGTATGCCAACAACACTCCTGGTTCGAATGTCTTTGTAAAGCAGCGCCTGCTCTTCCTGGTGCTGCCCACGCTACTGAAGCAGCAGCAAGTGTTGATGGGACTCAACCGGTTTTGACTGGAGCTGTCCCTACACACGCTGCAAGTTCGCAGGATGTTCCAGAAGCTTCGAGATCGAAAAGAAAAGCTGCTGACGCTTCGCAGGGAAACTGTTTACTTAAATATTTCAAACCAGTTGGATCTATTGAGCAGCAAAAAGAAGCAGTGAACGCACAGGGAAAGCAAGATTGCACTGGAAGGAAGGAGGACTTGTCCAACAGGGAGCAAGACTGCTCCAACACGGACCAAGACAGGGAGCAAGACTGTTCCACCAGGGAGCAAGACCGTTCCACCAGGGAGCAAGACAGTGAGCAAGACCGTTCCACCAGGGAGCAAGACCGCTCCACCAGGGAGCAAGACCGCTCCACCAGGGAGCAAGACCGCTTCACCAGGGAGCAAGACCGCTCCAGGGGAGCAAGACCGCTCCACCGGGGAGCAAGACCGCTCCACCAGGGGGCAAGACCGCTCCACCAGGGAGCAAGACCGCGTCACCAGGGAGCAAGACCGCTCCACCAGGGAGCAAGACCGCTCCACCGGGGAGCAAGACCGCTCCACCAGGGGGCAAGACCGCTCCACCAGGGAGCAAGACCGCTCCACCAGGGGAGCAAGACCGCTCCACCAGGGAGGAAGACGCTCCACCAGGGGGCAAGACCGCTCCACCAGGGAGCAAGACCGCTCCACCAGGGAGCAAGACCGCTCCACCAGGGAGCAAGACCGCGCCAGACGTGGCTTAAAGCTTGCTCGTGAAAGAACGGAGAAAGATCACGTGGATCCGTTCATGCTAGATCAGACGCCCTTGGCCTTATTTGCAAAAAGGTATAATCTTCCTGTGCGATCTGGGCTTGATAACCAGTTGCGGACTTTCGCAGATGCTCCGGAGAACATGCCGCCCATTTCATGTTTGTTGCAAGGGTGTGAAGAGAAATGGTTCACAAACTTAGGTGAGTTCTTTGAACATTGTGATGCTGTGCATGAAGGTTATCACACATATCGTTTGCGTGTCTTGCACTTGCTTTCGCGAGAAGTGTGGCAGTTTCCTGGCAGTTTGCAGCGGGCTGCGTTGCAGAACTTTTCTGAATTCCAAGTTAGAGGAGCGACAGATTGGAACAACTTCACTACGCACATGCATGACAAGCTGAGTCTGGGGAAGGGTTTGCAGCGAGATGAGAGATGGGGACCCCGGCGGTTTGTCGCATGTGTAGTGTGTGCTGAAAGACGTTGGTCAGAGGAACTCATTCCGACTTTCATTGCTGGTGCGAAGACTGAGTTTCAGAAAGAAGATAAAGTTTGTTTGCTATTAGACCCAAAGCTGTATGTGTCAACTTGGCCAGAGGTGCCATCGGAAGAAGTCTTCAAGTCTTGTCCAACTGTTCTGTTGCAAACAGGTGATAAGGTCCAAATGCTTTTACACAAACGTCGTGTGACGAAACGCATGTGCACAGGCGAGGAACAAGCCCCTTTGTGCAAAGAATGTAGGCGGTGTTTGGTCAAAAACCCACCTGAAATGCCTGTGCGAGCTTTGGCTAACGGAAAGTGGCTCGGGCGACACCCAGAGTTGATGCGCAGGATGCCATATGGGCACAGAATGTTGTTGCCTTTGCGCAGGGTAATTCTCACCAAGGTATTTTTTTCGGCCAACAGCAAGAATCCTTGGGAACGGTCGCACTCTGCATTTGGACTCGATGGCGTTACCACCATCGTAGAACAAGCGCCCACCTTGCCGGCCATCAAGGAATTTCCGCCTAGAGATTTGGCCGAAAGTTTCGAAGCAGTGTTTGTTGGAATTGACCCGCAAGATATGCGCAAAAAGCAAACCTTTCCGATCTCCAAGACATTGTTGCTGAAACAATTTGACTTTGTGCAACGTAACAGCAAAGCGCACCAAGCGGCAATTTGCAGAAAAGCTGATGTAGAAGAGTGGTTTGATGGTGAGACGCCCGAAGTGTTGCAAAAGACTTTTGTTGACGCGCCTGTGGAAGAGTTGGATGAAGAAGAGGTTGAAGAGTTGGCAGGCAGAGCGGATTCCAACAAATATCGTGGCCCTGTGGATTCTACACTGGGGGCGCAAGAGTTGCTGGAAAGCTCCGAAGATGTTCCAGTTTCTTATCGCTGTCCAGACACTGTGCCTTTAGACAAAAGCACTTGCTGGCAAGTGGCTGCCGCCAAGTTGGAAGAAATGGAAAAATTAGCTGCTGCAATCCAAACAGAGGAGGAACTGGCTGAGTTTATCCAAGACAAGCCTCGGCGGTCTGTACTATATCAGACTGCAGCTGAATTTCGCAAGGCAGTGGGTCAGTTGTCAGCTTCAGAAACACGCAAGCATGTAGAAAAGGCTATTTGTTCAGAACCTTTGTCCAAAGAAGACGGCGATGCTTCGCCTGCACAGGAGGAACCAGTTGCAGGAGTAGAAACAGAAGCGCAGTTCACTGCAGATGACAATCCCAAGCTGGTTGTGCCAACTGGAAAAGCATACGCCAAGATGTGGGAACCGGGCTTTTGGCAGGAGTGGAACCCTATGGACTGGTGCTATGGGGACTGTGTGTATGGCGATGAGCGATTGAATGACAAACCATACAAACGTACTTCATTTCAGGAAATTGTGAAGCACTGGCTTCTGCGTGAAGAACTGGAATACGATTTGTATGAAGGTGAAAATTATGTTGCAGAGCACGGAGAGCCAAAATTGTGGGAGCATCAGCCTGATGTAGAGCTGCTATTGAAACAACTTGAAGAAGCAGAACAACAACGGCCACGTGTGTCTTGCAGCGGGAGAGTCGCGCCATT
This sequence comes from Cladocopium goreaui, assembly GCA_947184155.2. NCBI lineage: Eukaryota > Dinophyceae > Suessiales > Symbiodiniaceae > Cladocopium > Cladocopium goreaui. Next base: position 217,941 of record CAMXCT020001424.1, on the reverse strand, counting down.
TGCGGTGAATCGCTTTTGCATGCACCCAGTGAATATCATGGTGATTGCGACCTTTTGGCGCATGATGTCTGGTTTTATGGCTGTGAACGTGGGACTGCGCATTCCCGGAATCCAAACACAACTGAAATCACTGGCGCAGTTACCCGATCAACTTGCTCTGCTTTCCAGTAAAGAAGGTGAGGCGGATGGCATGATGGGCCTAGTGCGTCGAGCATCGCATCTCTTCAATCTTGTCATGGGCAAAGTGGTCGGGTCCAATGGATATCGCGTGGCATGCAGACACAAGTTTACAGCGTATACTATTTTCTTCGGGGCTCCACTGATATTTTGCACTCCAAACATTGCTGACAACAGGAACATTTTGATTCTGCTCTGTCAGGGTGTTGAAATCAATTTAGACATTGATGCTGATCCCGACTTGAAACTCACTTACGAAGAGTTGCGTCTGCGTGTTGTGAATGATCCTGTTGGTCAATGTGTCGTTGTGGAGCTGCTGTTGCGCCTCTTTGTTTTGCATATCTTAGGGGCTTCTCCGGATTGCGTTGCGCAGCCAGAGGGAGTGACCGTGGAGCATCGTGTTTGGACGAGCGATGGTGTGGCAGCATCTCTGACGTCTCTGGGATGCTTAGTGATATTGCAAGCTGCAAGAGGTGAGCTGGAAGCCTCAGGGCGTGGTGCCTTGCATGGACACTGGGAAATATGGGGCGTGAGCTTGACAATGCAGACTGCCATTGAACAATTTGCAGAGAAGCCCTTGCAGGAGAAGCACAGTTGTCTCAAGAATGTGGTGAGTCAATGGATTAACTTTTTTCAGCGAACTCATCACAGTAGTGTTGAACATCTACCGAAAGTGTTTGGTCAAGCAACTAGTGCCCAACCCATGATTGTGACTCAAGACATGTTGCATCGGTGCCGCATGGATGGCGGTGAAGAGAACTTAGAAGGGTATCGCAAGCAGCGTCGGCCATGTGTCACTGAGGTGCTGAAAATGGATCTGCCGAAAAGATTGCCTCCGGATGATTTGTATGAGCCCGCAGATGCTTCCTTCCCAGAAACAAGTGCGGAGCCCATGAAGAAGCGTTTGATTCGTGGCCAAGCCTTGACAGCCATGCCCAGCTATCGACGTATCCACACACTGACAGAAGGACGGGCAAGTGACGCGGAGTTGGATACTGCTACCTGGCTGCCCATGTACCTTCAAGATGCATGGCAAGTGCAAGCTCGGGCCATGCTTCACGTTTGTGGTCCATCCTGTTGGAAATACAATAAGACAGGTACCCGAGTTTGCAGACATCATTGTTACCACATCACAGTGCTTGAACCAGATGAAACTGCTTCTGTTCCAGCAGACAAGCCAATAAAGTTGAGAAGGGATGGCAGACCACTCAATAATCAACTTTACATTATTGAAGAAAGTGGGAAGGGGAAACGTGGCCGCATTTGTCCTGTTGTGGTGTGTCCCTTCGAAACTCTGACCAACTACGTGGCTGCTGTGAGTCTGCGCTGCAACTTCGACAATCAATCGCTGGTGTATGTGCCACCTGCCAGCACTCTGCCTTTGGAGTGGCTACCCAACATCGGAGCCAAACCTGAACTGGCTTGGATGGCTCGAACGACAGGTGACCTGGAGCCGAAATGGCTTGTGGCTCCACAGAAGCCAGAACCGTTGGAAGTGAGTGCAGATTCGACTTGGTTGGAGAGCTTGCTGCAAGAGTTGGAACAAGAAACTCAAGGTGCCTTTCAAGATGCGCACAACCAAGGTTTTTACATCAATGAGTATACAACCAAGGTACACGCTCTAGGTGACAAGCTGATGCAGGGTCTGCAACGCATTGCACAGAAAATTCATGCGTCTGAAGCTGACGGCAGCGTCGAGAAACTCACGACGCGTCAACGCAACAAGGAGAGAGTCAAGATGGTGTTGAAGAAATTGGTGCACTTGATGAATTCACTGCAGGTCAAAAGTGGCTCGGAGTTGGTGTTTCCCATGTTGTTCGATCATATGTCCTTCGCTACGCATCGCTGCTGGGAGACTAATTTGAAGGTGGCGTATGCCAAAACTCTATCAGCCTGGCAAGACCATTTCAAAGGTAGTTTGAAAGCTTTACACGAAAAGGCTTCAGTGTCCCAAAGCATTGGCTTTTTACTGCCGTCGCTGCAAAGTGGAAGAGCTAAAGAATTACCAGTGGGCTGGCTCATACAACCGAAGCCGCATGATAAAAGCCTGTCTGCCAATGCTGCTGCGACCATGGAACAAGTAGAACAAGAAACTGGGGAAGACCATGCCTACATCTACATCAGTCCGGGCGGGCAACGGTTCACATCGCTGCAACAAGCCTTGCAATATGCGCAAAACGACAAGCTGCGGAATCGCATGGCTGCTGACATGAAGGCCGTTCAGATCGACAGCTTTGATCACAACTCCAACATTCATGTGCAGTTCACATCGAATCACGAAGACTACATGCACTGTGGAGAGCATCCCATCATGCAGGCAGGGTCTTGAAAGTAGTTAAGAAGTGTCGTTGTTGTTTGTGGTTTTAGTCTAAACACCTTAAAATAAAATCATAATGTTTTGTTTGTGAATGCGTGTGCAGGCACTTCCAGCGTATGTCTACAATATGTGGGTTTATGGTGCACGGAAGCAATCCAGTCGAGATCCTTTGGGAGACTATGTGGTTACCTTCGACTACGATGCAGATTACAAACCATCTGCGTTAGTGAAGACACCGCGTCTTAGTTTAATTCCAAAGATCCCACAGCTGGAAGGTATGCATATTCCATCGCCAGATGTCGATCCGCATAAGATGAGTTTGATCAAGTTGCTACTCTTCAAGCCTTTGGGGCAAAGCAATGACATGGATGAAAAAGGCAATCCGCAGGACCCGTACAGGGCCATCTTTCTGGATGTGGAGAAAGGAACCAAAAAGATGAAACGAGGAGACCATGAAAATCCATATGATGCCTTTCCAAGAGCATGGAAACACTACTGGCAGCACACTGTTTTGCCCAAAGCTGCGGATGCTGAAAAAAAAATTGAAGTACGGATGGAAATACCTACTTTGTGGGAGTGCTTGGAAGTATTCCAGTTGCAAAAAGAATTGGCTCAAGAGAAATACTTGATTCCATTGGACAAGGATTGCACGAACAAACTGGGTTGCGATGCGAGTGCAAAGTTGCAGAACCGTTTGACTGTCCAAGAGTATGTTTGCTACTTGACAAAAAGAGTAGTCAAGAACTTAGATGCTTACGGACGTGCTAAGGCAGCACCCAAAACCAAGTCGTATGCTTTGGACGCAGATGCAAAAGAAGATCCAGGATTAGTGCGTGAAGGCCACGGGACTGGAGATACTGGCGAATCCTTTGAACCAGCTTTCGAAGATGCTTTGGATCCAGACATCGATGGGGAGGTTCGACTCAAGGCTGGAGATGCACCTTTAAAAGTCCATCATCCACTGACTTCATCGCAGCGTTCGCAAGCCATGACCTTTCATCGTCAAAAGCAAACCAAGTTTGTGCGCGACATGATTTCTGTGGGCCTTTTGCCCTTGACAGGGGATGAAGAAGCGTTGCGTAGAACTGCGGCCTACAAGCGCGCGAGTGGCACTGCAGTGAATCCACGAGCAGAACAACTGAGGTTGAAAGAGAAAGTGCCCATGATCACGCAGCCGCTACTGGATGCTCAGCGCGCCGCCATGACAAATGATAGCATGGGCCTCAGCCGCTTGTCGGCGGACCGGGCTGCTACGAGCGACTGCGCAGAGCGCGCAGGAGAGTTGGCTGCAAACAGTGATGTCGCGATGCCAGAAGCAGAATGGCGCACCTTTAGCAAGCCATCTGCAGCGATGGCGCGGAAGGTTGCTGCGTTTGAAAAGTCTGCCGCTGGATTCAAGCTGGCGCCGGAGATGCCGGAGCAATTGTCTGCTTGTTTGGTGAGGCAATGGATGTCGCTTTACAGGAAGAAGAGAACAAAATACCTTTGCGAAAACGTGCGCAGCACGCATGCCTTTTGATTGGCGCCGGTGGCACTGGCAAGACGACAATCATTTTGGAGCTCATGCTGGATGTTTTTTGTCACTTTTTTCCAGCCAGGCCCGGAGAAGAAGAGCGATACATGATTGCCACCTTCAGCCATGCCCAATCGGATGCCATTTCCAATGATGTCTATCGGGCGCGAACATGTCATACTGCTTGCTCGTATCGTGTAGCCAGTTTGCGCAACAAGCATTTGGCCTTGAAGACAAAAGAGCAAGATGAAACAACGCTGGCAGCCGAAAATTTTAATCATTCAAGATGAAATCAGTTTGGTGCCAGCTGCAGTGGAAAACATGATGCTTTACCGCAGCATGCGCGCCCGTCAAGATGAAGGCCTTGATCCAGCCAGCTATTTCCACCCAGGAGAGCTCATGGGACACATACCAATTTTGCTGATTGCAGGTGATTTTTTGCAGATCAAGCCTGCCAACGAGATCTCCTTAGCTGACAATCTCGAAGAGCTGATCCGCAAAATGCCGCACAGAGTGCAGACAGAACACCATGCTGCCCAGGCGGCATTGATGACCATTGATACAGTGATTCATTTGAAGAAGTCGAAGCGGTTTCTGGATGCTCACCTGCCAGAAATCACAACAGCCATGCGCACGTGCACGCCTGCTGCTCCTTTGTCCGAGGATCACTTGGCTCAGCTGCGCACTCGCAAAATCGAAAATTGCAAGAAAGAACTAACCACAGACTTGTTCAAGCACGGTCACGTCATTGGCATGTATTGGGAGAACATTGCTCGCAGCATGGTGGAACGGGCAAATCGAGATGCGCAAGACCTGGATGTGCCGTTATTTTGTTTGCAAGCTGCTGACCAAAGGCATTCCAGAAAAAATAAAACCATAGACAAGCAGCTGACGCATCAGCTGCTCACTGTTCCAAACCCGCATCGCACTGGCAAATTGCAAGGCATGCTACTGGTGCACGAGAACATGGTTGTGCGACTGGCGGATGTCTTGGCTCCACACCTTGGATTGGTTAAAGACAAACTGGTAGTGGTAGTGAAAGTGGATTTGCACCATGAAGATCAGAAGCGCCTGGACCGTCGTGAACCTGGATTCTGTCATTTTTTTCCGGACTACATGGCCAAAGGTATCTGGGTGAAATTACTTAAAGGAAAGAATTCGCCCATGGAAGATGCTCTGTTGCAGACGTGGGAAGAAAAGTTTCAGAATGTGGCCGATCACACAACTGACGCAAAGACATTGTTCTTTGTGGAATTGGTGCATGCAGAGTTCAAATTGATTTGAAGCTAGGCGAGGAAACCGAGAAAATTGAAGTGATTCGCTGGCAGTTTCCTCTTTTGCATGGCATGCTGCGCACTGCTTACAGCGCGCAAGGCTTGACTTTGGACGGAGGTGTGCTGGTTGATTTGCGTCGTGGTGGTGGCCTAGAGGATGCGGACTGGTGGCTAGCTATCTATGTCATGCTGACGCGTGCCCGCAAACTGAAGAATCTCATCTTGCTGGGGTTCACGGAGCAAGTGGAGGAGCTTTTACGCAAAGGCCCTCCTACCTACTTGCGAGAACTAACTGACAAGTTGGAAGCCAAAGCTGCTTCGACGCTGGAGCGGCTGCAGTCCTGGCCTGTCTATGATGCATTGCAAGCATCCTGACACAGTGCTCTGCCAGTGGGACCTAATCGGTTTTGATTGAAGAGGTCTGGTGGAGAAATAGAGAGTTGCAGCTGCAGCGATCTGATGAAGTAACACTGGCATGGTTTTGTCGAGTTTACACGTGAGCTTGCGAGCCTTTGACTTTGGTTCAGGGGTCCACTGGCTTGGTTCAGTCATGTTTGTACAAACATGTTTGACAGGCGGCGTGCTGACATGTTTGGGCATGTTTGTTTGTTTGGCTCAGGTGGTCCACTGCCCTGTTTGGTCATGTTTAAACAAACCTGTTGAGAGCTCTGGAGTTTACTTCACATGGTCCACTGCCATGTTTATATCCTGTTTGACAGTCTGACCTGTACAATGACCTGCCAGGTGAAACAAATGATTGGGATAGTTAGTTGGGCAAAAGTCCCGTGACAAAAGCTTCAGACAAAAGTGCTGTCAACTAGCTGTTTTGAAATGTCATGGTGGGGATCACTCGAAGTAAAGTAATTAGGGTATCGGATTTTCAGACCGACCCACTTCGTGTGGGGGGTGTTGGTTGGTTGAGAAAACTCCCTTGAAATGGAGCTTTCTAAGCTGGGAAAAGCATGGAAAATGGGAGATTTTCCAGCAAACCACGTTTGATTTGTATGTTTACTGGAGGGGTACCCTCTGGTAAACTAACAGTTTGCGATGGAAAATCACCATCTTTAATAGGTAAATCAACTATTTCAATGGGCCATGGCTTCCAGTTCGCAAATTGTTAGTATCTGTTAGTCATTAGCCGTGTTTCTGGTGTGGGACCCACTTGCTGCCATGAACCATCCCCCAAGTCTCAACCAGGAGGCATTGCTTACCATCTGGTTATGACTGTTACATAGCCATGGTGTAGATGGCCCATAGAAACAGAGGTAAATAGAAGTTTACCTTTTAAACATGGTGGATCTTTCCATGGCTATGTAACAAAAAACCAGATGGTAGATGGAATTTGTATCTATTTTTCTTTGCAGTATTGATATCATTGATATCGTTCAATATTTGTCTTATCGCATCTCTCATCCGCTATGCTAATAAATGATTGCTGTATTTGATTACTTATTTGTGTGTGCGTGTGAAACTCAAATACCTGTTATTTATTGTTTTTTTTACTGTAAAATTCTTGCCTCATCCAATCTGATCTTACTTTATTGGATCGGAGCACCAGCACTGTAAGTTGCTCAACTGCTGAGGGGTGGTCACGGCCCCTCTGAAGAAGAAGGAAGCGTTGCTTGGCGGAGTTCATGAGGCTGGTCATGAGACAGATATTTCAATGATTTCATACATATCAATAGATTAATAATATTACATAGTTATATAGTTATAAGTTATATATATATATGCATACCGTACATATTCGTGGTCGATTTTGATCAGTTTCCAGCTTTCTCCAACTTCCAGTTTATGGTTTTCCAACTTTCTCCAACTGCCAATTGACAGACCTATTTTTGGAATTAGTCAAAGTTACCAACCGGTCAGCCCACTTGTACTTTCAAACAGGCTTTTCCACATGCCTTCCCTCGAACCACTTGAACAAAAACCTTCAGCCTCCTACTTTCCACTATTATCCACTTATTAAAGACTATTAAGTTTCTGTTGGATTATCCATAGATTGCCCATCACTTGCCATAATGTGCCCCTAAAGTCCCTTAAATTCACCATAGATTGCCACTTGATGCCACTTGATGCCACTTTTTCATCAAAAATCCCATCAAATCACCAGGAATTCCTATCAAATCAGCACTAAATCCCATGAAAGATTCATCAAATCACCATTAAATCACCATTAAATCACCATGACAATCCCATGAACATGTCATGAAAATCCATCGGTTTCTACCTAAGGACGCCTCCGCTGGAGCGAGTCTCTCCGGCGCCCGTCGAAAAGGAGCGCGAACGCGAGCCGCCGACCTTGCTGCGAAGCAGAGGTGAGTTGGGAAAGGGTTGGGGAAATGTGGTGAGAACATAACAGTATATGCGGTATATGTAATATGAATATATCATAATATATCTTACGATTTTCGGGCTCTATATATATGTTAATTTACTGGAGGATGTATATATAGATATAGATACACAAACACACACACATATACGCACATATATATATATGGATAACTTATAACTAGCGACCTCACTGCGACCTGGAATCATGGGAATTGGATTCGGGGAATCATGATTGTTGTTCATAATTATGATGAGTACTTGATGACTATTGATTTATTGTTATGATCAATATATACGTGTATATATATAATATACAATGTGCCTTAGCATAGATATATAGTTGGTATATCTAATAATTGGTGCATTAACTATAGCAGAGATAATTGGATATATCATGCCATATGTAAACCCATGAGCAGATCCATTAGCAATGATATTAGTATAGCGATGTCATAAGCCATTCTAAAATTGGGATGGATGGTTTCAATCCCATGAAAAATGGTAAAGGTTGGGAAAGGAGGATCCGAACTATTGCTTACATCAACTACATTGGGGTTATGGGATGATACTAGATGGAAATGGTTGCTTATTATATGCTATGTATATATATATATATATGTGTATATATATAAGACTCACACACACAGACATACAAACACACATATATATATATATTATTATAATAGACATATAGATTTTCATGCGCAAATGGCGATGGAGAGATATGATATATTTACATGCGTACAGTGTACGGGACAACACCGCAAAATCGATGGTCTGCTCAACGTCCACGATTGTCCAAGCGATCAGGTGGTTATACACTCTGGTTTCATCAAACGTCGCTGGGAAATCTATCAAAAATGATGGTTTCTAAGCTGGGAAAATCATCGAACATATCGAACTATAGCTGGCGGGATTTTTCTTTAGCCATGTTTGATTCATAGACGGTAAACCATGGCTAAAGTGATGGACTTTTTATGAGGCAGTGACCATGACCATCCCTCTTGCTGGAGGTCTTTAGAGGTGAAATGTTGAGATTCTTCAGTTGCTTGATGGTTAGTTGTTGGAACTAACTTGTTTGTTGCGTGAAAATTGGGGGTTGTATATGGCCAATGGGAATTCCAGGATCCCAAAATGGAGGTACTGTACCATATAAGGCCATATTTTGGGGGTATATTCCCTTACATAGGCCTTACATAGGCCTTATATATGGTAGGTACCTCCAATTTAGGATGGTTGTATATGCCCTGGTCAGGATTCTATCAATGAATTTCAGGATGAGTGCGATGAGTTGAAATGGCTTAGAGGGAATTTCCAACCTCAAACAGATTGAAGTTACCAAAGATCAGAGTTCATCATCATCCCACAATATCTCGTTTGAGCTTCTCCCATACTTCACCCAGCTTATCCCCAAATTTTCATCAATTTTCCCATGTTTTTTGATTTTTCCCAACTTTTTGGGGATTTTTCTCCCATTTCTTCACCCGGAAATTTCCCAATTTCCGGCCTTTGGACCGTTCAGGTGCCGCGGTCAAGAAGCAGTTGGAGCTCTCGAGGCAAAAGGCGGACGAGATTCGGGCCATCGAACGGAAGTGGCGCGAGGTCGGACGAATGGTCGTTCGTTAGACTTGTCGTCCGTCGCAGTGCGTTAGACGAGTTGTGGACTGGGGATGAGGTGAGATCAATTATGATCAATTATCATCAATTATTGTTAATGTTTGTCAATGATGGTTAACAAATTCTGGGTAAATTATAACAAATTATGATAAATTATGGTTAATGATGGTTAATTATTGATGATTAAGTATAATTGATGATAATTAGTGATAATGATGGGGTTTTCCGTTGATTAAGACCAAACAAGAAACCAACAACAAATTCAAAATGAAAACACTCACAACCTCACGGCTGGGAACTCCTCCGAAAATCCCAAGAGTTGCCAATCTTCAACAATTTCCATGTGGATCCACCAAGAGTTTGCTATGGAAAACCATTTGATGTGGGTAAAACAATGTCATAAATGGGTATATATGGTTATTGAATGGTTATATGTGGTTATTTGATGACTATATATGGTTATTTAATGACTATATATGGTTATTGAATGGTTAATGTGGGTAAAACAATGTCATAAACCAGCCATGACTGGAAATGGTTCGTTTATATCACCTATATATTTATGGTGATGACTGGGGGATGGTTTATGGCATTGTTTTACCCACATTATTTAACGATGAAACTTCAATAGCATATCCATAGTTATGTTAATTTACCAGTGGGTATGGTATTTAATGTTCCCTTCCAGCAATGAATCTAGGAAGCTGGATCGCCAATCATCACATCTCCCACGAATTGCCGGGACTTAGCCTCTGGACATTTAAGATAACCATGGAAAAATGGCCCATTTATAGATGGTTTATCTGTTGAAAATGGTGATTTTCCATGGCAGAATGTTAAATAACCAGATGGTAATTACCAAGTTAATGTACTGCACATGCCAATTTTTCATAATTGTTCACATGTTTCCCTCGATTTTTCATGATTTTTCCCATATGAACACCAGCATATTTGGTCGAACTTTCCTTGGGAAACTGTCCCATTCAAAGCATCCTCTGCCTCCAGGTGGCCGCCGAACAAAGGCGCTTGGAAGCCGAACGGCTGCGCTTGGAGGCGTCGAGAAATCTCCGAATCCAGCTCCCATCATTCCGGTGACGTCATGACATGAGGTCATTGTATTTCATCCACGTGATATCTCATGATATCTGGGTAAATTATAACGACCTCACTGCGACCTCACTGGAAATAATGGCCTTATTTGAGGTTAGTGAAATATTATCATTTACCCAGATGATATCTCATGATATGTATATATCAGTCCCATCCATATTCCATGAATATCCCATTAAGTCAGCATATTCCCACATATATTCCCACGAATATTCCACTGAGATTGCATCAATATGCCCAAAACACCATATCCCATGCCATCTCATCTCATCACCATACATGCCAGATATGCCAATTTTCACCCACTCGCATTCCCATTCGCATTCGTATTCGTGGAATATCCCATAATTTAGGGGGATGGGATGATTTCCAGGAACCACCCGCAACTCCCCTTTCGGAATGGCAACCGACACCCCCAATAAGGTTTTAGCGGGGTGTTTAGCTTAAGGATTACTAGCCTCTGGCTATTTCATGGTTTGTGAACTGGAAGCCATGGCCCATGGAAATAGATGATCTGTACCGATTTATATAATTTTATATGCCATGATTTACCTATCAACAATAATTCCACCCCCTCACATGAAGCACCCCCTCAATGGTCCCAAGTGTGTGAGTTCATCATTTCATCCTTTGCATCCACCATGGTATCTGTGGCGTGAGAAAATTAAGGGGAAGGGATTATTACTAGTTCACACCAGTTCCATTTTCAATAAGCTGTTCTATCGCCATTGAGAAACCACTGTTTTTGAATTTAATCAATGATTTAACATTTTTTCATGGTTTTTCAGCCATTCTGGCTAACCATTCAAACCCATTATATAAATCCCATGAAATGTTCATTTCATGTCCATGACATCGCCATATTTTTGATGCTTCAAACCCATGATTTTCCATGAAATCACAATTAAAACATAATATGCTAAAACAATTAAACATCATTCAACCCTAGCTTACAGCTTCCATTGTTATAACGATGTTTTAATGAGTAGCATTGATAAACCATTGTCTCTACATTAAACCCATGGATGGGCTGAAGTCGAAGACAACCGCACCTTCAGGCGGAGCGTCAACGCGCAATGATGCAACAAAAGACGGGGGAGGAACGACAGCGTCGCCAGAACGAGCAGAGGCCATGGCCCCATGGCGCTGGGGCGGGTTCCATAAATTCGCTGAAATCGATGGGATGGAAAGTCCTCCAAAAATCCAAGCCATCCACTTCAGAGGATATGGGGATTCCCAAAATGGTTGGTTTGGAATGGAAAGTCCTTTTCAGATGGAGTTTTTTTGGGGGTACCCCGTTGAAATCAATATCATGCGGTAAACTGATAAACCACCCCGCAAAGTCATCATAGATTTTAAACAAGTGTTGTATAAACTATATAAACCGTCCCCTAGTTTGGTAGGTTTATGGCATTGGGTTGCCCACATTATCCACTATATATAGACAGTATATAAGAGGATGATAAAGGTTTATAGCTGGCAAAATCATCGACAAACAGGCAATTTTCCAGCAAGCCACGTTCTTTCTGACACCGGAGGGTATCCACCATTTCCCCTTCTTTCCGCCCAACAGGACAAGATATCTGCCAACAATCCAACGAACCACCCAAATCCAAGAATTGCAACAGAATATCTCGAAAAATCCTCATGGAGAGTCACTCAAACACCTCCAAAAAAAAACACCAAATTTGATTTCCAACAAATCATCCAACAACAAAAAACAGAACCAGCACAAAATCGAAACATTTTTGTATCATGCAACAAATCTCAATCGATGAGCTATTAGTTATTATAGTTTCTTTGGCTTGTTGGCTCTGCCAGAAATCAACACCAAGATAAACCCACATAAATTCACCAAGAATTCACCATAAGCCACCATAAATCCCATCTGAACTTCATCATAAATCCCATCTTCCACCATGAATCCTACATAATCCTATATAATCCTATATAATACTATATAGCCCTATGTATTCCCACATAATCCCACATAATCCCATATAAATCCCATATAACCCTATATAATTCCCACATGAACCCACCATGGTTCGCACCCTGCTGCCGAACTCCCCAGGCGTGAGAGCCTGGCCGAAGATCTCCGCCGCCTTGCCGAGGAGAAGCGCCGCGTGCGACGGGAGGAGCAGGAAGAGGTGCAGCGATGGGGTCGCGCGGCTGTCGGTTGAAACGAAGCCCCAAGGGAATATCCAAAATATAAATTAGGGACATATTAGGGAAAAATTACGGATGAATGTATCAATAAGATGGATTTAGCCAATCATTCCATATATATATTTTTTAAAATAAACAATTATAATCCAAAAGATATTTAATTTAATATTAACCAAGGGAACTGAAGGGACATGTTTTGATTTTGGGTTTCCCTTGGGTTTAGCCTTGGTGAAAAATTAAAATCCCGAACTGAATGGACATTTTTTGATGAAAAGATTATGAAACCTGCAAAGGATGAGAAATGATAAGGGAACTGAAGGGAATTTCAATCTGAAAAACAAAAGACCTCCTTATTTTTTCGTGAAAAACGTTGCGAAATTTGTTGTGAAAGGATCAGAAATGGGGAAACCAAGAAAAACAACAAAACACCGAAACAGTTGTTTTTGGTGAAAAAAAATCTGAAACTCGTTAAGTGATATCGGGAATCTGTTGAATGACATCCGGGACATCTCCAATTTTTTTAATCAATATCGTCCCTGTGGCACAATTTTTGGCATTGTTTCTGGCATTGGGGTTACCATAGGCAAGAACAAGGATTTATAATGATTTATATACGTATGTAAAAACAATTATGGTTTTTGATCAGGATATATCAGGATATTTAATGGGATATGGGATAATGATGGTTACCCATCCTTTTAGGATGGGTATAGGATGGGTTGACCTATGATGTGGATTGATGACTTGATGGTTGATGGTTATTGTTGGGGTCCAGCCGGCAGCCGGGAAATCCCCAGATGTTTATAGCTGGAAGCATCCTCCAACTTTTCCTGGAGGGTCATCCAGAGCCATGGAGCTGACTAGAGGATGATGAACGCCTGATAGATGCGGAATAGCCAAAAATCCAGGCGTCACTGGAGGTTGGTGAACTTATCGGTTTGAATGAAAATAGGGCACCCCATGAAAAAACCACTGGCAGAATCATTTTCATTCATGTTCTATATCATTTTCCCTATGAATCACACGACCAAACTAGCTGTTGGCCGGGGGGGGGCATAGTTTGAGGTATATTCTATAGTTTTTTTTTTTTTTTTTAAAGGGGGCCATGTGCAAACTTTGTGGATGGTGGTTGTTTATGATAGTTGCAGAAGTTCAGCTAGAGCAAGCCGGTTGAATCTCCTGGAACCCATTTGATGCTGAAATGTCCAGAAAAATTCTCAATGTGGCTCCGCAACCAGCAGTAAGAATTGCTAACCCGGGTAGTGGCGTACCTAAAACTCTGAACCAGGTACCCGAAGACCTTAAACATCTTAAACCTCAAACCGGGTTCTGGAAGATCTTCAACTTCAAACCGGGTACTGTATCTAGGTTAAATCATGCTAATTTAACAGATTTTAACATCACGTGGCAATTTTGTTTGGGATCCATCCCCCATTGTCAGACAACTCTGGGCAGGTGGAACGCAAGCGCGTCGAGGCGCAAAGATCGCGGCAGGAGGCGGCTTCCCGTCGCTTGCACAGAAGCTTGGTTGAAGTGCCATGGTATTTGGAATTATCATCTTAGTAACTGATTAGTAACCCTGGTTACCCTCTAGTAAACTCACATGGGTATGGATCAATACCTATTAATACCATTTTTAATAGGATGAACATCCATTTACCAGCTATTTTGATGTTCACCAGGGGTACAAGGTTTTGACACACTGCCACATGACTATGGAAAACCACACTCTTTTAGTCTAATGACTGAGTAAAAACATCCATAAATGCCCCATTTTCACTATAACTCTGTTAGTTTACTGCGGGTAGTAGGTCCGTTGGCCAGAGTTACCCCATTTATAACCCCCTTATAACCCCACTTAATTTACTAGCCAGTTGCTTGGAAGGTCTTTTTGGGGGGGGGAGTGGGGTTGCCAAAACCTAGGGAAACGATATAATTTCCATCACCAAAAAGCCGCACCCTGCTAGCAACATCCAGAAAACCACCTGGGGATGGGTCAACACCTTTTTTTTCCTAAAAAAATGCCATATCACTGGAGGAGTTTTACCATCTACTAACCAGCTTTTGCAAACTTTTTCTTCGGGATTTTGGATGGGTACCATCCGAAAAACCATGGCTATCCATGGCTTTTGACTCATTTGACCATGGTTTTGGCGCATTTTTGACCCATGGCCACTGAAACTGAGGAAAATTGCTCCTGGTGGAGGAGAAACATCGCCTCGCCGAGGTGAGAAAATGGTGACGTGGGTTGTACCCACATCACGGGGGATCCAACTCGGAGCTATATATGTTGCATAACCCAACCATACCCAAGCCACAACCCACAAGCCCCACCCATATGGGTACATGTACAGTAAATCGTATAACTGGGTTCCAGTATTATTATTGTACCCAAAAACCAAAAAAAAACGATCAACTAGTTGGAGACTGGGATTCGCATCCAAAGACCCATGAGTTTCAGTTGGTGTCAGGTAGATTTTTTCACAGTAAGCAAGCGGCTAGCACTCATCAGCCGACAGTAGTATCGGTAGGTCGGGTGGGTGTTGGTCCACGCAACGAAATCAAGAGATCATGAAGGAACACCGGTCATCTCCACAAAAGTTGAGCTCAGCTGGTATGATCAACAGAATCATCAGAATCATTAGACTCAATAAATCGAAATGCAATTCCGAAGTGGCGTGGAATCAGGATAAGGTCAACCGGTCAACCCCGAAGTAATTTTAATGACTGACTAGGAATTGAAGCGTGCTCCAAAAAAAAATCCTATATATACTAAATTGATTGCTATCGAAATTAGTACCTCCCCTATTGGAATCTATTGGTCTATGAATCAACTCGCGGTTTCGCAAATTCCTGGTTGACATTTCGCGAGGTTAGCGGCTAGCGAAACTGGATCCACCATCCCCGATTGGACCATTTTTATGGGCAATGGGTGGTTAAAAAACATGCATAAACCATCAAAATATGGCTGGTTTACCCTCTGGTAAACATACAAAAAACGATGGAAAATCATCATTTTTAATGGGTAAATCCGCTACAAATGGTCATTTTCAATAGCTATGTTAGTTTACCAGAGGGTATTAATTTTGGCTTTAGTAACATATAGTAACATGAATCACGTGTTTTATATATTTTAATAATTACAACATATAGTAACATATTATATTAAATATGAGTTTTCAAGTTTGCTTTAGTATGAATTTCTCCCTAATACTAAACACCAATGAAACCATGGTACCAGGATGGGCCCCCAGTCGATAGCGTTCAGTTGCCTTGTAAGTGGCTGAATTCGATGGTTTATGGTAGATATAACAGATATAAAACGAACTAGTTTTCATGGGGGTTTTGTTATGGTTTATAAACCAACTAACATCACTGGGGGTCCCCATCCTGTAGATGTAGGGGCTGAAACCACCACTGATCTGGGTCAAGGAGGCGAGACGTGCAATCGAAGAGGGCCGACGGCGACGTTTCAGTGGTAGTGGTGGTGGTCCTGCGGACGCAGGCACCACCTTTGGAGCACTGGTGGAAGCTGTGGGTGTACCAGTTAAAAAACATGTTTTTTGGGAGGTTTTTTGGGATGTTTGGCGTTTTGCTGCTATATAAAAATGCAATATTTAAGCACATGAAAGCATGAACCAACAGAACTAGAGGTATGAAATGCGGAATATTTTATGATATAGTAAGATAACTTACCAGCTGAATTGGTATTTGGGTGTGTGTCTGCGTGGGCATTTTAGTGAGATTATGCAGATCCACCATCAAATTTGGTGGTATCTTATGTTCAGACAAAGGAATTTGGCAATCAGGTAGTTCCACAAGAAATGCACCCCCCAATTCTTGAAAGCCTCATTGTTTCACCACATTTTGTGGCACTTTTTCTGGGTAAATTGTGGTCCACGTTAGTGTGTCGAGGCATTAATGCCTACCCTCTGGTAAACCTACAAAAAACTATGGAAAATCACCATGTTTAATGGGTAAATTCACCATAAATGGCAATTTTCAATATGAAACTGTTAAATGACCCGAGGGTACCCTCTGGTAATTTGTTACATAGCTATTGAACATTGCCATTGAAATAGTGGATGTTCCCATCAAAAATGGTGATTTTCCATAGTTTTCTGTATGTTTACCAGAGGGTATGTTTCTTGGTTTCACATGGCCTTCAACGGATCGGTCTCACCGGGCTCCCTGTTGGCTTTGCACGGAGCACAGGCAGAGGCAGCAAAGCTGAAACACACCGAGGTCGGTGGGTAAAACAATGTCACCAGCCATGACTGGGGATGGTTTATGATGGTCAAATGATGGTTTATGATGGTTTATGATGGTTTATGATTATATATACCACCGTTTACATATATATATATATATATACCACCTATTTAGTTTATGGTGATAACTGGGGAATGGTTTATGATTGTTTTTACCCACATTTCTGTTTTTAAGCAGAAAAAATCTGACGGCCCAAAAAATTTTGCCCCAGGCCATCGTTTGAGTGAGGTGCACCGGAGGTCAGCCTTGATGCTGGGTTGGCGAAGATGGTCAGCCGCTGTCTTTCTTTGGTTATCTTCAATGGTTTATGGTAGATATAACAAACTAGTTAATGGTGATTATAATGGTTCATGGTACTAAATATGGTTACTTACTATATGTTGCTATAGAATAGTATGGCTACTGTATATGGTTACTACATGTTACTATATGTTATCTTCAATTACTATATGTTACCCTCTGGTAAATTAACTGTTTGACCCTGAAAATAGCCAATTTTTAATGGAAACTAGTCTTCCAATTCCTATCTGCCAGGGTCTATGTTACTAATTATATAATATGGCTAGTATATATGATTACTATATAGTACTAAATAATGATTACTAAAGGGTTACTATATCTGGTTGGTGGTGACTGGAACCATGGAATTTTATGACTTTCCATTCAGTTGGGAATTTCATCATCCCAACTTACGAACTCATATTTTTCAGAGGAGTAGGTCAACCACCAACCAGAGTAACTCCCCAAAAAAGATAATAAAAGTCAGATCCTATGGATGATTATTATGATTATGATGATTATGATGATTCACTTCTGATCACTTTGCCATGGTAAATCCGGGTGTTGCTATGTAAAAACAAAATCTCAATGTGTATCTCTCTTCAACTTATCTTCACTTGCTATCTTTGTCGATTACCAGTGAATCTGACGGATACCAGGCATAGCAGCGAGGGCAGCAAGCGACGCGCCAAAAGCGTCAGGGGGCCCTGGGAACGAAATTTTTCATGGGCGAATGGATGGGACACGACTCAAGAATTTTTGAATGGTGGTTTTCTGATGTTTTCTTGAGTTGGCGCTTGAAATCTTGAAAAGTTTTGTTTGTTTAAGTATATGGCACCACATTTTGTGCTTGAAATTTACATGGTATTCACATGTTGCAAAACAAACAAGTTGAAGAAACAAAACGCGTTCCATAGCCAGACTTCTGAGATGATGAGCACCTGACCACAGTTGATGGGGTGTCACCCAGCAACATCCCCAGGCAGACGCAGATCAAGAATGTGAGGCGATGACGATTTCCTAAGTGGAAGAAGTGGCGAGTTGTTCCCATGGCGATTCAATGACCATGCGATTTTGGAACGATGTACGGCATCCGATGCATATTTTGTGCATGTGCATTCTCAAAATAAATGACAAGAAGATACAAGAAGTACTGTAAGGTTTTGAACGTTTTTGGCCACTGATTGAATATATGGATTTGGAACAACCATCTTCACAATTTGCTTCATACATGTTTGAATGTAGGAATGCACGGTTTTGAATGTAGGAACCTCATTTTACTGGGGTCATTTTCCAGGTCTGTCGTTGTCCCCAGCCCTGGACCGCTGGATACCAGGCGGAACGTCGAAAAGCCGAGCAGGAACGGCAACGAAAGGAAGAAGAAGAGGTGTTTTTCCAGGGCTGGTGGGGGCGGTAGACATGGAGGTTTCCTAGGTCATGCGGGTACCCCAAATCATCCAAAAAGCTGCTTCAGACCCAGCCACAGACAGCCATTGCCAGAATTGTTGAGGGGGACAAATTGCGGGACGACCTTACATTTGACAATTAGAAAACATGGCGTCCGTTCAAGATTGTTCCCAAAATTATTCATGATCTTAAATCTTCAACCATTCTTAGCATGTCTTAAATCATGCTGACATATGCTGACGCATCTCAAATCATCAATTTAATCCACTGATACGGAGGTTTCCCAAAATAGAGGTAATTACCCCAGTTCAACTTCTCATCCATTTTAATAGGATGGATTTTCCATTTAAACCATCTATTTCGGGATGCCCCCATTTTTTTGGGACACCGCATGACGCCGCTGTTTTTCTCAGCTGAACCCTTCGCGATGACGAAGTGGGCCATGGCGACCCGACGCCGTGGACATGCCGCGCTTGCGAGCCTTCTTTGCCAGCCGTGAGGTAGCTCGAGGGACAGCCTCTTAGGTGGGTTTGAGAAGAATGGACCTGTGAAAAATAGGATTTTTTGATAATTGAACCATCCATGATAATCATTATAGTCGTTTTATGTTTGTAAGATGTTGTAACTATCGAATATATGGGGATGACATGATGAACAACTAAAAGTTAGACCCAGAACATCGCGATTTTTATGTGAGAACCAATCTTTGAAGTCTCGACTGATGGTCTATGTGAATTTGGGGGATGGTTTCAATTACTACTTGGATGTGTTAAACACAATAAGATTGGTGGTTTGGAACATTTTTTTTTCCCATAATATATGGGATAATCCTTCCCATTGATTAACATTTTTCAGATGGGTTGAAACCACCAACCAGCCATGAAGTGAGTGTGTTTGAAAATGGGGAAATAACATGAAATAACTCCTAAAATGACACTAAGGAAAATGATGAGTAACTATGGGATTATTTCGCGTGCCCTATTTTCAGAGAAACCATCTGATCCATAGAATGGCTTACCATGGGGATGCAATTGAGAGATTCAGCATGCTGCAAAGCCAATGACACACCACAACTCCTGTGTGCTGAGACTGGATGCCCTGCGATAATTTTCAACATACCCTCTGGTTATGACTAACATAGCTATTGAAAATGATCCTTTTTAGTGAAGTTACCCATTCAACATGGTGATTTTCCATCGTTTTTTGTAGGTTTACCAGGCCGGGTAGCCATGGAGAATCGTCCGTTTTCAGATGATTTACAGACATCAACTGTTGGGGATTTTCCAGTGAACTGTTAGGTGATCCCAAGGGTGAAGCCTATGATTTTTTTGGATGTTTCAAACATGACCCTCCGGTAAACCTACAAAAAACTATGGAAAATCACAATTTTTAATGGGAAAATCCACTATTAATGGCTATTTTCCATAGCTATGTTAGTTTACCAGAGGGTAACCCGCACAAAAATGGTTGGTATCCGGGATTTTTGGCTGGAAGAGTCTAGACTCGGTGGCATTTTACGACACGGCGTGCCGAACTTTTCAGAGGTGAATACCAGGTTATTTAACCTTTTTAATAGGTAAACCATGGAAAATAGCCATTACCAGATGGTATTCATCCCATAATTTTTTCAGGGGTCATTTGTTACATAGCCATGGAACATCACCATGCTATTAATAGGTAAACCATCAAACAACATCTATAAACGGTCCATGGCTTCCATAGCTATGTTAAATAACCAGAGGATAATTCAATGGCCATTTCAGGAACCTAAATTGGAGGTACCTACCATATATAAGGCCTATATAAGGCCTATGTAAGGGAATATCCCCCCCAAAAAAGGCCTTATATGGTACAGTACCTCCATTTTAGGATCCTGGAATTCCCATTGAATAATTATGATCGTTTTTTCAGAGCCTCCTGCAAAGCAAGAGTGAATCCATGAGAATCCCTGGAGAAGCCACATATTTTTATATATTTTTCCATGTTCCGAACGAAAGAACTCAAGGAAAACCTTTGGGGTTTTTTCGCGTCTATGTCAGATGATGTCAGATGTCTACCCCAGTTTTTTTGTTCCAAATGTGAACTCGCCATGATTCCTCACTTTCTCTAAGGCAAACCTTCCGAGCAAGCAGTCGGAAGCAGACCTGCCTGAAAAGCCAACATCTGCCCAAGATCTTGCAGATGTACAGGATGAAGTGACTGATGGAGGTGGCTTGGGATGGTCGGGGGGTTGGTTGTGGGGTTGAAAAAACCCTCCAGGGGCATGGATCTCTTTGGGTTCAACAAGGACTTGAAGATACTGGGCGTCCTCATTTGGAGACATTCACATTTGGGAAGGTTGTTCCCCTGATGCAGGTCATAATGTATACTGATGCGTACTGTATATTCTGTAACTATATATATAATATTGCCTTTTTTTGGAACAATAAACACATAAATAAATGGTATTAATTATATCACATGATCTATTCAATTTTTCCATGGCCGGAAGCATTGAACATTCTATAAATTGCATGATATAGCTCGCATGCACATTTGTTGAAGTGGCACTTCAAGGGCCGCATTGGGCCACGGCGGCATCGAAGTTTGGGCAATTTGTCAGGACACCAAGTGGCCAGCAAGGCTGCAGATTCCGAGAGCTGCTTGGATTGAACCCGGGAAGCTCCCACAACACTTGACATTTGAGATCACTTGGATTATTTTTGGTGTTATCTCTATAAATTATTTTTCATGATTAAGACGTTAGTATGTTTTGTAAAGTCAGAAAGGTGGGGTCAACAGACTTGTCGATCTTGTTGCAGCCCTTGCATATATAGAGGTAGACCAAGTGGCATTGGAAGGCTGCGGGGATGTCAACTTTTTTGGTTGGATGATGGTCGCAATTCTGCAGGAGACCCCGATCTTCCATGGTAAACTCCATGGTTTCAGGATGATTCCGCTTAATATTTTTCCCACCTCAACCAATTCATTGATCAACCGGGAACAGTTTCCATCGCAAAATCCGATTTATTTTTTTTTCACAGGTGACTCGGGCGATTCCTGGCCTCCCTTGGACGCAGGACTGGGTCAATGTTTTGAGGGGAGTTGATCAGTTTATCTGAAAACATCTGAAAACAAAAGACTTTTCCAGGTGCCAAGAGTTTTGAGTCTGAAGCATTTGACAGCGTTTGACTGCGTTTGACATTGCTTCGTGATTATAGTATAGGCGAATGTGACCCAACATGACATAACATGTAACATGACCATTTTTGAAGTGGATAGCCGGATAGCGCTCTGGTGTGTCCACATCAGTCCATTGGAAACGAGCTGCAGGCGACGAAGCTCGAGAAGGTGACAGAGCGGATCTGAACAGTGACTGGGGCTTTAAACAGTTTGACGTCGTATAATGGTATCGCATGGTATCGCATGGTATCGCAAAGCATTTTTCAGACATGTGAAACGTGTAGGCGGCTTCGATGTGTCGAAATGTGTTATGTGCTAAGGCTGCTACGATATGTTTAAACAAGTGAAACGTGCTAAGGCTGCTAAAATATGTTGAGATATGTCTGACTACTGGGGCATCCCACTTTTGATGAAGTTTCAACAGTTCAACATGGCCATTTTAGTGCCTTTTAAGCCATACTGATGTTGTTCCGGCATTTTCTGGCATAATTTCTGCATGATTATGATTGTTGATGGTTCTTGATGTTGCATTCCCTGGTCCAAAAGACTTCGGAAACTCATGTTGTTTCTGCATATCCAACAGTGATCCCCACCACTTTCCGAGATGTTTTCGGTCAACTGGTTCATCAACTTCTGTCGGATGGGAAAATCTGCAGGAGACCCCTATGTTTCATGGTAAAATCATGTGTAATCCATTGTTTCCGGTTAAGATTTTCCCACCTCAATCAATCCATTGATCAACTGGGAACAGTTTCCATTTCAAAATCTGAGTTTTTTTTTTTCAAGGTGACTCGGGCGATTCCTGGCCTCCCTTGGACGCAGGACTGACTGGGTCAATGTTTTGAGGGGAGTTGATCAGTTTATCTGAAAACATCTGAAAACAAAAGACTTTTCCAGGCGCCAAGAGCTTTGAGTCTGAAGCATTTGACAGCGTTTGACAGCGTTTGACTGCGTTTGACATTGCTTCGTGATTATAGTATAGGCGAATGTGACCCAACATGACATAACATGTAACATGACCATTTTTGAAGTGGATAGCCGGATAGCGCTCTGGTGTGTCCACATCAGTCCATTGGAAACGAGCTGCAGGTGACGAAGCTCGAGAAGGTGACAGAGCGGATCTGAACAGTGACTGGGGCTTTAAACAGTTTGACGTCGTATGAGGGTATCGCATGGTATCGCAAAGCACATTTCAAACACGTGAAACGTGTAGGCGGCTAAGATGTGTCGAAATGTGTTATGTGCTAAGGCTGCTAAGATATGTTTAAACAAGTGAAACGTGCTAAGGCTGCTAAGATATGTTGAGATATGTCTGACTACTGGGGCATCCCACTTTTGATGAAGTTTCAACATGGCCATTTTAGAGCCTTTTTAAGCCATACTGATGTTGTTCCGGCATTTTCTGGCATAATTTCTGCATGATCATGATTGTTGATGGTTCTTGATGTTGCACTCCCATTTGGTCCAAGACACTTCGGAAACCCATGTTGTTTCTGCATATCCAACAGTGATCCCTACCACTTTCCGAGATGTTTTCGGTCAACTGGTTCATCAACTTCTGTCGGATGGGAAATCTGCAGGAGACGCCTATGTTTCTGGTAAAATCATGTGTAATCCATTGTTTCCGGTTAAGATTTTCCCACCTCAATCAATCCATTGATCAACTGGGAACAGTTTCCATTTCAAAATCTGAGTTTATTTTTTCAAGGTGACTCGGGCGATTCCTGGCCTCCCTTGGACGCAGGACTGGGTCAATGTTTTGAGGGGAGTTGATCAGTTTATCTGAAAACATCTGAAAACAAAAGACTTTTCCAGGCGCCAAGAGCTTTGAGTCTGAAGCATTTGACAGCGTTTGACTGCGTTTGACATTGCTTCGTGATTATAGTATAGGCGAATGTGACCCAACATGACATAACATGTAACATGACCATTTTTGAAGTGGATAGCCGGATAGCGCTCTGGTGTGTCCACATCAGTCCATTGGAAACGAGCTGCAGGCGACCAAGCTCGAGAAGGTGACAGAGCGGATCTGAACAGTGACTGGGGCTTTAAACAGTTTGACGTCGTATAATGGTATCGCATGGTATCGCATGGTATCGCAAAGCATTTTTCAGACATGTGAAACGTGTAGGCGGCTACGATGTGTCGAAATGTGTTATGTGCTAAGGCTGCTACGATATGTTTAAACAAGTGAAACGTGCTAAGGCTGCTAAAATATGTTGAGATATGTTTGACTACTGGGGCATCCCACTTTTGATGAAATTTCAACAGTTCAACACGGCCATTTTAGAGCCTTTTAAGCCATACTGATGTTGTTCCGGCATTTTCTGGCATAATCTCTGCATGATTATGATTGTTGATGGTTCTTGATGTTGCATTCCCTGGTCCAAAAGACTTCGGAAACCCATGTTGTTTCTGCATATCCAACAGTGATCCCCACCACTTTCCGAGATGTTTTCGGTCAACTGGTTCATTAACTTCTGTCGGATGGGAAAATCTGCAGGAGACGCCTATGTTTCATGGTAAAATCATGTGTAATCCATTGTTTCCGGTTAAGATTTTCCCACCTCAATCAATCCATTGATCAACTGGGAACAGTTTCCATTTCAAAATCTGAGTTTATTTTTTCAAGGTGACTCGGGCGATTCCTGGCCTCCCTTGGACGCAGGACTGGGTCAATGTTTTGAGGGGAGTTGATCAGTTTATCTGAAAACATCTGAAAACAAAAGACTTTTCCAGGCGCCAAGAGCTTTGAGTCTGAAGCATTTGACAGCGTTTGACAGCGTTTGACTGCGTTTGACATTGCTTCGTGATTATAGTATAGGCGAATGCGACCCAACATGACATAACATGTAACATGACCATTTTTGAAGTGGATAGCCGGATAGCGCTCTGGTGTGTCCACATCAGTCCATTGGAAACGAGCTGCAGGTGACGAAGCTCGAGAAGGTGACAGAGCGGATCTGAACAGTGACTGGGGCTTTAAACAGTTTGACGTCGTATGATGGTATCGCATGGTATCGCAAAGCATTTTTCAGACATGTGAAACGTGTAGGCGGCTACGATGTGTCGAAATGTGTTATGTGCTAAGGCTGCTAAGATATGTCAAAATGTGTTATGTGCTAAGGCTAAGATATGTCAACACAAGCTAAGGTATGTCAAGAAAAGTGAAACATGCTAAGGCTGCTAGGCTATGTTAAAACATATAGTTACAAACTGTGAAATGTGGAGGTTGCTGACAAATTTCGAGACATGTGTAACGTGCTAAGGCTGCGAGAAGTTGGAGGCAGACCTGCCTGAGCTTGCGACAGATGTTGCAGATGTCGCAGATGTCCCACTAAGTGATGGAGGTGGGTCGGGATGGTCGGGGGGTTGATGCTGGTTGAGGTTGTATACCCTCCAGGACCCCTAACAGCCTAACAGTTTCGAACTAGAAGCCATGGCCCATGAAATAGATTACTATAGTTTATGTATAATACCTCTTAAAAATGAAGATTTTCCAGTTCCCAAACTGTTCCTTTACCACATTGCAGCGGTTTCCAAATGGGGCTCAGATTGGTTCTGAAGTGAGGTTGATCTCCCTCGGCATGGGCATGGGTCCGATGGGTATCGATCGATCCAAACTGACTTGAAGTTTGAGGATCCTCATTTTGAGCCATTCACATTTGGGAAGATTGTTTCCTCTTATGCAGGTTATATTTGGTTATATTGCAAAGTGTATATTTATAAATTCTAAATCATATTTGTTTCATATTTATTTATTTATCTATTTATTTATTTATTTGATTTTACACGTGATATGATCATATTTTTCTATGACCGGAAGCATTCGACATTCTTTGGGAATATATGAATAGCTCGCATGCACATTTGTTGAAGTGGCACTTCAAGGGCCGCCTTGGGCCGCGGCGGCATCGAAGTTTGGGCAATCTGTCAGGACACCAAGTGGCCAGCAAGGCTGCCGATTCCGAGAGCTGCTTGGATTGAACCCAGGAAGCTCCCAAAATGCGCATCCATACAACAGGAATCAACACGACATGTGACGTTTGAGATCATTTCAGACATTCTGAATCATCCTGATTTTTTCAAATTATATCTTTAAATATGTTTCATGATTTTCCAAGATGTTTGATTTGCTAAGCTGCCAAGTCGTAAAGGTTGGGCTAACAGACTTGTTGATCTTGTTGCGGTTGCGGCCCTTACATTTATAGAGGTAGACCAACTGGAAGTGGCGGGCTGCGGGGGTTTTGGAGCGTCAGCGGAATCGCTCATACATGATGATGATTCTTGATGACTCTTGATGGTTCCTGATGTTGCATTCCCTGGTCCAAAAGACATCGGAAGCCAATGTTGTTTGGTATATCCAATAGAGGTCCCCACCACTTTCCCAGATTTTCGGTCAACTGGTTCATCAATTTTTTGGTCGGATGGGAAAATCTGCAGGAGACCCCTATGTTTCATGGTAAAATTCCCGGGTTTCGGGATGTTTCCGCTGATTTTTGTCAACACCAATTCATTGATCAACCGGGAACAGTTTCCATCGCAACATCCGAGTTTGTTTTTTTTCAAGGTGATTCCGGTGAATCGTGGCCTCCCTTGGATGCAGGCGGGACTGGATCAATGCTGTAGTTTGTGTCATGATGTTTTAGGGGAGTTGAATGGAGTTGAATGGAGTTGAATGGAGTTGAATGGAGTTGAATGGAGTTGAATGGAGTTGAATGGAGTTGAATGGAGTTGAATGGAGTTGAATGGATTTGAATGGAGTTGAATGGAGTTGAATGGAGTTGAATGGAGTTGAATGGAGTTGATCAGTTTATCCGAAAATCTTGAAACGAAAACACTTTTCAGCCGCCAAGAGTTTTGAGTCTGAAGCATTTGACAGCGTTTGACTATGTTTGACTGCGTTTGACATCTTTTGGTTCAGGCGAACGTAACCGAACATGACATAACATGACTCAACCAATCTCAACCATGTTTGAAGATATTTGAAGTGGATAGCCGGATAGCGCTTTGGTGTGTCCACATCCATTGGCAACAAATTGCAGGCGAAGCTCGAGAAAGTGACAGAGTGGATCTCAAAAGTAACTGGGGCTTTAAACAGTCGGTTTGACGTGGTATGATGGTATTGCAACATATGGCTACAAAATATGAAACGTGTTGGCTGCTAACAATTTTCGAAGTATGTGGAACGTCGAAGATGCTAAGGCTGCGAGAAGTTGGAGGTAGACCTGCCTGAGCTTGCGGCAGATGTCGCAGATGTCGCAGATGTCCCACTAAGTGATGGAGGTGGGTCGGGATGGTGGGGGGGTTGATGCTGGTTGAGGTTGTATACCCTCCAGGGCGGTCATTTTGAGCCATTCGCATTTGGGTATATAGGTTGTTTCCCCTTGTGCTGTGCGGGTTAGATTATAAAGTATACATAACTTATATTTTCCACACACACACATTTTTATGCGTGTTTTTATTTACACGTGATATGATCATTGACCGGAAGCATTCGACATTCTTTCAATGGGAATATATGAATAGCTCGCATGCACATTTGTTGAAGTGGCACTTCAAGGGCCGCCTTGGGCCACGGCGGCATCGAAGTTTGGGCAATTTGTGAGGACACCAAGTGGCCAGCAAGGCTGCAGATTCCGAGAGCTGCTTGGATTGAACCCGGGAAGCTGCCAAAATGCGCATCCATACAACAGGAATCAACACGACATGTGACGTTTGAGATCATTTCAGACATTCTGAATCATCCTGATTTTTTCAAATGAATTCTTCAAGTATCTTTCATGATCTGCAAAGATGCTAGTATGATTTGCTAACTGGGAAAGGTTGGGCTATCAGACTTGTTGATCTTGTTGCGGCCCTTACATATACAATTCTGCAGGAGACCCCTATGTTTTATGGTAAATTCCATGTAAAATCCATAGTTTCGGGATGTTTCCGCTTAAGATTTTTGAAACTCATTGATCAACCGGGAACAGTTTCCATCGCAACATCCGAGTTTTTTTTTTTTCAAGGTGACTCCGGCGAATCTTGGCCTCCCTTGGATGCAGGCGGGACTGGATCAATGCTGTAGTTTGTGTCATGATGTTTTAGGGGAGTTGAATGGAGTTGAATGGAGTTGAATGGAGTTGATCAGTTTATCTGAAAACATCTGAAAACAAAAGACTTTTCCAGGCGCCAAGAGTTTTGAGTCTGAAGCATTTGACAGCGTTTGACAGCGTTTGACTGCGTTTGACATTGCTTCGTGATTATAGTATAGGCGAATGTGCCCCAACATGACATAACATGTAACATGACCATTTTTGAAGTGGATAGCCGGATAGCGCTCTGGTGTGTCCACATCAGTCCATTGGCAACAAACTGCAGGCGAAGAAGCTCGAGAAAGTGACAAAGCGGATGTCAACAGTAACTGGGGCTGTGAACAGTCGGTTTGACGTGATGATCGTGATATGATGGTACCGCAACCATTCGCAACATATAATAACATATAGGTCTAGGTTAAAAAATGTGACACGTGCTAACGCTGCTAAGATATTTTGAGATAGGTTTGACTACTGGGGCACCCCAGATTGAAATGAAGTTTCAACATGGCCATATATGTCCAATTTAAGATATTTGAAGCCATAGTGATGCCGTGACGCGTTCTTTTCTGGCATAATTTCTGGTAGAGTTTCAGTTTATCTGAAAACAAACAATTCTAGTGGTGTTGACCGGACTTTTCCCCTGACTCTTTGAAGTCTGAATCATTTGACAGCATTTGACGTCGAATGTGACATTTCTTACATGCGAATGTGACCCCAGCATGACATAACATGACCCAAGCACTTTTGACAGCGCCCTGGTGTGTCTACATCAATCCATTGGCAATGAACTGTAGGGGAAGAAGCTCGAGCCAGCGACAGAGCGGATGTCAACAGTGACTTGGGCTTTTGAACAGTTGGTTTGACGTGGTATGATGATTTGTCAATCTTTCCCTGGATTTGCCCGGAAAATCATGGAAAATCTGCCCAAAGAGTCTCTAGTTTTGCTGCTGGGCTTGACCATCAAGAGTCAATATCCCCGGTTTCGGTTGGATAGGGGACAAAAGAAGTACAACATTGAAGGGCAACAATAACAGCAGCAAGAGCAACATCGACCAAGAGAACAAAGAAGAACACAAAGAAGGAGACGAAATCAAAAAGAGGCTGTGAGCCTGACGGGCCTGTGCGGCAAGGGCTCCTCACCAACTGCC
Organism: Cladocopium goreaui; assembly: GCA_947184155.2. Classification (NCBI taxonomy): domain Eukaryota; class Dinophyceae; order Suessiales; family Symbiodiniaceae; genus Cladocopium; species Cladocopium goreaui. The sequence goes on along the minus strand of CAMXCT020001424.1, from coordinate 189,076 downwards.
ATTGGCGTGTGGAATAAAAGGCCTCTGAGCCGTGCCAGCTGAAACGAGGTGACTCTGATGAATCTTGGCCTCCCTTGGACGCCGTCAACCAGTCAGAGATGTTGGAGACAGATGTAGCTGAAGCGCTCACTGTGCCAGACGTAGCCGAAGCGCCCACTGTGCCAGACGTAGTTGAAGCACCCACTGTGCAAGACGTTCAAGTCAGCGATTTGCAAGGCGGGGCTGGGGTTGATGCACACGTAGGCAGGTTCCAAAGTAGGCGGGACTGCAGGGTAGGATCCGTATTTTTGCAGATTTTCCACTGGCAACTTGACAGGTGCCGAAGCGCAAGAGGACGGCGCAGATTCCAACAGCTATTGGGCTTAAGGGCAGTATGATATGTTTTGCTGACATAGTTTGCGGATGTTCTGGACATTGCTGAAGCCCTAAAGCCTCTAAGAGTTAATCCGGTCTAAATTTTTGCAATGGGTACGGTATGGAGATGTATGGAGCCTGCTCAGCCCATGACTTCACATATTTTCTCAACTTTTGGTGACCCGCATGTGCCTGAAGGCAATGGCTTCATAGGGCTAATAGAATGGAAGCCAGGGGATAGGTGCCTAACAAATTCTTGTTTGAATGGCATTGAGTTGTGACATGTTGTGATCGATGGCCGACTTTATGAACATATTGTTGTTCCGTCTCAGATTTGTAAAAAAAAATGTCAAGTGGATGGGAAACTGATTTGCAACCAGCACCCATCTGATAAAACATACGACCTACAACCTGTACCTCCACCACGGCATGCCATGGCTGTAGTCTATTCGCCGTAGTCGATTTTGCCAGCTGAAACGAGGTGACTCTGATGAATCTTGGCCTCCCTTGGACGCCGTCAACCAGTCAGAGATGTTGGAGACAGATGTAGCTGAAGCGCCCACTGTGCCAGACGTAGCCGAAGCGCCCACTGTGCCAGATGTAGCCGAAGCACCCACTGTGCCAGACGTAGCTGAAGCACCCACTGTGCCAGACGTTCAAGTCAGCGATTTGCAAGGCGGGGCTGGGGTTGATGCACACGTAGGCAGGTTCCAAAGTAGGCGGGACTGCAGGGTAGGATCCGTATTTTTGCAGATTTTCCACCGGCAACTTGACAGGTGCCGAAGCGCAAGGTGACGGCGCAGATTCCAACAGCTATTGGGCTTAAGGGCGGTATGATATGTTTTGCTGACATAGTTTGGGGATGTTCTGGACATTGCTGAAGCCCTAAAGCCTCTAAGAGTTAATCCAGTCTAAATTTTTGCAATGGGTACGGTATGGAGATGTATGGAGCCCGCTCAGCCCATGACTTCACATATTTTCTCAGCTTTTGGTGATCCGCAGGGTGTGCCTGAAGGCAATGGCTTCATAGGGCTAATAGAATGGAAGCCAGGGGATAGGTGCCTAACAAATTCTTGTTTGAATGGCATTGAGTTGTGACATGTTGTGATCGATGGCCGACTTTATGAACATATTGTTGTTCCGTCTCAGATTTGTAAAAAAAAATGTCAAGTGGATGGGAAACTGATTTGCAACCAGCACCCATCTGATAAAACATACGACCTACAACCTGTACCTCCACCACGGCATGCCATGGCTGTAGTCTATTCGCCGTAGTCGATTTTGCCAGCTGAAACGAGGTGACTCTGATGAATCTTGGCCTCCCTTGGACGCCGTCAACCAGTCAGAGATGTTGGAGACAGATGTAGCTGAAGCGCCCACTGTGCCAGACGTAGCCGAAGCGCCCACTGTGCCAGATGTAGCCGAAGCACCCACTGTGCCAGACGTAGCTGAAGCACCCACTGTGCCAGACGTTCAAGTCAGCGATTTGCAAGGCGGGGCTGGGGTTGATGCACACGTAGGCAGGTTCCAAAGTAGGCGGGACTGCAGGGTAGGATCCGTATTTTTGCAGATTTTCCACCGGCAACTTGACAGGTGCCGAAGCGCAAGGTGACGGCGCAGATTCCAACAGCTATTGGGCTTAAGGGCGGTATGATATGTTTTGCTGACATAGTTTGGGGATGTTCTGGACATTGCTGAAGCCCTAAAGCCTCTAAGAGTTAATCCAGTCTAAATTTTTGCAATGGGTACGGTATGGAGATGTATGGAGCCCGCTCAGCCCATGACTTCACATATTTTCTCAGCTTTTGGTGACCCGCAGGGTGTGCCTGAAGGCAATGGCTTCATAGGGCTAATAGAATGGAAGCCAGGGGATAGGTGCCTAACAAATTCTTGTTTGAATGGCATTGAGTTGTGACATGTTGTGATCGATGGCCGACTTTATGAACATATTGTTGTTCCGTCTCAGATTTGTAAAAAACATGTCAAGTGGATGGGAAACTGATTTGCAACCAGCACCCATCTGATAAAGCATACGACCTACAACCTGTACCTCCACCATGGCATGCCATGGCTGTAGTCTATTCGCCGTAGTCGATTTTGCCAGCTGAAACGAGGTGACTCTGATGAATCTTGGCCTCCCTTGGACGCCGTCAACCAGTCAGAGATGTTGGAGACAGATGTAGCTGAAGCGCCCACTGTGCCAGACGTAGCCGAAGCACCCACTGTGCCAGACGTTCAAGTCAGCGATTTGCAAGGCCGGGCTGGGGTTGATGCACACGTAGGCAGGTTCCAAAGTAGGCGGGACTGCAGGGTAGGATCCGTATTTTTGCAGATTTTCCACTGGCAACTTGACAGGTGCCGAAGCGCAAGAGGACGGCGCAGATTCCAACAGCTATTGGGCCTAAGGGCGGTATGATATGTTTTGCTGACATAGTTTGGGGATGTTCTGGACATTGCTGGAGCCCTAAAGCCTCTAAGAGTTAATCCGGTCTAAATTTTTGCAATGGGTACGGTATGGAGATGTATGGAGCCTGCTCAGCCCATGACTTCACATATTTTCTCAACTTTTGGTGACCCGCATGTGCCTGAAGGCAATGGCTTCATAGGGCTAATAGAATGGAAGCCAGGGGATAGGTGCCTAACAAATTCTTGTTTGAATGGCATTGAGTAGTATTGAGTCGTGACATGTTGTGATCGATGGCCGACTTTATGAACATATTGTTGTTCCGTCTCAGATTTGTAAAAAAAATGTCAAGTGGATGGGAAACTGACTTGCAACCAGCACCCATCTGATAAAACAGACGACCTACAACCTGTACCTCCACCACGGCATGCCATGGCTGTAGTCTATTCGCCGTAGTCGATTCTGCCAGCTGAAACGAGGTGACTCTGATGAATCTTGGCCTCCCTTGGACGCCGTCAACCTGTCAGAGATGTTGGAGACAGATGTAGCTGAAGCGCCCACTGTGCCAGACGTAGCCGAAGCACCCACTGTGCCAGACGTTCAAGTCAGCGATTTGCAAGGCCGGGCTGGGGTTGATGCACACGTAGGCAGGTTCCAAAGTAGGCAGGACTGCAGGGTAGGATCCGTATTTTTGCAGATTTTCCACTGGCAACTTGACAGGTGCCGAAGCGCAAGAGGACGGCGCAGATTCCAACAGCTATTGGGCTTAAGGGCAGTATGATATGTTTTGCTGACATAGTTTGCGGATGTTCTGGACATTGCTGAAGCCCTAAAGCCTCTAAGAGTTAATCCGGTCTAAATTTTTGCAATGGGTACGGTATGGAGATGTATGGAGCCTGCTCAGCCCATGACTTCACATATTTTCTCAGCTTTTGGTGACCCGCAGGGTGTGCCTGAAGGCAATGGCTTCATAGGGCTAATAGAATGGAAGCCAGGGGATAGGTGCCTAAATGTGCCTAACAAATTCTTGTTTGAATGGCATTGAGTTGTGACATGTTGTGATTGATGGCCGACTTTATGAACATATTGTTGTTCCGTCTCAGATTTGTAAAAAACATGTCAAGTGGATGGGAAACTGATTTGCAACCAGCACCCATCTGATAAAACATACGAACTACAACCTGTACCTCCACCATGGCATGCCATGGCTGTAGTCTATTCGCCGTAGCCGATTTTGCCAGCTGAAACGAGGTGGATCTGATGAATCTTGGCCTCCCTTGGACGCCGTCAACCTGTCAGAGATGTTGGAGACAGATGTAGCTGAAGCGCCCACTGTGCCAGACGTAGCTGAAGCACCCACTGTGCCAGACGTAGCCGAAGCACCCACTGTGCCAGACGTTCAAGTCAGCGATTTGCAAGGCGGGGCTGGGGTTGATGCGCACGTAGGCAGGTTCCAAAGTAGGCAGGACTGCAGGGTAGGATCCGTATTTTTGCAGATGTTCCACCGGCAACTTGACAGGTGCCGAAGCGCAAGGTGACGGCGCAGATTCCAACAGCTATTGGGCTTAAGGGCGGTATGATATGTTTTGCTGACACGGTCTTTTGCTGAATCCCCATTTAATTTGGCAAGTTCTAGCTTCAAAATCGTGCAAGTACCCTGCCAAATGCAAGGTTACAGCCGCTAGCATCCGCTAGCCCCTAAGTGCTGCAAATACCATGCAAAATTCAACGCTCTAGCTTCCAAATACTGCAAATACCACACAACATGAGAAGAACATGGTGGACCCCCGTACGGCATTTGTCAAGTTCGAGCTCCAAAATCGTTCAAATACCAAGCCACATGCAAGGTTGCAGCTCCCAAATGTTGCAAAGACAAAGCCAACAGGAATCCGAAAATTATTGTATTTCGTGTGATCACCACCGTGGCATATATCCTGGCATGCTATCTGGCATTCTATCTGACATATATTCGGACATACATTCTGACTTCCATCATCTTTCATCTGACATATTTTCTACCTGGTTGGTGGTTTCAAACATTTTCTATTTTCCATTTCATATATGGGATGTCATCCTTCCCATTAATATGATAATATGTTTCAAGATGGTAAAAACACCACCAACCAGTTGGCATTTTGTCTGGCACCAAAAAAATCTGTGTACCAGAGAGCTGGAACCCTGGCCCAGTTGAGAGTTTGGCAAACCTGATTTTTGGTGCTCAGATGCCTACAGCTGAAGAAAACATGGGCAACGGGGGGGGGTTAGCATAATTATGGAAAATCACAATTTTCAATGGGTAAATCCACTATAAATGGCAATTTTCAATAGCTATGTTAAATTACCAGAGGGTAGATAAACAATGATAAACATCTTTTGTTTACACAGTTTACACCCTGAAAAGATGAGTGATGTGGCTAAAACTGGCTGTCATGTTTACCATCCCCCCAGTCATCAGCATTTTTATAGGCGGTTTGGAGACCATTCCCAGTCATGGGTGGTAAACATGACATTGTTTTACCCACATTAAACATTCAATAGCCATATATATATATAACTATATATATATATAGCCATTAAATAAACATAACCTCAACGCCTGGAGTTTTTCCAACATATTACCTTCTAACCTTTGGCAAATAGGCAAATAATTATGGAAACTCATCATTTTAAGAGGCAAATAGTTAAACAATCTATATAAATGGGCAATTTTCCATAGCACATTCTGAAATTATCAAAGGGTCGCCAACGCGCATGCTGGGACACTCCGCCGAGCAAGGTGAGTCGGGTGATTCCTTGCCTCCCCTGGAGTTCATACCGAAGTCCGAGCAGGATTGCTGGCACCCGATTTTCAAACAAACACATCTTAAACAAACGCATGATAATGTCAATATTGGGATGCTAAGTCACCAAATCACGCACACATACACATACATATATATATATAATATAACATACTCATTTATATATATATATATAGAATATATATATATGTCTGTGTATATGTAATATGTATATAATGTATACATTCACCTCTTCCTCCTAGTTGAGGCCCATCTTTTTTTGGTGCCGTGGCGTGGGCCATGGCCAAGTTTTCTCCAGGAGAACGTGGAAGTTTTGGGTCCTGGAGACTTGGTGCAGCTGGTGGATCTCCGGATGACGGACCTCAACGGAGAGCAGGGCTACATCCTACGACTCGTTCCAGGACACAAGGAGGAACGCGTCGAGGTACCGAGACGCCTTACGGGAAGCCTTATGGGAGCTGAACAGTTCGCTGATTTTCCGAAGTTTGGGGGGCACTTTGCGAAAAAAAATCATTGAAGTTAGAGGTTGCAAATGGGAAAATCGTGTTTGTTTGTTTTTTTGGGTGTAATTAGAGTAAATCATCGAATATCTTCGAACTACATGGGCCATTTTCCATAGCAGACTCTTAAATTACCAAAAGGTCAAAACTGGACCTGTTACCATCCCCTATCAAATCATACCAAATCGACCCTGGACCCTGGAAGGGAGAAGGCTCTTTCCATTGAAATTTGCAAATTCTGATCTCCCCAAAATAACCTCTTCCCCCTAATATTAAACACTCTGTTAGAACATGTTAGAACCATGGTTTAGTGGGGAAGTTCCACATAATTGGGACCATTTATGGGGTGTTCAATATGAAAGGGATGGGATTATATTGGAATAACATGGAGTCGGATAGATGTACATTCCAATGCGATCTGAGCATAAAGGCCGGTTGAGAGGGCAGATGTTGGGATTGCGAGTTCATTGGAAGCAGTACGATCCTGAGACTGAAATCATCTCATGTTCTTTCCAAGCATGTTTTGATCAGTGGTCCAAATTACACTAAGAAATCCATCTCCATGTTATTCCAATATTGAGCACCCCAATTTATGGTCCCAAGCATATTTCGAACAAAAAAAGTCAGTGGTCAACAAAAAGGCTTTGTGGCTCCAAACTTACAGTATCTTCCAAAGCCTTGAGAATATGGGTTTGTCTGGTGGGTTGCCTCTGAATCCATTTGACAAGCATCATTTTCCGCATAAAAATGGTCATGAATTGGCGGGAATACCAGTAATTACCACTTTTTCCAAAATATCCAAATTCTATCCCACAAGAATATTTGATACCTCCATTCTTGTTGCTTAGCACCCTAGTAAGTAATGCAAGAACTAGAATTTCAAGTTGATAATATATCTTTCAGGAAGTAATTATCATATATAATTTGATGTCTTAAATGACATTAATCCCATTAAAACCCCTCAAATGCATGTAAATTCCATGACATCCACTCAACCATACTTAACCCGATGAAATCCACTTAGACCCCAGTTAACCCATCAAAGTTCATCAAGGCCATATAAATCCCATTAAATCCTATTAAACCTCATGAAACTCCATTGGATTCCTTTAAATCCAATCAAAATCCCATGAAACTCCGACAAAAACCTTTCAACCCGCTTGAACCTTCATAAATTCCATGAAATCCTACGGAATCCTTAGTTCAATACAGTTTCTCGCCCTGGATTTTTCCCGGACCCCAGCTGATCCTCTCCAATTCGCAGGTCAAGATGCTTAGCACCGGACACCTGGCATTTGCTAAAAGTAGCCAAACGGATCACCATAGTTCTGGATGAATTACGGTGAATTAATGATGCTTCATAGTAGTCAACTATGGATAAACTATGGATAAACCATGGATAAACTATTGTTAAAATATGGTTGAACTATGGTTAAACTATGGTTAACATATGGTTGAACTATGGTTAAACTATGGTTGAACTATGGATAAACCATGGATAAACTATTGTTAAAATATGGTTGAACTATGATTAAACTATGGTAAATACAGTAAATGATGGCAAATAATGGCTCGAAGTTCTGGACGAGTTTGATCATGACCACGTCGTGACGTTATCGGAATACATTGGAATGATGATTTTTATATGCGGAATCATCCCCAAAACGGCCGCATTTTATTTTATACCCTCTGGTAATTTAACGTAGCTATTGAAAATTGCCATTTATAGGGGATTTTCCCATCAAAAATGGTGATTTTCCATAGTTATGTTAGTTTACCAGAGGGTACTTATTGTTTTGCAGGTTAGTGAATTGTTATATTCCATTAGCCTCCAGTAAATAAACATAGACCCTGGCAGTCATCAGGGTTGAAAGATTAGTTTCCACTAAAAACTGGTGATTTTCAGGGTCTATGTTAATTTACCAGATGGTAGCTATTTTCAGGCAAATGAATTGCTACAATTCAACGAGAATGGACCGGTCTTCTTGGGAAAACCTTCGCAAACATAGGTTTTTTACACCTAAAAAATAGGGTGTTCCAGTTTTCCTCAAGGGGAATCTCAGATTTTATGAGTGGTTTATGAGGATTTTAACAGCTAGTATATAACTAGTAATTGCGAAAAAAAAATGATATCAAAGTAAAAATCGATCGATTTGTTTAAGGGGAAACCTACAGGATAATTTTGTTTTAACAAGAAATACCAGGTTTTCCCGTTAAGGTTCCCTCAAAACATGTCCAAAGATCCAAATTCATGGTGACTTAATCGGTTTTTCAACAATTAAAATATGGACATAGAATTGGGATATGATTGGGATGTCGAACAAATTATGGATGGGATTTTTACCGACTTCACATTTGGTTTTCAATGGTTTTCATATCATCCCACCTTTTTAACTTCTACATGTTTTTAAGAACACATGATCAAATACTCACAGTTTTTTTGAGAATCCCTAGGGTCAGATGACTTCAATCATTAAGCATTTTGCTTCATGATTTCTGATAACTTCAATTCCAGTTTTTCTAGATTCTAGATCACCCTATGTTCTTGATAGGATCCTATACTTCAAAAAGGACTTTTAAAAACATCAATTGAACTATACTTCTAGACGTCTCTCTCTCTATATTTATATATAGACAGATCGTCTGATGAATCATCCCTTGGGACCCCCATGGGACCCATTCCCGCTTCCCTAGTACTTTCCAGAGGTGTTTTTCCTCTGGCTTCGACCTTAGAAGGCAGTTATTAGACAGGATGGGGCCCCCCCAGTTATAAGTGAACGTTGGTTAACAAAAACCATGATAATCCCAAAATGAACTAACTAGTTCGTGAAATATCTACCATAATTAAACCATCTAGTTTAAACCATTTACAAACCAGCATAACTTAGCTATCTTGGGGGCCCCATCTTGTGTATATATATATATGATGATAATTATTATCATTGTCATAGAAGCTGCATGGTTTCAATCCCTGAAAAAAATCAAAAAGATTGGGGATGGTGGAAAAAACCATATCCCACGAATGATGATGATAACACATACACACAATCATAGAATCATGTTAACCAAATATCAAATAATATTGATAACCAAATATTGATGTTAACCAAATATTAAATACCAAATATTAAATATTGATCATCCCACGACTTCCCCTTCCCAGGAAAGATGCTCTCAGTGAAACGCTCCAACGTCCGCTCCGTGGCCGCGCAGCAGGAGCGCTCCCAGCGCTCCTCGCGCGCGCCGCGCTCGCGCTCCGAGCCGCGGCCCTTGCGGAGGGGCGATGAGGTCGTGGTGCAAGGCTTGACCAAGGCCGGGTTCGTTGGGAAGAAAATTGGGGTCTAAAAAGCCTCTGAACATAGAAAAAACTAGGGGTTACCCTCTGGTAAACTAACATAGCTATGGAAAATCACTATTTTTAATGGGTAAATCCACTATAAATGGCAATTTTCAATAGCTATGTTAATTTGCCAGAGGGTAATCACCATTTTTAGTGGGTAAATCAACTATAAAGGGTCATGTTCAATAGCTATGTAAACGTTTACTAGAGGGTATATGCGATATATGGATTTGATCTGGGTTTAAGGATGATTTGAGGTGTGTTTTCGCAGGTCTTTCGTGGGATTTTCAGTGGGTGACCTGTGGGGTTTTCTCCATTTTTGGGATTTAGGTGTGAGCCATCAAAGATGGATGGATCTAAACTGTCTAATGAATATAGAAATGAATGAGTGCACTTTTGTGTAGATAAGATCTTCGGATTCATCTACTAAGTTACTATATAAATGAATCAAGATGCATCTCTATAGATATGCAATCTTCCATAATTCATGACCAATCACTAGATATCTCAGTTACCAGCTGATTCATGACTCACTTCCTACGACTTCCTACGTGGCTAATTGTGATATCTTAATTCAACTTTCCCAACAATCAAAAAATCCCAAGCATCCAATTAGTTGGCCAATCCCAACAGTTACCCCAGACAGTACCCTCCAGTAAACAGTTTGCTATGCAAAATGACCCGTCTATCCCCGTCTATCACTGATTTGCATGTTTTTTACATTGAGATGTTCCAGTTCGCAAAGAGTTTGCCATCATATCATATCATATCCCCATTAGTGTGGAAAAGCCAATCATAATTAAACAGCCCCAAAATCCCCATAAATGGGTTCGATTGAACATCTTGAAACCCTCCCCAAATATCCCCAAATGGTAGGTTTATGGCTGTGACTTTACCAGATAAACATATATAAACCTACTATTTTCATGATCCTGTGGTCCTTAAAAAAAACAACATCACATATTTTTCTACTTGTTGAAGACCCCTTTCGCCTCACCCCGCCACCTATAAATGTGCCCCAGATCGTCGCCAGGCGGTGGAGTACAACGGCCAGCGCGCCCTGGTCACCGAGATCGAGTCGGCTCCCGGCCGCGTCACGGTGGAACTGCTGCGCTCCGGGCGGCAGATGTCGCTGCGCCGGGACAAGCTGCGGGTCATGGTGGAGCTCTCGGAAACGGAGGCGCGGGCGTTTGGTGGCGAAGGGGATGGGATGGGGGATGAAATGGGAGGAACATCTGGAAATTTCTAGGGAAAGTCGAAAATCATCATGTTTTTCTTGATGTTTTCAGAGTTTTTTCAATGTTTTTTCAATGATTTTGTTGGTTTGTGGGGGCGTTTTGAAGTCGAGACATGTTGAAACATTCCAAGTTTTTTTATCCAACGGATTTCTGGACACAATACTATAACTGGTTGGTGGTTCGGACATTTTTTAGTTTTTCCATATATAGGGAAGAATCATCCCAACTGACGAACTCATATTTTTCAGAGTTGTGACTCAACCACCAACCAGATAATGATTGCATCATGTGTGGTTTATCATTGTTGAAGGCCATAAGCACCGCTGCGAAAATGCCAAAGGACCTTCATCATAAATTCCGCGCCGTCCAGCCTGGTAGTCTTCAACTTCCCCCAGATGTACCTTCCGGAAAATTCCACACAGCAATGGGGAAGTTCCAGATGTTGATATATAGAAATCATCTACCAATGAATATCCTTGAAAATCATGAAAGAGTGTGAAAATTCATGATGTTACCAAACCCATGAAATTCTCAGTTCACCCAGTTGGAATTCCATGATTTTCATTGGGTTTTTCGGGTATATCAAACCAGCGCGGGTGAGGACGAGGACGACGAGGATCTCACGGATTTGCCTCCCCTGCGCTGCATCCGGCCGAAGATGACTGCGGAGTCCAAGTTTCAGATCGGACAGAAGGCAGATATGGGGGATAGACTGATAGACCCCAGATAGATTTTCTATATATATATATCCCCACCAGGATAAAATTAGGGATGAACTATTGGGTTATGTTCTAGTTATATATAGTTATAATTTTCCTGGTTGGTGGTTTCAAACATGAATTTTTATTTTCCATTTCATATATGGGATAATCCTTTCCATTATTTTTCGAGATGGTTAAAACCACCAACCAGGTTTCTATATCACCACTGGACAAAATGGGATGAAATATTGGTTATAGTATGTTATAGTTATATATATATTAGTTATATGGATGACACAGATATACAAAGATGTATAAACCACAGAAACTGAGTGGGATATCACATCCAGGGAATTGTTTCGAGTTCCCGAAACTGAGTCCACTGGGCATGTTTTTTTTTTCAAAGTTTCAGATGACTTGGAATGGCAAACTCGAAATCATTCATGTGGTAAACCGGTGATGCCAATATATAATCAATGGGAAATTAAGGATTCCAAAATGGAGGTACGTTAGTACCATATTTTTGGCCATCTTTTGTTGGATATTCCCTGAAATTTAGGCCTTCAACTAGGCCAAAAATATATCTGGTTGCCAATATATCGGATAATCCTTTCCATTGACTTTCATATTTTTCAGAGGGGTTGAAACCACTAACCAGATATGGTAGGTACCTCCAATCAATCGATCAATCGGTGCATGGCTATTAATGTAATGAACTGTCCACCCTAAATGGTTGGTTTCTGGCAGCTTTGCCACATTCGGAGGTCTTCATAGCTGCAGTTTCAATCGAGCCCTTTTGGATCGATTGGATGGATATTTGCGACACAAATGGCAGGTTAAAATCCATCTAAATTTAGTGACCTGTGATTTATTCTGAATCTAGATTGACAAAACATCTCATTGTTTGCCCTGGCAGGTTTGGTTGCACATGAAGCAAAAGCCTGAATACCACGGTCAACAGGTGGGATATGGTGGGATTGGTTTGTCGATGTTGGGATGGCCGGGATGGCTGCCTTGATGTTGTTCTTGACCCAAGTGAGCCAAGTACCAAATGCATCCAAAACACAGAACGTTTCCATGTTGGTTTCTGAATGTCTCTTCCGACTTTGCTTTAATGACTTTAATGGTAGACCCAGTGAGAAACCTCCAGTATACCTCCAGTCTTGGACGGTGGAGGGAGGTGGACTTCCTTGGGTATGCCACATCTGATTGTTTCTGGTTTTGTGTCCTGTTGAAATATGTTGAAATTCATGTTTTGCAGCTAAATTAAGCTGGTTGGTGGTTTGGAACATTTTCGATTTGTCCATATGTTGGGAATAATGATCCCAACTGACTTTCATATTTTTCAGAGGGGTGGCTCAATCACAAACCAGATAACTTTCTTCGGCAAAACACCATGCAAAACACCATGCTGGATACCTCACTCTTGCTGGAGATTCTTGCTGTATATTGCAGCTAACATCCCCATCATCGTTCCTGTCTTCACATGGGTCAAAGAGTCAAAACCATTCAACACCTTTATTTTTCACACATGCGATGATTCCCAGATTTTCACATCCATCAATCGCTTTTTTTTTGTCATCCCCCAAAAAATTCAATGGATTGGTTTACGGGAAAATCGGAACCGGACACCGTCGTTTTTCCCATGAAAGTAATGTTGGGGTTTTCCAGTAAAATTTCCCCAACAAAACCAATCCATTGACAATAGGTAAGCCACCTTGGACGGTAAAAACCCTATAAATAATGAGATAAACCATCTACAATGTGGTGCCCCCCAGTTATAAATTGGTTTATAACCCCATTAACTATAGTTATAAGTACCATAAACCACAGTTATTGGAGTTAACCAACTTAACTATTGTCAACCCTAGGTCACCAGTGGGGTTTTGGCCCCCTCCCATCCATTTCGCCATCCATCGCGCCTCCCACGACGGGACGTGCAGGTCTTTGTGTTGCCCTCGGATCCGCTGAAGACCGTGGGGGTCATGGCCACCGTCCAGCTGTCGAATGGGAAGAGGATCATCACCAAGGAAAGTCATCTGAAGGAAGAGCCTCCAGAGCCCCTATCCGGATCCAAAGGATCCACAGGATCCAAGGTCAAGGGGCGGAAGAAAAGAGAGATCTGATACCCTCTGGCCTCTGGTAATTTAACATAGCTATTGAAAATGGCCATTTATAGTGGATTTTCCCATTAAAAGTGGTGATTTCCTATAGCTACGTTAAATAACCAGAGGGTATCTGATTGATCTGATATCTGATGATTTTGATGTGGCCAAAGATGTAGTGAGGGCCAAAAATGTTCAATGTTGCCAAGTCTACTTCAGTAGACATCAGTAGACACTTTTTGTAATCTCTTGAGCTAGGAAAATTCCAGAGGGGTTCACATACCCTTTTCTTACACTTGTACATAGCGATGTGCGTCATCCAAGTCACCTATTTGCCACGGCAGTTTTGGTCAAAAAACGGCAGCGGAGGTTCCTGTTTTTGATATTTTTGATTGTGTGTGGGCCACAGTGGGCTGATACATGGCTATACCGATCTATACCGCATACCCTCTGCCAGAGGGTATTCTGAAATAACAACCGTGAAATCACTAATTACTTTTTCTGTTTTTTTTTCCATACTGTGGATGGAAGAAATCCTGCACCACCTTGGATGGTTAAAACCCCATAAATAATGGGATAAACCATCTATCAACCGTAGATAACCATTGGATTTTTGGGGGCACCAAATTTGCACCCGCGCCTGGCGGAGGCGGAACGTCGCCGGAAGCGTCACGAGCTGCTTGGCATCGCCAACGGCAGGGTGAATCTAGCCATGTTTTTTCCAACAAAATTAGGGTGACTGAAAGGTTACCCTCTGGTAATTTAACATAGCTGTAGAAAATCACCATTTTTAAGGGGAAAATCAACTATAAATGGCCATTTTCAATAGCTATGTTAAATTACCAAAGGGTATCTGGTTGGTGGTTTCAAACATGTTTTATTTTTCCATTTCATATATGGGAATAGTCCCTCCCAACTGACTTTCATATGTTTCGCTTCGCCGTCGGCCAAGGCACCTGCAGGGCCTGGCGGAGGAGTCCAAGCGCCGCATCGAGGCAACGGGCTGGGCCTGGCATCAGGTGCTGAACGTGGCGAAGGAGGCGACGTTACAAGAGGTGAAACAGCTCGGTGGTTGAGAAGAAGAATCGTGTTGGAATCTGTTGTTGATGAATCTATGGCAATCTATGGGTGATTATAGATTTCTCACTAATGGATGATATCTCCAATGGTCGACTATTGGGATGAATAGTTGGAATATGAATAGGATACTAATGGGATCATTATCTTAGTATTGGACATGTTATTCATAATGGAGGTGAAGCAGCTTGGTGAAGAAGAATCTATGGATGACTAATGTATGAAATATCAATATCTAGTGTATAGTATATATAGATAATTATACTTAATAGTGAAACAGCTTGGTGAAGAATCCAGATTCGGAATCCATGTTTGATTAATCGGATGATTATCTTACTGGAGATAGTTAGTTCATATCTAAGAGGTGAAGCAGCTTGGAATCGTGATTCGGATCATTGGATCATTAGTGGTTACAATAGTTAGTTGATGGATGTTCATGGTGAATGAACTATGTTATAGTATGCTTGGTGATGTTATAACATGTTATAACTATTAATTAACTATGTTCATGGTTGATTCATCTATTGTATGTACTTTAATTTGGAGAATGGATACTGCATTAAAAATGGAATCATATGGAATCATATACTCTTCATTTTTTGTGGTATATACAATAGTGACTACCTCATTGTGAGAAACAACAAAATGTGTGATTTTACATGATAGAACTGAAAGAACGATCAATGACACCTGGGGAATGATAGTGACTGGCTGTGGGCACCGAGGCAAGCCTTTCGTGATTTAGCTTTGTTGCATCATCCAGACAAAGGACTCGAAAGTTGCAACGAGACGCAGCTTGGTTGAGATGGGCTGTGGGTCACCTCTGAAATGCAATATTTTGAAGGTTAGGCCCCCCCAGTGGTTTATAAACCCATGAACTACAGTTTTGAAAGCCATAAAATCCACTTAACCAAGTTATGATCAACTTAGTTATCGTAAACCGCAGCCTCAGGTTGTTTTTCGGAGCAGGTGAAGCCCAGTTTTGGAGGTATTGGATCCATTTTTTTTCGGCCTGGATATCAGGGATCCCCACCAGATGGGCAAACATATGGTAGAATACCCTCCATTTTAATCCATTTTAGGCTCCTGACATTAGTGAATTACATGTTATAAACTGTAGTATCTATAAACTAACATTACATATATATATATATATGGTTATTTGTTATAGCTATTTATAATATACTTAGGGTCTTATAAACTATAACACAACGTAACCCCCTATGAGCTTCGTACAGATATGTACAGATCGAGGTTCCGCATCGTTCGCGGTGCTTATCAACGCGCCTTGGCCTTCTTCCAAGAGAAGGACCAAGTCGATGCCTTGGAAATGTTGGCCGATTTGGGTGGAAATTTTGAGTGGATTTTTGGGTGAAAAACACCCGGAGGTAAACGGGTAAACCATAGAAACCATATACCCTCTGGTAATGACTAACATAGCTATTGAAGCCATGACCATTTAGTTCGTGGATTTTCCCATTGAAAATGGTGATTTTCCATAGTTATGTTAGTTTACCGGAGGGTATGCAAAAAAAAAAGTAAAGCCCCAACTTGTGGATGGTTTAATATTTGTTTAATAATTATATGAGATATATAAGATTTGATCCACTTGTCTCGATCCATCATCATTTTCACGGTGGTTAAGAGACAAAAAAAATCGCTCAGTTGCTGAGGCTGGGACTTAGCAGAAGCAGTGAGGGTAAGACCATTGTTTTGGTCTTGGTGTTTTGAACAAAGTGCAGGACATCTAAAGAATCTGAAGTTTGGCATTGCTTACTGACTAAGCCAGCAGCTCCCCGAAAAAGTTACTAAATTTGCCATTCTTGAATTGCCGGTGAAAGGTTTGGAGGATGGGAGTATTTAAAGCCCTCTTTGCGGAACTTGCGCAGCTGACAAGCAGCCAGCACTCAGCGTGAACTGAAAATGCTTCGTCGCTCACAGCTGAAGAATCGCTCCGTTCTGAAAGGAGCAAATGGCGGGCTGAAGGTGGCAGAATGAGTTGGGGTTTGGTATGGAAGTTTTTGATACTTCTGTTCATTGTTTAACGATGGCAGCTCCAGAGCGTTCAGAAATCCTCCAAAATCCTCTAATTTAGATATGGATAGATATGGCTGGTATGCTTTGGTCTTCACAGCGTAAAATGATGTAAGATGGACTTCGCCGACGTGTACAAAATGACCAAGTAGTGATCTTTGAAGCCTTGCTCATGTTACCCAGGACTGCCTTTTCCAGTTTTGATATGTTTTTATCAAATCCATCAACAAGGTTCATGCTACAACGAATATTTTTAGCAGCTGTTTGTTTTTTTTTCGAATTACATGATGGATCTGATGGTCTACTCAATCATACCCATCAGCGAAGCATCACGGCGCCAACCTGAGGGGGACGAAGATTTTTTCTGCCATAATCACCATCATTTTCCCCAAAAATGGAAGGTTTATTTCATGGAAAATCCGAACATCCGAACAAATGGATGAGAACCGGGGGTTTTCCCAAAAAAAATCAGGAGTTTTCTAGCTGACTTTTCTACCTCACTGGGTCACTGATTTGGGTTCGCCTGAAGGCCGCCATGCCCGACACCATAGGATGGCCAATGTACCAAGAAGACCGGCTCCCACAGCGGTGCTGTTTCGCCACCAGTTTCGGTCACAGGATGGAGATGAGCTTCAAATGTTGGAGATAGGACTGGGTTCCATCTCCAGTCCGATGGGAATCATGTTATTCATGGGGATTTAATCATTTAACAATAAATAAATAAATAAATATATATATAAATAAATAAGTGTATATATATATATAAATGTGAAATCTTACAAACTTACTTCTATGCCGATTTAAGCTTGGATTCGCATTGTGGATGATGGTAAGCCCTGGTGAAGCGTTTTTTACACGTTTAGACCCTGGCACATATGGAAGGACCATTGAAACACCTGTGGAACTTTTATTGTTGTAACATGTTATCGCTTGTGCAGCTAGTGCTAGTGACAGTTGGAACTGTTCCGATGATTGGAGTACTTTTTTGTCACTTCGAACAAATCATTGAACCGACTAACTGCAAAATAAAAGCAGTCAGATGATAAACCCACTATAGTTAGCTAAACCATGTTATACCATGTTAAACCCCATTGAATGATAGTTATATAAGTCATTAAGCCATATTTTGGAGTGTTTCAACCTGGCGGGCCGTTGCAATCCCCTTTGTGACCAATTCAGTTTCACCCAACCATAGTCTGACGTTTCAGAATCGTCATGCCACTACTTCCGCTCTGTGGAAATTGGAAAAAAGCAGATGGTTTCCTAGAAAACAGTGGTTTCATATGGTTTCATTATCATTTTACATGTTTAGAGGTTTCCCTATAGTTATGGTTTGTTTGAACATTTTGGGATTCTCGTTGAACTCCTTTGTAGCAAGCTTCGATGAGCTGACTGATCCTCGGGCGTTCTTTCTTCAACACACCTAGAGGATGTCGAACAGATCTGAATAGCCACTAAA
Source organism: Cladocopium goreaui (assembly GCA_947184155.2). NCBI lineage: Eukaryota > Dinophyceae > Suessiales > Symbiodiniaceae > Cladocopium > Cladocopium goreaui. Next base: position 171,063 of record CAMXCT020001424.1, on the reverse strand, counting down.
GAAACATTTTGAAAAAGGGAACCCCCCTTTCAAAACGGTTCTATCAGAGTTCCTTTACACTGAAATTCCTGAAGTTTCAGAATCTGATGTGCCTGCTCTGTTTTTACCATGTTTTTACCATGTGAAAATCACAAAAAAACGCTGTTGAAAACCGAGAATCCAGTGATGATTGGCGAATCCAGCCCCACAGATCGGTGCAGCGGCGACCATCTGGACCATCTTGGACCCGCCAGAAAACAGGGATTTGCAGGGCTCAGATGGGCTAAGATCCTATTTCTAACGGTGAATCTCGCGGTTGTAAAAACCTGAGGGTTTTACCATCTGGTTATGACTAACATAGCGATGGTTAAGCCATGGCCCTAATCGAAATAGATGGTTTACCGTTCTTAAAAATGGTGATTTTCCATGGCTATATATGTTAAATAACCGTAACCAGATGGTACATGGTGTAAATCGGTGTAAATGTCGGCCTTTTTTTTGAAGGCACTGAGCAACTGGTGAATTCCATGTGACCTTTGTGGCTGTGCAGAAACAGGTTGGATCACAGCGCAATATAGCTCATATTCTAGGTCTCGACACGCCAAAAAACATTGACTAAGCTGATTAAGAACTTCGAACTTCAAATGCTCCTTTTCAAACATTGATCAAGAGTGTTTAATGATTAATAGGAACTTCAAATATCAATAAAGTTGAACCCCTCAGGCCCAAGCCCATGGCCTTCACCTTGGGTCACCTTGAATCAGCTTGGATCCTGAGGTTTCAGCGCAGCGACCTGGATGCCATTGAGAATGGGATCTTGGAGAAGGTCAAAGAAAAGCGCCAGGCGTTGAAAGTTGGGCCGTTTTGGCTGGTTGATGTGGTACAAATTTTGTCCAACAAATGGGGGAAAAAAACGGAGGAATGAACCATAGATGTAGGGATAATCATAAGGGAAAGAATATCAGCCCAGTGATTTATAGATAGATAATCATATAGATAGATCTATATCACCCTTTAGATGCTACTATGTATATATATATATATATCTATATATCTATCTATCTATCTATCTATCTATCATAAGGGATAATCAACCCAGTGATTTTTGTGATGATTTTCATGGTCATGGTTGGTGGTACGATCATTTTCCCCATAACAAAGTGCTGTTCACAGGATTTCTCATTGGAGACGCAGCTACACTGGTGGGTTTTTGGTTTTTGATCTGATCGCGACCTGGGATGCTTTTTTTGTTACCCGGCCTGGTAAACATACAAAAAACGATGGAAAGATCCACCATCTTAAATGGGAAAATCCACTATAAATGGTGATTTTCTATAGTTATGTTAAATTACCAGAGGGTAACTCCTTCATCCAATTTCTCTTTTCAGGGAGGGTGAGAAAACACATGGTTTCCTGATGTTTCCTGTCGGTCTTCCTTCAATCAGTCTACCGGTTTTACTGGGGTTTTGCTACGTTTCACCCACTCTCTGGGCCCATGTTGTTTTGTATTGGATCTTCTGGGTGAATTTCATATTGGTACATGAACGCAATTTCATATTGAACTACCCTTTGGTAATCAAACGTGGCAACGGAAATAGGAGGTTTCAAGAGAAAAAAACATCTATAACCGGTGGATTGTCAATTGCCACCTTTGATGACACCGGAAAGTATCTCATGAGTTCTTTGGACATCTGATCAATCTTATCCATCTTAAACCTTATGTAAAAACTATAGAACTCCATCCAACAAGACCGATGATTTCAGCCAGGCTTTTGCCTTGGCCAGGTTTGCCATGTCTCCTCAGTGGGTCAAGCTAGTGTTCCCATCAAAGCAGAAGGCCGGAGGGGCTGGGGAGGGGCAACCCGGCAACCTGGCAACCCCTAGCCATGTGCTGAAACTACCTTGGAAGCCTGGTGAAAATGGGGAAAACATCATCGAACTACCCTTATAAAGTTTCACACTTTTCGGCCTCTTTTTGGGGGGTTGCTATAGCAGAAAGCCTTGGGATGTTCGTGGGTTTAGGTAATGGGCATATGAAGAAAGGTCTGTTTTTTTTTTTTATTCGGAGAGGTTTTTTTATGAACATCGATTTTAAGATATTTTAAGCCTTTTTTTTTGTGATTTCTTCTCCATGGGTACATAATATATATATATAAATAAATATATATATATATATATATCTATCATAGGAAAATCATCTATCAATGGGGGGATGTAGAAAGGTATTCGGGGTTCTTTGTATGGCACAACCTTGGGAATTGTAAGAGGTACTGTATAAGTTGGGATACCAGGGGCCCCTGGAACTAGAGTTAGTTATATCACGACCTAGTGACCTAGTGGAACTGCGCCTCCTTTGATTCATAAACTCCTGGGGAATTGCCATTCTTAGTAGCGAATGACATCAATCCCAGGTTGAGAAATTTATGGCCATGACAACTCAAAAAAATATCGATTCCAGTAGAATCAACGTCAAGATGGTGGGAATCATCTATGATTTCTATGACATTTTTGGGACGAATTGATGTTGTGGAAAAAAGTGGAAACCCGGAAAGAAGTTTTGTTTTCCGTTCATCCACAGTTTTCTCACCCGAATGGATTATGATCTCACGATGATGATGTACCCGGTATACCCGATATTCAAAAAATGCATGGTGTATTGTGATATATCATTATTGTGATATAATTAGATAAGTAGTGTGGTTTCTGAATATTTTGGTGATATGTTTGTGATCGTTTGATCAAGATGAATTTGCCAACATCCACCACTTATATAGATGATTTTCCAGCTATAAACTTCCATTTTGTTGAGGGATGTTCCAGCCATGTTTGATGACACCGGAGGGTACATACTTTTTCTAATTTTAACATAGGTTGATGAAGGTTTCCCATGAAAATGATGGTGGTTTGTAAATCATACTCTACCCAAAAAGATTGTGAACAATATGTGTAAATCAACGAACTGATGAAATAAGTTGATTAAAAAGAAATCGGCATTAGGTAATTTCACATAGCTATGGAAAAACACAATTTTTCATAGGAACAATGGGAGTCATCCACTTGTATGCCCCACCTTTGAACAACACCTCCCTTTAAAAAGTGCCTTCTGGATCCGCAGAAACACCTCGGCCCAAGAGTGCGGCCACTTTGACGACAGAGGCGCGGCTATTGGGATGACAACGGGAGAAGGTTACCCTCTGGCAATGACAACATAGCTATAGCGAAAATGGCACATTTAGTTCGTTGATTTACCTGTTTTTCCATAGCTATAGCAGCTATATGAAATTACCTAATGCCGATTTCTTTTTAATCAACTTATTTCATCAGTATACCAAGTTTAGTCTGTAATATCTCATTCAAAGAATTATCAGTTGTCGTTGTTGGTGAATGCTATACTCAATACCAAATTTTCATGGGTAAATAATCGCGGTATATGGACCATTTTCCATGCCAAACTGTTTCCATGACAGCGGGGTATATCTCGCCATTTTTATGGCGGGTTGAGGTCAGCTACCGGGTAATTGGGTGTTGAGCCTTGGATCTGGGTTCTTGAGGGGCTCAGTTGTGTTGTACATAGCAACACCTTGATGTTTGGCCTTCAATCAATGGGAATTTCAGGATCCTAAAATGGAGGTACTGTACCATATAAGGCCATATTTTGTGGTGATATTCACTTACATAGGCCTTATATAGGCATTATATATGGTAGGTACCTCCATTTTAGGATCCTGAAATTCCCATTGATTCAAGTCTTCGTTGTTTCGTTGTTTCGTGCCTGTGAACTGTTGTTAAAAAACATCGTTGCCGAGTGATTTTCCAGATTTCCAGCAAAGGCAACTGGACGCAGTTTCCAGAATTGGATCCCATGTCCTGGATCAGGGGCCCCAGATGGCCTTCCGGCCATGATTTCTTGGGCCAACTGGGCCTGCCTTGGGAACCAGTTGGCTGGTTCATTCATGACGACTGGATGATGCCAGGGGGTACTTCCATGACTTAGGAAACCTCCATTACTGGATAGTATATGGGATACTATACATATTATATGGATACTATAAAAAAAATCCATAAAGATCCATATTCAGTACCTACTAAGGTTGTAAAGTTATAACCGCATAGTATATCTGATTGGTGGTTTCAAACATGAATGGATTATTTTCCATAACCCATGGGATGTCATCCTTCCCATTGACGAACTCCATCATTTTTTAAGATGGTAAAAACCACCAAGCAGATATGATAACATGGGATGAACTATTGGGTTATGTTATAGTTATATATATATATACATTATAGTTATATGGATGATAAAGATGTATAAACCACATACAGATACCAAGAAACCTCCATCTTCCCTGCGCCAGGTTAGAGCCTCGAAATCTGCACCGCAGCTTGCGGTGCTGGCGATGCGTGGCCTCTCAGCGACGGAAAACAATGACTCAATGATTAGCATTGGCATCATGTGCGTATATATGCATATAATTATATTTAGACAACGTATATATTAGTATACTTATCATATATATTATATATATTATGTGTATGTAGAATGATTAGTGCAATGGCAATTTGCCGTGTTTTCGGTGTCATAGTTGAACGGTTACCATTTTTCCTGATGACCGATCCACAGGATGAGCCCCATTTTCTTCACGGGATTTTTCTATGGGAATGGGACTCCAAAAAGGATAGTGATATAAAATCATAGATTATCACTCTCAAACCATATAAAACCCCATAGAAAACCATAGATGACCATAGACTATCATGGATTATCATACATTATCACTATTAAACATCATTACCCTCTGGTAAACCTACAAAAAACTATGGAAAATCACCATTTTTAATGGGACAACTCACTATTTCAATGGCCATTTTCAATAGCTATGTTAATTTACCAGAGGGTAAATGGGATGGTGGAACATGATGAGATATACCCTTTGGTAAACTAACAGTTAGCTATGGAAAATGGTCATTTTTGTATGATATAACCATTGAATATGGTAATTTGTTACAGCTTGCGAACTTGAAAATGGCCCAGTCGAAATCGTTGATTTACCCATGAAAATAAAAATGGTGATTTAACCCATGGTTTTTTGGATGTTTACCACAGGGTATTTCTGGAAAAATTGTGGATGGTGATTGGTTTTAATACATCAAACCCGTTTCGCTTTTCAAGCTTTCAAATCTTGGTCTCTTCAAGAAAGAACCTGAGGGGTCCCAGGCGGTCCTAGTTTCGCAGCACATCGCAGCACCCACTCCTGCGAGAAACATGCAACACGTAACTTCTTGGTGAATGGGTACAGATTCTCGTATCCTTTCTGGTTTCCTGCCTGAACTTACAATTACTTGTGATCCATGTTTTTTGAAACAAGCATTTCTAAAAGAAACGGTCTGTGGATCCCAGAATCATCCAAAATTGGTCATGTTCAAGGGGAGAGCCACATATGTAAATCGACATATATACATATATACATATACATACAAATATTTCATGAGGCTTCAGAATCACCCCTTCCGGAAATCAACATCAAACGTTTGCCCATCGGAATCCTAACGTCAGCGGCTCATCAAACGAATCGTTGGGGTCGGCGGATCGAAGCCCACTGATCAGATTTGTCCCCGAATTGTGGGGTTCTCCCATATATATATATATATACACACAACTGGGTGAACTAAGCCAAATGATAGTTATTGGATAGTTATTGTGGATAGTTATTGTGGTTCATAAAGTTTAGTATGGTTTATTGTGGTTTATAAATCGTATGTTACTGTGGTTCATTGTGGTTTATTATAGTTACCCTCTGGTAAACATACAAAAAGCTATGGAAGCCATGGCCCATAGAAATAGATGGTTTACCGTTCTAAAAAATGGTGGATCTTTCTATAGCTATGTTAGTCATTGCCAGAGGGTAATTTTTTTTTGCGATTTTGAAGGCTCATGTGTCAACCAAATCTATGATGGTCCACATTAGAGTTATGATGGTGACTAACCCATGATTTTCCTTCAGTGGAATGATCCTCCTTTCTCCATCAGGGCACCCAAGCCGCAGCTCCTGAAAGCGCCCGACTGTTTTGACCTGTGGCGGGAGCTGGGAGGCCCAGGAGTTCCAAAAAAATGGTAGGTTTGAAGGTTTCACCTGGAGGTTATATACTAACCTTAGTAGATTCAATCAAACATATAATCATGTATAGTATAGATGTTTATATAAATATTGTATCTATATATATATATATTTATATATTTATATATATATATATGATTATATATATGGTTATTATATACTATGCAAACATCGTATAATGATGTATAATGTATATTGGTTGGTGGTTTGGAACATTTTTTATTTTTTCCATATGTTGGGAATAATAGCCCCAACTGACTAATATTTTTCAGAGGGGTGGCTCAACCACCAACCAGCTTAGTACATTCAATCAAACATTGTATAGATTTATATATAAATATTGTATCTATGGTTATAGACTATGCAGTTATATCCTATGATTTTCTATGGGTTTTTATAGTGCCCATGGTATCCATATATTATCCATATGCTGTCCAGTAATGGAGGTTTCCAAAGTCATGGGGTACCCCCAGGCATCATCCAGTCGTCATGGATGACCATGACTTAGTATTGAAACCCACGGTGACTTCAGGATCCCCGATTTTTTTCAGAACCTTCACATATTACCCATGTTCTTTTTTTTTAGGCAACAAAAATACTAAATCAATTCAACACACCCAAATGCTCAAATGTTGAAATTTGATGAACGCATTTGCGCCACATTGTTGGGCAAATGCGCCACATGCAGTTTGCTGTGGGAGATTCAAGTGCATCAACCTGTTTGGCCAAGAAACTTGTATCACCGGAGGCCATATGGCCATGGCAATTACAAAATCTTGGGGAAATTCATGGTAAGTTGAGTAAATGACTAAGCCTAAGTTCTTCCCTTGAAAGAGAAGACTTTGTTTCATAGCTTCCAAGAAAAGGCACTGGAATTCACTGTTCCTGATGCGCAGACCATCCATACTGGGCAATTTGTTTACGGCCTCACCCAATAATGGCGACCATTTCGAATCTGGGAATGATCTCAATACATTTAAAATTGCCGAAGATTAATGTTGGAAACACGTTAACATATATGATTTAATATGATTTAATATGATTTATCCTCTGGTTATTTAACATAGCCATGGAAAATGGCCCATAGAAATAGATGGTTTACCTATTAAAAATGGTGATTTTCCATGGCAAACTGTTAAATAACCAGAGGGTACTTATTTATATCAAACAGCAGGTTGTGAAGCCGTTGAGTTGTGGCTTTAAAAAAATCCTCATCCCAGAATCCGCTTTCCGCAGCCGTCCCAGCCATGGTCACCAAGCGGTTGGCTTCTTGGGATGTTGACCAATGAAACATGGCCCCAAAATGGCCCCAGTTTATGACGTGTCATGGTCAACCTTCGGTAGTCCACCAAAAAATGGGGGTTGCAACCGCTGTTTATGGGTTTATGGTTATGTTCTGATAGCAACAAAGAATGAACCTACCCAAGATTGGGCATGGACTCCCATCCCGAGGTTTGACTCCATGCAGCATGCCAGTGAAGAAGCCGCAACTTGTCCGCAGAACGACGAAAACGAACGACGCGACGATGCGGTTCTCTGCTGACGCCCTTTGGACTCTGGGGACCAATTAAACGGCTCTCAGGAGAAGAGGAGGAACAAACAGGTGCGAAATGAGCTGGAAGATATCGCTGGAACCCAGAAATTGAGCTGTCGCACACTATTACCCTCTGGTAATAACTAACAGTTTGCTATTGAACATGGCGATTCATGGTTGATTTAATATGATTTAATTACCGAGTAAAAATTGTGATTTTCCATAGCAATGTGAGTTCACCAAAGGGTAAAACATACTAAAACCCAACCATAGGGGCTTAAACTAAGGCTTAAACCCTTCCATTTACCGCGAAAAGTGTTGCGCCCAGAACATCCCAGAACTGGGTTTTGGACCACTTTGCTTCTGATGGGTAAGTTTAAGATGATGGAACAAAACCATGATCAAAGGAGGTGCCTTTGTGACAGACCCAGAACTGGTCGTTGAGCTGGACAAATGGATGAAGTATGATGAAATGGGTTACCTTGACGCAGTACTTTTTGAATCTTTTCGAAGTAGAAGCGTATTTATGCCAATTAATATTTTGTCGAAGTGTTTTTTTTCTACCTTGCCTTGTCTTATTTCGTTTTATCTATTTGATTCTATTTGTCTATCGATGATACGACCTACAAGGTGGTGCCCCTGTTAAAAATTGGTTTATAAATCATAGGAACTAATAGAAATTATAGATATATGATATATATAATTATATATGTATGATATATGATATATCTACCATATAAGATACCATATATGATATAGGGGTTTCATAGGAACTAAATTTATGATATATGATATATGTCATGATATATGATATATCTACCATAAACCCATATAAACCCTAGTTGTACAGTTGTACCAGGCGCAAGCCAAAAGATACCTGGAAGCGTTGAACGAGCAACTGCAACAGGAGCGGGAACGGTTGGATTTGCCGAGTAAGAAAAGAGTATGCAGCCCAGCATTTGATCGGAATATGACGAGGATATATGTTATAATCTATATAAACATATATATATATATGTATGTGTGTGCATAAAGATGGGAGGACTCTCTCTCTCTCTCTCTATATATATATTCCATATATATGCATTATATATATATATGTATGTATGTATGAATGGCCGTAGTATGTATGCAACTTATATATATGTATACAGACGCATGTATATGCATATATATATATGCAGATGCATAAATGCATATACTGATATACTCATATATATTTACAGACGCATGTGAACAGATAATTTTATTTGCTTATAGATGCACAATGACACATATATATATATATATGATTACATACATATACATACATATATATATAATTATATATATGTATTTATCAACACATGCATATTTACTTATAAGTATATACACATCCATATGCACATGCATACAAATGTATGAATATGTATATATATAGTTTTGTTTATTTATTTAGGCACACCTATATATATATATATGTAATGTATGTATGCATATGCTAAAAAGTTTGTCAAAGAGGTGTGGATTTCACGGACGCCTCAATGATGGTGGACCCACAAAAAGGGGAACCCACCATGGGGAAGCTGATCAACTTTGCTTCAGCATCTTTGCAATTTCACAATGAACCTTCCAAACCATCGTCATGAACAAATATGAACGGTCATTAGTGTTGTTATTAAAAAAAACGATGGTTTGTTCATGACGGTCATATTTCAATATATTTCACATGAACAACCTCATCAATATAAATTAACTGTTGTTATTGTTTGCCATTGTGTATTCTACCTTCGTATACAGTAACCCTGTAGCAATAAAACATGACAGTTGAACATCCCCATCAAGAATGGAGGTTTGTAGCTGGGAAAATCATCCAACTGTAGCTGGGTTCTTTTCCAGCAAACCATGGAGCTGATTAGCAGAGGGTATTTCTCACTATTGAGCAACTATTGTTCTTTGATGTTCTTTGATAAGTTCATAATGTGAACCCCGCAATTCATATCAATTCATACACCTACTGTAATTAAAAATGGTTTATTGATTAGGGGGGTACCCTCCTTAAATTATGATAACATGATCGATAATATGATTAAGATATCATATCATAACATATCATATCTTATCATGACATAACATAACATAACATGATTGATGATATGCTACTTAGTGGGCACCCCAAATAAAACCTTTTGGGAGTTGAGTCAACCTGGTCGCTTAGGCGCAAGCTCGGAAAGATGCAGAGGCGATGTCAGATGTCGCTGTGGTTTGCCTCGATGTTTCGAGCAGTTTGTTGGCTGAAGATTCTCACTAAGAAACTAATTAAAGAGATTGGATGATCAGCAATCTTTAGAGATCATCGGATGAATTTGTGCGATTTTTCAAGATGTTTGGCTTTTGTTGGATGCATTTAAGGATGGGTAGTTTTTTTCCTCCGGGATGATCATGCTGGGGGTTGCCCGGTTACCCTTGTGGATGTAAACTGACTTAGCAGATACAAACAGAATTCCGAGCAATTTACCGTGTGCAGATCATGTTCAACTAGATAAAACCCTTGGTTTTCCATATGTTTTCTATGTGTACCTCAAGATAAGTGAGATCATTCTTCAGTTCTTCATATCTTATAGCCTATAGGTTTTCAGCATGTTTCATGGGTTTTCTATGAGTTTTCCAGGTTTTCTGTGGGACGGTTGGCTCATCCACCTGAATGCTTAGCCGCCTTCGCGAACGGAAAAAGGTGGTAGAGAAGCAGCGGGATCGGCAAGCGATTCTGGAGGAGGCAAGGAGTCTGAAGGAGGGGATCCCCGATTTTCTACTGGTTACCATCTGGTAAATTAACATAGACCCTGAAAATCACCAATTTTGTGGTGGAAACTAATCTTCCAACCCCTATCTACCAGGGTCTATGTTAATTTACTGGAGGGCAATACTTGTTCTTGACGTAGGGATGGGTCAAAACCACTTATTTCAATGGCCATTTCAGGATCCTAGAATGGAGGTACCTACCATATATAAGGCCTTCATGACCTATGTAAGGGGATATACCCCAGAAAATATGGCCAAACATATGGAACTAACGTATCTCCATTTTAGGATCCTGGAGATCTCCCATTGATTATTACCGTATTTTGGAATATAACAATCATGGAATTTTATAATGGGATTATAATGGGTTTCAGAAGTCATGGGGTATCCCCAAGTCACCATGGGTTTTCAATGCTAAAATGATCTAATGACTTGGATGTTTTTGGGGGTCATGACTTAGGAAATCCTCAAATGATGATTTCATGGTTTTCATTTTTTCATCTTTTTTTGTTCAAGCACATATTATGGTAAGTATTGCTTTTCTCCGATGGAGAAATTATGTGGACATGCCCGTTTTCAACGATTTTTTACATTGAACATGATGGTTTCAAGGCGTTTCAAACACATCCTTGTCACATCGTCTTCGACGTTGTTTTCATGTTTTTTTGGGGGATGATAATCCCCATTTAGAAACACATCACATATGTTTGAAGGAAGGCTGACCTGCTCACCTTAAAGAGTTTCTGAGCGACGTACCCTGCAGTAAATATGAAAATAACGATGGACAATCATATTGTTTACTAGGTATATCATGGAACATCATAATTCTTACTAGGTAAATCATGGAACATCATAATTTTACTAGGTAAATCAACTATCAATGGCCATGTTCACTAGCTATCCTACTTTACCGGAGGTCAGCGGTTCCAGAAAAAGCACCAAGCGCCCGTCGGATCCAGGTGCAGCGAAGCCACAGGAATGCCAGTGCGGAGCGGGAAACCTTAGGACATCACATGACGAAGCCGACCGAAGCCTGGAATCGTGGTTTACCCTCTGGTAAACATACAAAAAACGATGGAAAATCACCATTTTCAATGGGAAAACGATGGAAAATCACTATTTTCAATGGGAAAACGATGGAAAATCACCATGCTATTAATGGGTATATCTTGGTATATCAACTATAAATTGCCATTTTCTTTAGCAAACTGTTTGTTTACCAGGGGGTAATGGAGCTATATATACCAAATATTAATCTTACAAAATCTTGAACTGGTTGGTGGTTTGGAACATGTTTTATCTTCCATTTCATATATGGGAATACTAATCCCAACTGACGAACTCATATTTTCAGAGGTGTGGCGAAAAACCACCAAGCAGTTTAGATATAGGGAAATCTTCCCCATGGCCGCAAGATTCAGGTTAGTGAAATATGATAATTTACCCGGAATCCATGGATTGGATCACAGCCTTGCAACGAATCTTGGAACTGGGTAATTTAAGCCAGGTTTGATACAACACAAAAGAATCCATGTGGGTAAAACAATGTCATGAATAAACCACCCATGACTGGGAATGGTAAACATATATACCACCTTTATATTTATGGTGATGACTTGGGGGTGGTAAACATGACATTGTTTTACCCACATTACAGTTAATTTATGGAACATGAAATGTCATAACACTCCGTAACATTTACTGGCTGGTAATTTTAAATATCTTTTATTTTCCATAATATATGGGATAATCCTTCCCATTGACTATTATTTTTCAAGATGGTTAAAACATGTTAAAACCACCAACCAGTTTAAGTTTGGGTGTATTTGTGGCATTGACAGTCTGTGCTTTTTGGGAACCGACCCCACTTGAATCCTTCTCCCAAGGGCTGAATTTTTGTGGAGCGGTGACACGGTGACCAAGGCTCCAAAAGAAACAGCAGAAGAAGCAGCTCCAGAAGGAGGTCATATGGTTTGTGAAATCACATGGCAGGTAGCAGATTTTCGTAGCAGATGACATCAGAATTTCCGTTTTTTTTATGGGGGGAACATGGGGGGAACCTCTCCAATCTTCGAATTAGATCTAAGTTAAAACATATAAAACATGTCATAAGTCAACCAGGGGAACTATTTTATTCATGTTTGTTCGGGGTTGACCCCCAAAACAATGGTGCAGCATCGTTGCGAAGACGCCAGGCAGCTCTGGATTTGCTGGTACCTCTGGGACGGGCGGAGCTGGCGTCGACGAGCTGGCTGGATGGTTTATATTGGTAAACACCACGTGAATCTTAATATGAAATCGTGGGGTACACTTAATATATCTTAATATATGAAGGGGATATCATATTTTGATTTCGGATATTCAGTGTATATTATGATTAAGATATATTAAGGGGATATCATATTTTAATAGTGGGATATATCTTAATTGATATACATCCAATATCATCCAATATTATAATCATACATCCAATTTTGATATTTTTTATATTTTCGTGGGATATTCAGTGTATATCTGAATTGGATGTATGATTAACCAATCAGTTTTTTACGATCTCGTGGGAACATGATCCAGTGATCCAGTGGTCGGGAGCATATTTTGGAGCTCCGGGCGTTCAACTTTCGACAAAAAGTGGGGAGCCAGTTGGAGCTACACTCAGAGGTTTCCCAACCACATGATAGAGAAATCATGATAAATCCCAAATGAATAGTGAACTTTCATAATCAACTATTATGATAGATAAATCATGATAAATCTCAAATGAATAGTAATTTGAACAGTAAACCACTATTTTTCGGATGGATTTTCAAGTGATGATGCATTACTAAAAGATCTATCCTAGGGTGAACTAACAGTTCGACGTGGAAAATCCAGAGTTTGTGGATCATTTTCCGAAATCCATGGGGTTTTCCATGGGTTTTCCACATCTTTTTGTGGCTTTTACCCTCGGCTAAACTATGCCGTAGTGCATCCCCTAATGGGATAGGGGGCTACCATCCAGGCCCGAGTCGAAAAGCAGAAAGGCGCCGCAGAGCAGCGATTGCAGGTGGCCAAAATGGCGCAGGGAGGACCCAGTTGGCAGCGATTTGTCGATGGCTTTTCGGTTTTGACGATGGGATTTCGATGGGAATTCGGATCAGATTTCGTTTGAAATGGAAGAATAGTAGGATGATGTAGGATTTAGTTTCTTAATGGAAGAGTTCATCGGGTTTTAATAGAAGAATAGTGGGATTTCATGGGATTCTATAGGATTTAGCGGGAGGATAAGTTGGATTTACTGGGATAGTAGCAGGACGGCGCGGGATGATAGTGGGATAATCATGGATCTTCTTGGATTTTGAAAGAAAATGGTTGGGCTATCAACACTTTGCATTGCGAATTTATGTGCCAATGATAAGGATTTAACTGAATATATACAATATTATATCATTACATATATTACATAAATATATATGTATATACATAATATATATATAATTACACTATACATGTGTAATTATATATGTATATACATATCAATCAATGCGTGTTGATTGATGTGCCTTTTGGTCGCTGTGCTGTAGATCGATAGGCCCCCGGTGGGCGTGTTACGCAGGTTGAATAGTTATCATCAAGCATAGTAGGCTTTCTACCCTCTGGTAAACCAACATAGCTATTGAAAATGTGATTTTCCATGGTTATATGTAAGTTTACCAGGGGGTACCCCGAAAATCATGATTTTCGAATCTGTCAAGTTTGCTTTGTCCTGATTTATCTCGCTGAAATGCACATGTGACGAAACTGAAGGGGTTCCTATTTGGAAAGGCCATGCCCATCCATGCCCACCAAGGATGGATAGGACCCTGGCAGCTGAAGAACAATATCGCCAGCAGGACGGTGGTTCATCCCTGAAGCGGGGCCATCATGACATATCATGACCTCAAAGGAGTAGTTACTATAAGATCTATAAGGGAATCCTCCACAGCCGAACTCTTCAGGTTAGTGAGGGAAAAAGATCTATTTTTTCCAGATTACTTTAAAAAAAACTTGTGAAATATGATATCGTTTATTTTTCCCAGATTGATGTGACGGGATATTACCACCATATTTCCACAGCCTCGAAGTACCGGGCCGCAACTTATGGGATGTGAAGGGACGGCATGGAACACTTCTGGGTACCGTACCGGTGGTTTCAAGATGCTTTACGCTCTGGTAAACGTTAACAAAAAACTATGGAAAGATCCACCATGTTATAGCTGGGTAAATCAACTATTTCGACTGGGCCATTTTCAATAGCTACGTTAAATTACCAGAGGGTACATAGAGAGGACTTTGTCTAGCGTTAATATGCGTTAAGGGATGTAGTAAAGTTAACCTGGTTTTATTGCGCATTTTTGAAGATTCATGCTCCGTACTAATGTGGGTAAAACAATGTAATGTTTACCATCCCCCAGTCATCACCATTTTTTATAGGTGGTATAAACTTACCATTCCCAGTCGTGGGTGGTGTATTCATGACATTGTTTTACCCACATTAACCATTCAATAACCATATATAGTCATTAAATAACCACATATAACCATTACATAACCATATATAACAACTTTTGCTATGATAAACAGCCAAGTTTTTCTCTTTAACAGCTGTTGTGGTTGTCCATTTGGCACGATCCAAAATCCTTTGATTTGAACCTGTTCTGTTTCCGTTGGAACATTGCCATGTCCGTATTGGGGGTACCCAAGCGAGATCCCTTCGACATGCCATAGCGTCATGAAAATCTCACCATTTTTTCGAACGGCACAGTTATCTGTAAATGGTCAATTTTCCATAACCATGTGACAAATCACGGAGGCTAAATATGGCTAAATCCCACGATTTCTATCTATTTCTCATTATCATGTCAGTATTTCGACATGATTCCTATGAAATAATCATAGATAAACATCTCATGAATTCCAACAAAAAAACACAGGATTCGCTAATTATGGTCTCCAAAACTCTGACCCCTGGAACTAATCCAAGGAGCTCCTCAAGCAACAGAAACATCGGGAAGACGAGTCGCTGCTCATGCGAAGACAGCGCCCTACTCTTGGCTGGATGGTCAGACCTGACATTTCACCCTTGATTTAAAGTCAAGGTAAAGTCAAGGTTGACTATGTTGACTCAAGCAGTGA
Organism: Cladocopium goreaui; assembly: GCA_947184155.2. NCBI lineage: Eukaryota > Dinophyceae > Suessiales > Symbiodiniaceae > Cladocopium > Cladocopium goreaui. The sequence continues at coordinate 155,496 of CAMXCT020001424.1, read as the reverse complement.
TTCGAAAATAGAGATTGTTGGCATGTTTTGATGTGTTTTGATGGTTTATTTATGTTTAAGCCATTATAATCCCATCATTACCCATAGTTACCCATAGTTCGTTTGTTGAAGGGGGAGCTTTGGATAGCCCCACCTGGGAGGTATGAGTCCTCTCAAGCTGCGCAGCAAGACTCCAAGCAGAAAGAAAAGGAGGCCGCTGGACTGGTAGCAACAGCCCAGTGGCTAACTATTGGCAACTATGAAAAGGAAAAACCATTGACAACTATTGGTAACTATGGGATTATCATGGGATTTTCATGGGATAAACCATCGAAACATAGCAAAACATGTTTCCAGCATCAACGTTTTAGTGGTGATTTTCTTCGGGAAACCCACCAGAATCGGTGAAACTACTGGTTCAATGGTTCCCCCCCAGTTGTGTTTGTAGGTTTATAACATTTCATAACTCCCCCCCTAACTCATACTAACTCGAACAAAAAAGTATCATAAACCATCGTGAACTTGATAAGTTTGTTTCTACATCCAATCAACATCCATTAACTATAGCTATAGGATGTTATAAGTATCATAAACAGTAACTATAGTATCATATAGTATCATAAATCATAAACATTATACATCATAACTCATTAAATATATACCTAGAACCTCCGGGGCATGCATAATTTTAGCCCCTAAGGGGAAAAGAGCCTCTGGCATTTAAGGGGTGGAATTGTTTCACAGGGGCTGAAATCATTGTGTTCATGGTTTTGACCATGTTGGCATCCAGATAAGATGTAATTGGGACAAATTGGATCACTCCATACTCAGGTCTTGAACAGCAAAAAGTAGCAATCCTGATCATGGGTGGCTGGGATGTATCCGCTGCCAATTAAACTTGGTTTTGATCAAGTTGCTAAGTAAAGGTTCAATTTGAAATTTTCCTCATGAACACATCAGGGGCACCAGAAGACTCCACAGGGTGTGACCAGAATTTAGGTATCATATGGCATCATAGTATAAACTGCTGCCAAGCGCAAAAGTCTGATAATTAAGTACTTCCTGGGGCATTCGAATTTGGAGTATTCATGCGTTAAATGCAGAAAGCAGAATCAGTATTCAGTCATAAACAGCTTTTATACCCAGAAACACTATATAGTTTTAAACCGGTGGTTTTGTTAGAGGTTGGGGTATTACTGCGTGAGCAAGATTTGGGCATTCATTCATTGGTAGCTTCAGGGTCATTCATTCATGAGCAATTGCTACTTTATAGGGCTAATCATGCATGAACAACTACTCATGTGCAAACAAAACATCATGAGCAGTTGCTCATATAGGGGCACCCATGCATGAGCAGCTACTCATGTGAAAAAAAGGCACTCATGAGAAGCTGCTCAGAGGGGTACTCATGCATAAGCAGCTGCTCATGTGCAAAAACACTCATGAGCGGCTGCTCATAAAGAGGGGTACTCATGCATAAGCAGCTCCTCATGTGCAAAAAAAACACTCATGAGGAGTTGCCCGTATAGGGGTACTCATGCATGAGCAGCTACTCATGTGCAAAAAAGCACTCATGAGTAACCAAAAAAAAATCATGAGCAGCTCAAAAGTCATGAGTGGCCTATTAAAGGCAAAAACACATGAGTATATAACCCAAAAAATCATGAACAGCTAAAAAAAAACACCATGAGTAACAAAAAGCACATGAGCAGCTCAAAAATCATGAGTAGCCAATTAAAAAAACACACACTAAAAACTCATGAGCAACAAATGACAACATGAGAAATGCAACAGTCATGAGTATCCTTGCTAAAACCACCAAAAAAATGAGCAGGGAATAAACACATGAGAAACTCAAAAGTCATGAGTAGCCTTGAAAAAAACAAATCATGAGCAACAAAAACAAAAATCATGAGAATCTCGAAAGTTATGAGTAGCCTTTATCAAAAAAAAATCTAAAAACTTTTGAGAACCCATTAACAACATGAGAAATTCAAAAGGCATGAGTAGCCTTACTAAAAAAACAAAAAAACACATGAGCAGGAAATCAAACCTTGAGAAACTCAAAAGTCATGAGTAGCCTCTTTGACAAAAAACACATAAAAAACTCATGAGCAACAAATGACAACATGGGAAACTCAAAAGGCATGAGTAGCCTTACTGCAAAACACACATGAGCAGGAAATAGACAAAATGAGAAGCTCAAAAGTCATGAGTAGCCTTTATTAAAAGAAAAAACTACAAACTCATGAGCAACAAATGACAACATGAGAAATTCAAAAGGCATGAGTAGCCGTACTAAAAAAAAACACATGAGTAGCCTTATTAAAAAAGAAGAAAACATGAGCAGGAAATAAAAAAAAACATGAGAAACTCAAAAGTCATGAGTAGCCTAAAAAAAACATAAAAGTTCACGAGCAACAAATGACAACATGAGAAACTCAAAAGGCGTGAGTAGCCTTACTCAGAAAACCATCATACTCATGAACAGCTACTCATGTGCCTCATGTGCAAAAGAAATGACACTCATGAGCAGCTGCTCATATAGGGGTACTCGTGCATGAGCAGCTGCTCATGAGTGCAGAATCAATTTGTTCATGCATGAGCAAAATCTAAGGGGCGGAAATACCCGTCTAAGGGGCGGAAATACCCGTCTAAGGGGCGGAAATACCCGGTCATGGGATCCAAAGCCATGAATAGCTCAAAAGTGATTGATGAGCAGCCTTTAGAAAAGAAATAAACATAAAAAGTCATGAGCAACAAATAAAATAATCAGAAACCCACAAGTCATGAAGATTAAAAAAAAATACATGAGAAACCCGCACAAAATCATAAGCAGCTCAAAAGTCATGAGTAGCCTATTAAAGGCAAAAAAACATGAGTAACCCAAAAAAACATGAACAGCTTAAAAAAAATCATGAGTAACAAAAAGCACATGAGCAACTCAAAAATCATGAGTAGCCAATTGAAAAACTAAAAACTCATGAGCAACAAATGACAACATGAGAAGTTCAAAAGTCATTAGAAGCCCTACTAAAAAAAAAAAACAAAACACATGAGATTAGAACATGAGAAACTCAACAGTCATGAGAAGCCTTCATTTAGGAAAAAAAACATAAAAACTCATGAGCGACAAAAAACAATGATCATGAGAATCTCAAAAGTCATGAGTAGCCAATAAAAAAAAACACAAAGCAAACAACTAAAAACTCACGAGCAACAAATGACACCATGAGAAATCCAAAAGGCATGAGTAGCCTTGCTAAAAAAATGAGTAGCCTATTTAAAAAAATGAACAGGAAATAAAAACATGAGAAACTCAAAAATCATGAGCAGCCTTCATGAAAAAAAACAACTCATGAGCAACAAATGACAACATGAGAAACTCAAAAGGCATGAGTAGCCTTACTATCAAAAAAAAACCGCGCATGAGTAGCCTTATTCAAAAAAGTGAGCAGGAAACAAAAACATGAGAAACTCAAAAGTCATGAGTAACCTTTATAGATAAAAACATAAAACTCATGAGCAACAACTGACAACATGAGAAACTCAAAAGGCATGAGTAGCCTTGCCAAAAAAAATGTGAGCAGGAAATAAAAACATGACAAACTTAAAAGTCATGAGTAAGCAGTTTTCTTAAAAAAAAACAAAAACTCATGAGCAACAAATGACAACATGAAAAACTCAAAAGTCATGAGCAGCCCGAGTCAAAAAAACACATGAGCAGGATATAAAAACATGAGAAACTCAAAAGTCATGGGTACAGTAAAAAAAAGAAAACATGAGCAACAAAACAAAAATCATGAGAATCTCAAAAGTCATGAGTAGCCAATTTACAAGAACATGAGTGACCCAAAAGTCATGAATAGCCTCATTAAAAAAAACAAAAAACATAACTACAAAAAAAATCATGATCAGCCAGAAAGTCATGAGTAACCGAGAAGAAAACATGAGCAGCTCAAAAGTCATAAGTAGCCTTTCAAAAGATAAGAAAAAATCATGAGCAACGAAAACAAAAGTCATAAGAAACACAAAAGTCACGAGTAGCCTATTAAACAAAAAAACAATTAGTAACCCGACGCAGTCATGAGCAGCTAATAAATCATGAGTAACAAATAAACACATGAGCAGCTCAAAAATCATGAGTAACCTTTATTAAGAAAAACACACTAAAAAGTCATGAGCAACAAATGAAAGATAAAAGCATGAACAACCCAAAAGTCATGAGTAGCCTTATTTTAAACAAATGATAACTAACTAATTACAAGAAATCATGGGCAGCCTAAGAGTCATGAGTAACCAAAAAAAAAACATGAGCAACTCAAAAGTCATGAGTAGCCTGATTTACCCCACAAAAAATCAAAAGCACAAAAAAATACGTGGGCAGCTCAAAAGTCATGAGTAGCCTGATTTCAAAACAAATGAAGTAAAATCATTGATTTTTCTGAACCAGAGTGTTGGTGTGCAAATCTTTCTTGATTGGCAACTTCCAGGAAACCAAAGGGGCAGAAATATTTCTAAGGGGCTGAAACTGCCCAGAGGGGCTGAAATCAGAGTCAAAAAGCAGAGGGGCAGAAAAACGACACATGAGGAAGATTGAGGTATATATATATATAACCATAGTTTTTGTTATATAACTATAGTATCATAAACACTCATAAATCATATAGTCCAATTGGAGTTATTGTCACCAACTTACATAGTCCAATCGCTTCAACGACACGGGGCTTGGACACCCAGGCAGACCAGCGATTGGCCTCAGAGTGGAAGCGAATTGCGTCGGGGCACCTGGAGCATCCGAGCGTCATGGGAGGAGGGGAGGAGGTCAAGGCGATTGGAGTTTGATTTTTTATATGTTCTATATATGAGTTATAGTATATAATAATCATAGTATATGTAAATTTATATATAAATCATAAACAAGAAAACTATAGTATCATATAGTATCAAAATGGTCCAGTCGAAAGTTCGTTGATTTAGCCATTGAAAAATGGTGATATGGTGGATCTTTCTGATTTTCCAGTTGTTTTTTTGAAAACGTTTACCAGAGGGTAATGTCTATCAACAAGGTCTTGAAAGGTTTGTTTAACTTGGTGGGCTATTAGTTATTGGCCCCCAGTAGCTCTTAAAGACATTCAACTCGAGGCAGTACATCAAGTCGGTGGTATCTATGTTTCCAAGGCCACCGAAGGATAAATTTGTTTACTCCCATGATAAATACTTGATATGAGAAATCCAGAATTTCTTCCAGATGTTTCCGGATTTCTGGATTTTGATGATTGATTTCTGTATTTAATCAATGGGAATTTCAGGATCCTAAAATGGAGGTACCTACAATATATAAGGTCAGGCCTATGTAAGAGGATCTACCCCCAAAATATGGCCTTATATGGTACAGTACCTCCATTTTAGGATCCTGAATTTCCCATTGTATTTATGATGTTCCCAGTGCTGAATCCAGGATGTTGGGAACTTGGGAAAGTTTGAAATCGACGTGCGAAATCAACTTGGGGACTTTCGGCCCTGCAGTTCTAAGTAACGTGGTAAAGCCTACTGCCATAAACCACCTATTGTCATTTTCGTAGTAGGAAATTTGAATAAAAATTGGAGATTGTTACCATATTATTGTGTATATTGCAAGATATTATTACACTTGGAGTATCCTATTTCTGCAGGTTCCGAAATCCTGCACCAGTTGCGATGTCATTGATGTCATGATCATCCCGACATGGTTCCAGTGTTCTGCTGGAGTCCCACTTCTTCCACTTCTTCCCAACTGGTACACTCTGGTAATGACTAACATGGCTATTGAAAATGGCCATTTATAGTGGATTTACCCATTGAAATGGTGATTTTCCACAGTTTTTTGTATGTTTACCAGAGGGTAAACAGAAAGCAGTGTTATGTTGAGTGTTGACTTATAGTGGTATTATTACACATGCTATCCCAACTAAACCATAGAGTTATACACCATAAATCAATAGAACTGTAGAAAACATACATTTAGTTGCTGTACTTAAACATTTATAGTATATACCATAGATATGGTATCTGTAACTATATAACTATGGTATTATACTATGTATCTATGATTACATTACATAGTATTAAGCAGATAATATGAGTAAACCATGCATAATACATAGAATAAATGCCATACTATAGGTGTACCATATCTCTATGATTACCACTATCTATTTAACTAGAGATACTGTACAGATTCCATATTCTATAGTTATATAAGTATATCCATACATAGTTAAAGATCCCATATTTAACTATATAATTCTGGTACCATACCTCTATGATTACCATATTCTATTAGTTATCTATATCTTATCCATTGTATTTATCTATTAGCTATTACCATACTATAGTTACGGGCAAACACCTCGATTTGCCCGCGCTTGTCGGCGGCCATCTTCGTATGTGCTGAAAACGTGAAAAAATGTGAGTTTTTTGGCATCATGGCTAACTTCATGTTGTTGGCACGCACAGCATAGGGACCTGTGCGAGTCTCTTACACATCATCATCATCATCATCATCATCAAACCCTTATTGAAGATCTTCAATGAACGTAGAAGTTTAACGGAGGTGGGGGAATTAAACCCTTATTGAAGATCTTCAATGAATGTAGAAGTTTAACGGGGTGGGAGAATTAAACCCTTATTGAAGATCTTCAATGAATGTAGAAGTTTAACGGAGGTGGGAGAATTAAACCCTCATTGAAGATATTCAATGAATGTGGAAGTTTAACGGGGGTGGGAGAATTCAACCCTTTTGAAGATCTTCAATGAATGTAGAAGTTTAACGGAGGTGGGAGAATTAAACCCTTATTGAAGATCTTCAATGAATGTAGAAGTTTAACGGTGGTGGGGGAATTAAACCCTTATTGAAGGTCGTCAATGAATCTAGAAGCTTAACGGGAGTGGGAAATTTATTTCCCTAAATACCCTTGTTGATCTTCCCAATTGAATGTAAAGTCGAACGTTTGATATCCGCAAGTGTACAGCATAGAAGGGGTGTGGGCGAATCGGGGTGTTTGCGCGTATAGTTACCATTAGTTATGATAGTTACATAGTATTACATCATTATTAGTTATGGAATTAATATGTACAGATTCCATATTCTATGGTTTTCAGTATATCCATACATAGTTAAAGATACACTATGCAACTATATAAGTTATATAAGCACATAGTATGGATTGCCATATCTCTATGATTACCTCTATTAGTTACGGTAACTCCATCGGTAGCCCAGGGCAAAGCCTCCGGAAGCCGAATTGCCATGGCCTCAGAGGCGACGGTCACGCAATTCGGCTGTGAATGGGCCTTGAAGTGAAGGGATGGCTTTGGGCACCTTCACAATAGGGATTATATTGTAATTATATATGATAATCATCCTAGTAATCCTAGTAATTAATCATATATTTATATACTATATATATAATAATTTGATTAATCATATATTTATATATAATATATATATAATATGATTAATCATTTATTCATATACTATATATATAATCATATATGATCATATGCATGAATATATTCATATAGAGTTTCCGGAGCATCATTTAAGAAGCATCGATTCTGCCGACCAAGGCCCGGAGGGATGCTTCACAAGATCCGGGAGAATCAGAAACGTTTGGAGCCCCACGGACCTGATTTGCAACCCGAAGATATGTGTTTTTAAGGGGTTAATGGTTCTTAATGGGTACCCTCTGGTTATTTAACGTAGCCATGGTATAGATGGCCCATTTATAGATGTTTTTTGATGATTTACCTATTAAAAATGGTGATTTTCCATGGCTATGTTAAATAACCAGAGGGTAATTGTTTTTAATGGGTAATATATCATTGGTTTTTAATGGGTTAATAATGGAAGTTATGCACTTTAATGGGTTTATTAATGGGTTTTTAATGGTACCTACAGGGATAATCATAATGAAGATATGAGTAGAATGGTTTTGTTTTTATTGGGAAATGGTTCGTTTATAGTAACAGTTGTTTATAGTGATTTTAACGGGATTAATGGATCTTTTAATGGGTTTGTAATGGTACTTACAGGGATAATAATGGGATTAATTACAGTGGGAAATGATGAGATATACCCTCTGGTAAAGCAACAGTTTGCGAACTAAATGCACATAAATGAATACAAATGCACCATGTCTAGAGGATTCACAAAAAATGTGTTTTTTTCATACTTATGTTCATTTGCCAGTGGGCAGCTGGTGATTTAACCAACTAAAATGTGTGCATTAATATTTTGAAAATTGTCATGGAGAATTGAATATTAGGTCATGTGTGTTTTTTCTTGGTGGGTGGATGAGTTTGAAGAAGAGAGACTTGTGATTTTTTCAGGTGATTCATGCGCTTCATGCGGTGCATTCACTGACTCTTTCCAATCCTTAGTCTGACTCTGAAGAGTTTGTTCTCCGCAATCTACCCTCTGGTAATTTAACATAGCTATTGAAAATAGCAATTTATTATAGTGAGTTTTCCCATAGTGTGGTGTGTTGATGCCAAAACCTGCTGAGCGATGAAATGACGTTGGATCAACGCTTGAAACTCCAGAAATGCAGACCTCCCTCCTAGATTCTCTTCTTTCAGATGCCCAAAGTCAGCCCTACAAGTGCGAGTCCTGAAGCTGTTTCTGGAAATCCATATCTGGATGGTGGTGACTGGAACCATGGAATGTTATGACTTTCCATTCAGTTGGGAATTTCATAACTCCAAGTGACGAACACCATCATTTGTCGGAGGGGTGGCGAACAACCACCAACCAGATACCATATTATACCATATATATATAATATCATATTATACCATGTTATACCAATGTCTAGTGAACTGGGTAAACCTGGTAAGTATCCATCCCTTTTTGCCGGTTCCGACCTTTTTTCTTCTCGCACGCGATGCGGCCGATGTGGTGCGACCTGAGGCGTCGATACTTTGGTCGACACCATGGGAGTGGCCCTGGTTCAGAAGCAGAGGGCGCAGGACTGGACCAGGTCTATTGCCCCAATTACCCAGCTAAAATGAGATATGCAAACGGATGATTTTTTACCCAGCTGGAAATCATCCTAATCCTATTGTTACAAAAATGATCCTATTATTACCCACTATTACCCAGCTCATAGTGTTTTTTTGGTCACAATAGGATTATGTCTCACCCAATATGAGTCAAAATAGCCATTGGGGGATGAACATCCATAAGCCCCAGCTATGTTCATCCCCTGTTATGATTTACCCTTTGAAGCAAACCTACAAAAAACCATGGGTTAAATCACCATGCTATTTTGCTGGGAAAATCAACGAACTAACTTTCTATGGCCATGGATGCAATAGCAAACTGCAAACGTTTACCAGAGGCTAAATTCCAAGATTTCACCAGCCTGTTTCATAAGGTAAATAAGGTTACCAGATGGTATATCTCATCCTGAATTACCACATTTAAGGGATTCACCTCCATCAGACCCCTGCTATTTTGATGACAGTCACGGTGACGCATTGAACATGCAGATTTTTTTTTTGTGGACCACCTCATCATTTTTTCCATACCCTCTGGTGACTTTGCGAGTTTCTATGCGAAATCATCATTTTTCATAGGTAATCCACCATTTATTTGGGTAACTAATCATATTTTCTGCTGAAAAACCATAGTAATCCACATTTTGGTTTATGCTGATTTTTTTTTTGGCCATGTCCGTAGCTTGGTTTCACTACCGGAGGGTCTTTCGGACGTATGGATCCTAGCGGTCCTAGCGACTGATCCCCCTTTTGTCTATCGAGGCCTCGACAAATCCGTTGAACAGTCGCCCAAAACAGCCTGGTGGTCTATGAAGAGGATATCCTCAATAGTTACTGTAATTTTATAGCTGGGGGATGTGGGCCATGCCACCACTATCCACCACTCAATTTTGCAACTGGGATGAGGCAATTTCACAGGAACCACCCCATGTTGATCGTGGAAAATCCTATGGCATCTGTATTTCCATGGGAAAACCGGTGGATTCCCGTCACTTTTCCCAGACGTGTCCACTCCACGTTTGACCACGTTTGACCACCGCAGCTCAAAACGGGGCCGGCCTCGCGCGGCGTTCAACGGGCACTCGGCCGCGGGGCGGCGCCAGCGCCGAATTTGATGCCGCGAAGACGCTCGCCCTCGAGGTGCCGCGGTGCCGAATGATGGGAGTTCTAAGTCAACCAACTGGATAGGTAGTTCAATCCTTTCATCGTGGCACCAGCTGTGGCCATTTTTTTCATTTTTTTCCCTATCCTAACAGCAATAGCTGTTCGAGTGGACCTGAACTCGTCATTTCGTCCTTTAATCTGTTGGTATAATGTGGTTAAAACAATGTCATAAACCACCCATTTCGGAATGCATGGTTTATACCACCTATAAAAATGGTGATGACTGGGGGATGGTTTATGACATTGTTTTACCCACATTAGGAATATCTCCTAACATCTCCTAACCAGCTAAGATTTTAATATTTTGCAGGGTATCGAAGATTGGCAATTGCGGCAATGATTTTGGCGGTTTTTGATAACCCCCAGAACAGATGGGGATGAGTATTTAAGCCCTAGGGGGCCACAGATCTTTTTGTTTAGATATGTTTAGTATAAATAAATACCATCTAATTTCATTGGGGTGCCCAATAAACCGACTACCCAGAAGTGGAATTTCTGGAGGTTTATAGCTGGCAAAATCATCTATGGGCCTTACATAGGCGATTTTCCAGTGCCATCTTTGACCACCGGGGTGTACCGATAACCCCCCTGAAAAAATGCCCATGAAAATCATTGCTACTTTTCTGGATCATGTCTGTTCTATCCTTTTTGGGCTTAGTATCATAGAATTGGATGGGAACATTTTTAACCGGAAACCCTTAGATTTGATTGATTTGATAGTAAAAACCATGGTTTCCGGTGAAGTTGTTCCCTTTAACCAATCCAGAAATTTCGGACCGCAGTTCGCGGCTTTGTGATGGATGAGCTAGTTCACCTGCATAGGTCAACCTTTACAGGCTGATGATGCTGATATCGTGATATCCTATTTATCCTATTTGATGGTGATTCTAGAAATACACGATCACCTATCACAAAATCCAGAAAGCACATCAATTAAACTAATTAAACCCACAATTTGTAAATCTGTTTTCCAGGATTTTCTTGCCGTTTCTTCAGAAAACTGGACGTGGTTGAAGCGACTTGGCAGGTCAGACTCTCGTCGACGTTCCCCTCCACGGAAGTCACGGAAGGCGTGGACTGAGATCTGTGGAGAGCTGTGGGTTTTCGAATCGCCAATTCAATGGCCATGTCAGGCACCCTCTGGTTATGACTAACATAGCCATGGTATAGATGGCCCATAGAAATAGATGGTTTACCTATTAAAAATGGTGATTTTCCATGGCTATGTTAAATAACCAGATGGTACCTAAACTGGATTTTAGGCCCTATTTTGGGCAAACATCATCATTCTCTGTGTAAAAGCTCCTCTGTGTAAAGACTTCTCTGTGTAAAAACTTCTGTATGTAAAAGCGTTTGTGTGCAAAGGCTTCTTCAATGGGAATTTCAGGATCCTAAAATGGAGGTACTGTACCATATAAGGCCATATTTCCTGGGGATATTCCCTTACATAGCCCTTACATAGGCCTTATATATGGTAGGTACCTCCAATTTAGGTTCCTGAGATGGCCAGTGACTTCTGTGTGTAAAAGTTCCTCATCGGGTCGTCCTAGTCATCTGAATAGACGGCATTGATATATATATATATACAGATGCACGTCTGATATCATGACATATAATGACATATAATGACATATAATAATATGGAAAAATATGAAAAAATGTGATGATGGTGATGATGGTGATGATGGTGATGATGATGATGATGATGATGCTAGTAACTTCATTATCACTCATTCTACATTTTTGTGCATCAACAGCCTCATTCATCATTCATCATCTCTTATCATCATTCATCATCCGTCATCTTCATACTGTGGATGGTTGCGAAATCCACCAGTTAAGATACAGTAGATGGTTTATCCCATGTTTATCCCATTATTGATGGGGTTTCAACCATTACTATCATTCATTTTTATTTACCATTATTACTATATTAACTATCATTATTCCCTAGTTGATAGATGGTTTATCCCATTATCTATAGGGTTTCAACATGTTTCAACCATCCAAAATTGGTGGTGACTCCCTCCTGCTCTCCCCTGGCCGTGGCCCCGCCGGAAAGACGTGGAAGCGCCAGGAGAGTCGCAGTAGGTCCCGGAGGGGCCGCGATGGTCGAGATGGAAGAGACGGTCGCGAGAAGGTGCCAGTTGGCAAGCGACAAAAAGGAGATGGTGGTTTCCAATATATGGATATCATTATCTCAATATATATATATATATATTTAGTTATTTATGTGTTTTATATATATATATAAGTTATGAACACCCATATATGAATATCATTATCTCAATATTAATGTTTAATGTTGTAAACCACCATATCATTCTAGTTTAATGTTTATATCAATATATGAGCAACCGTAAAAACCCCGGCAATACTAAATATGTATTCGACGGACATTGGTTTATGGAAATTGATGGAAATTGTTAAAAACACGAGGTAAGCGATGGGACCTTCCCAAATTAGCGATACCCCTTTTCAAGGTTATGTCATCATATTTCTTTAATATCCACATTAGCGATACCCAAATATCGCATATTATTCATAGTTCATCACATATATATATATAAATGCAGCAGTTTCCTGCAAGCGATACCCCCCAAGTTTACCATATATCATTATTGTACAAACGTGTGGTAAGCGATGGGACCTTCCCAAATTTGTGGATGTCCTTTCCGTGAACCTAGGGTTTTCACAATCGCTCATATATATATATATATATCAATATAGGATATGGGATATCATTATATAATTATATATATGGGTATTAACTTTACAGGTGGTTTTAGAACCATTCCCAGTCATGGGTGGTAAAAATGGCATTGTTTTAACCACATTATACCAAAAGATTACCTTCTGGTAATTTAACAGTTTGCTATTGAAGCCATGGCCCATTGAGTTCGTTGATTTACCTATTAGTTAGATGGTGATTTTCCATTGCTATGTTAGTTTACCGGAGGGTATATATATATATATCTATATCTTATATATCAGATATGAATACCCATATATGGATATGTTTTTCAGAGGATTTGCATTATTATGAACCATATATGGATATAGTTCAATCTTTCGGCAATCTTTCCTAATGGTTCATAATTCAAACCCTCTTAAATTTGAATCCTACATGGATATCATTATGAACATTATATGCTTATTATAGTGATAATAACGGTTGCATGATGGTTTCATAAAATGGTGGTACCCCAATCGAAGGTTCATCATGGGAAATCCTCTTAAAAAGATGAAAATCATGGTACCCCTAGTTTAAGAAACCTTTTGGATATACCCTCTGGTAAATTAACCGGTTGACAGTTGGACCTTGAGTGGAAGCTCATCTGGCAACCTATCTGGCAGGGTTGAACGGTTCATTTTCTGGGTATCATCTAGTTGTTTAGATTGGCAAATCATCAATAAATGGGCCATTGATCATTAAGAAAAATCAAAATCATATCAAAATAATGGTCAATGGTAAAAATATGTTATCAAATATATTGGTGATCATTATTATGGGGATTCTTAAATGGTAAAAAAATCATCAGATATCCCCATAATACCACCAGGGAAACCCCCAATGATTTACCTAGCTAAAAAAAATCTGATTCGTTGATTTACCTATTAGTTAGATGGTGATTTTCCACTTGGCAAACTGTAAACGTTTACCGGAGGGTGTATATATATATCTTATATATCAGATATGAATATCCATATATAGGCTACGTCCAACTCTTCAAGAGGGTCAATGGCCACCTTTGAAAATTGGCGACTTAACCAACAAAAATGGTAGTACAATGGGGATATCGTGTGGGTATATGTATGATAAACTGCCAATTTATAAACAAAAATACCTATGAAAAATGGTTGATTAATGATTTATAGATGATTTACCTATGAAAATGGTTGATTAATGGTGATTGATGGTTATACAAACTGTTAATTGATGGTTCCTGTTGATGATGCATTGCCCATTTACACACTTTTAATTGATGGTTATTCTTGGACTACTTGGCTCCCAGGAATTGTGAGTTAACTCTAACCCCAGTGATGAGTAGGCTCACATGGCAACAGGTATGGCCGTTATAACCCACTTACTATTTATGGTTGAGCATTGGTGTTATAACGGCCATGCTGTGGATGTTGGTGATAATACCTGGGATATCCTGGGATGTTGGCGTCCGTGCCACTCCCTTTCCCTATAGTATGTCAAATTTAACAACTTCATTTTTTGGACAATAAAATCAACAGATCCAATACAAGAACCACACGGCTTCTTGAGGGGGTATGAATCTTAGGGGGATGGTACTTTTTTGCTTCTTTGTTTGCAAAGAGATTTTGAACCAAGCTCACTGATAAAGAGAATCAAAATAGACATGTTCCTTAGTAAAAAAAGGGGATACAACTTGCCGACATACTCCAGAACCACAGTTTTTGATCATGGGAGAAAAACTCACACCCTGCATCCAAAAAGAGTAAGTTGTGCAAGTGGGTTTGGCAGAAAATAGGATACCACGTTCCATCTACTGGTGCGAGAGAGAGAGAGAGAGATTCCATTCACTGGTTGATCATCATTTTCCCAAAGAATGTGGCCAGAATTGGAGCGTTAGTCCGACCCTCATTTCTGGACATGCACAACAATATCCCAAAATCATCCAAAATCATATTAGTTGGTTAAGTCATATATCACATTTCCCACTATCCCACTATTATATATATTATATATATATATATTATTATAAATTATAAATCTATATTATATCCCATCTTATCCCATCTTTGGGGTAGTCCCAACTAATCCAAGCCCCTCCTCAACTCAGGCGGACGAAAAGCTTGGCAAGCCCCTGCCCGAATGGGGCACCATAGGCATCATCCAGGCTTCGATTGGGGGCAGGTCAAGTGTGTCAGAGCCAAAAAAAACAAGACAGAAACCAGGACTTAAAATAATGCGAATTAAGATCAAATGAGATGTTTTTTTTCCGGATTTCAAGGTTCTGCTTTCCTAGCTCATGAATGTAATGGCTGATTTGTAGACCGGAACTGGTATCTTACATCCAAACACGTCAATATCTAAGCATCTAAACATTTGAATCCAAACACGTCAATATCTAAACATCTAAACACTTGAATCCAAACTCTGCATCTTAAATAAACATCTAAACCATTTCTAACATGAAGCGACAAAACATGGATATGGAGGGTCTGCAAGGGCTCAGGTTTGCTGCGTTTTCTCGCAGCCGATGGGATCTAATCACCCAAAATGATGCCTGGCTTGAGCCAACAGAAATGCCACCAGAAAACCCATTGGTAAACTAACAGTTTGCGAACTGGAAAATCAATGAACATCACCATTTGTAATAGGTAAATCAATTGTTTTCATGATCCATTTTCAAGTTCGCAAACTGTAACAGTCATTACCAGAGGGTAAGTCATATTCGTCCCAAACAATCAGCCATTATCAACCATTGTCAACCATCATTAAACATGATTAATGGATATTTTCATGGATATTTTCATGGATATTTTCATGGATATCAAACCATCATTTTCTTCCAAATCTCCCAGAGAATATTTGATAAAATGGTGATTTAGTTCGTTGATTTACCCATCAAAAATGATGATTTTCCATCTTTTTTTTGTACCCTCTGGTAAACTAACATAACTATGGAAAATCACAATTTTTAATGGGAAAATTCACTATAAGTTGCCATGTTCAATAGCTATGTTAAATTACCAGAGGGTAGGTTTACCAGGCCGGGTCATGGAGTTCAAATTTCACATCTCCCATCGTGGACTGGTCGTGTCGGTCGTCGTAGGAGCTGAAGCCTGCGGGTATCGGCTTCATTCGGCCTCACTCGGGGAAGGTGGATGACAAAGACCTCTTCTTCCACAAATCTGCTCTCAAGAACAGCAGCTGGGTGGATGGTACCCTCTGGTAATGACTGTTACAGTTTGCGAACTTGAAAATGGATCATTTATAGTCTTAGTTGATTTACCTATTATAAATGGTGATTTTCCATAGTTAAGTGGATGGTAACATATGATGGTAACAGCAGCTGGATGGTTTCAAACATGACTGGATTACTGTAATTATTTTCCATTTCATATATGGGCTGTCATCCTTCCCATTGATGGTACCCTCTGGTAATTTGTTACAAAAAACTATGGAAAGATCCACCATGCTATTAATGGGTAAATCAACGAACTAAATCACCATTTTCAATCGCAAACTGTTAGTTTACCAGAGGGTAACATATGATGGTAACATATGACAAGCACGGGCTGCTTGGAGACAGAGCTTGGCTTGTAGAAAGAATGTATTTGTACTGCCACCATTACGTTTGTTTTGCCATTGTTAGCAACATCACCATATCATGGATTTTCAATGACTGTCAGAATCCATGGGCATCCCTGAGCTACGATTTCTTTCACATATTTATCATATTTGCCTTAACCTAGTCGTGTTGCTGTTGCTGTAGATGTTGCTCTAGGTGTTGCTCTTGTTCTTGCTCTTGTTGTTGTTTCACCTTGACTTCGAGCACAAAAAAATGTGCCGCACTTCACCTGAAAACCATCGCTACCGAGGTAGTTTTGATGCCCTGGCTATCGGGGATGAGTGTACCTACGAGGCAGTGCTGGATGAGACCAAGGGGAAAGCCGCAGCCAAAAACATCGTCCTGAAGAACGGGAACTCGGGCGGCGGCGGTGGCAGGCCTGGACTCATCTGGAGGTTTTCCAGGTGGTTGTTAGTCCAAAAAATAACCCCTACCCTCTGGTAAACTAACAAAAAGCTATTGAAAATTGCCATTGAAATAGTGGATTTACCCATTAAAAATAGTGATTTTCCATAGCGGCTATGTTAGTTTACCAGAGGGTAATGGATGGGCCCTTAATGGATGGGGGTTATGTAGAATATGACATACACAGTGTTTCTCCCAGCTGACTTTTAGCAACTGCGTTTGGGATATTCATTCACAGCGATGTTTTGTGACTATTATTTCAAAAACAGACAACTATGAGATTTTTATAAACAACAACTACCCTCTGGTAAACTAACATGACTATTGAAGATCACCACTTTGAATAGGCAAATCAACTGTAAATGGGCCATTTTCCATAGCGATAACAGTGTACCAGAGGGTATCTATAGTTAGAACGATGATTAACAACTCCAATCATTTCATGGTGATAAACCATAAAGCATGCCCAATGTTGTCAGACATGGGTGGTTAAAAATACACATTCCCCCAAATGAGAGGTTTTGCATTGGGTTTGCCACAGTATATTGAATGATCAGCAGCTAAAAATCATGTGCAGCAACACTCAAAAAGACTTCGAAAAGTTGGACATGTTGAAAATTATCCCTCTGGTAATTTAACAGTTTGCTATTGAAAATGGCCCATGTATAACGAGTTTTCCCATTAAAACTTGTGATTTTCCATGGTTTTTTTTTGTAAACGTTGACCAGAGGCTATGGGGGAACACATCATTTCACTGCCCTGGAAGCCGACATCTTTTGGCATCTGTGGAGACCTGACCTTGGGTCCCTGGGGTAAATCCCAACATAGCAATGGATCCCAGTTCGGTTAGTTTCCCAGCTGTAAAGCTATAATGGGACTATAAACTATAATGGGACTATTTACTATAGCAAAAGTACTATGAATTATTAGAATAATGGGACTACATTGGCTGGTTGGCGGTTTGGAACATGAATTTTATTTTCCATCATATTTGGGAATAATCATCCCATCTATTGGGAATAGTAATCCCAATTGACTATTTTTTTTTTAGAGGGGTGGCGAAAAACCACCAAGCAGACCATTTTGGGGAATTTTAAGTGTCATGTTTGATGAGGGATGGTATATCCCCAGAATTAGACGATTTCCCCATGCTTCATGACATATTTCCATGTGAAATCCCAATTGATAATTGGCAGCAGATATCTGGCTGAAAAAAAAAGTGACCTCAAGTCGTGACCTCATTGGAATACCTTTGTTTCCGGTGAGTGGCTGCCCAGATATGCCCAGATATTTCATAGGTGAGTGAATGATGATGATTTACCCACTGGTGAACTAACATAGCTATTGAAAATGGCCATTGAAATAGTGGATTTTCCCATGAAAAATGGTGATTTTCCATAGTTTTTTGTAGGTTTACCATGATTTACCCACAAATATAGCCCACGATAATCCCATGGTTCATCAACGTCAGGCGGGGGGGTCGGGACGATTCCCGCGATCGACGTCGCAGATGACGAAGATGACGAAGAGAGCGTTTAGAGGTTTTGGGGTCGGCCCCATCTGTAAAAAATCGGGAAAAGATGCGGAACCAGGTGATTTATACTAACATAGACCCTGCCATTGTTTGGGCTTGGAAATGTTGGAAGACTACCTTCTTCTCGAAAGTAGATCGTCGTTTTCAGGGTATTATGTGAATGTGGGGTGGAAATTATTTGTTAACATGTTTGATTTTTGATTGTTTGTGGCAGTTGAGGATTGAGTGTTTGGGTGGAATTTCATGTTTTGGAGATGTTTTCTGTGAGAAACTCAGCATAGTCCCAGCTTGGTTCAGCAGAATCTTGAGAGAGACGCAGCGACCGCCGCTTGGAAAAGACCTGGAAGTCTGATCCACAGCGACCAGGGCAGCACTTCAGAAGGCTTCAGTGGCTGTGGATCTTGATTTCTAGGGATAGCCCATCATGGGATGATGATAACCCCTATACCCTCCGGTAATTTAACAGTTTGCTATTGAACATACCCCATTTAGTTCGTTAATTTACCTATTCGAAATGGTGATTTTTTATAGCAAACTGTTAGTTTACCAGAGGATACATATCTATATACACTATCTGATTGGTGGTTTGGAACATGGCTTTTATTTTTCCATTCAGTTGAGAATGTCATCATCCCAACTGACTTTCACTCCATCATTTTTCAGAGGGGTGGCGAAAAACCACCAACCAGATAATCATTATATATTAACCATTATTTAACCATTAATTCACTATTAGCCATTAATCACCACCATTAATCACCATTAATCACTATACATTGACATCTCTTTTTGGGGCCAAATTCCATGTTTTTCGCTTTCAGGATAGCTCCAAAAGCTGGGATTCCTGCCTACCCTCTGGTAAACGTTTACATAACTATGGAAAATCACCATGCTTAATGGGTAAATCAACGAACTAAATGGCCATTTTCAATAGCTATGCTAAATTGAATGAAGGTAATTGTCGATTTCTAATTTCTCTATAAGATATGGTTCAAATGCTGGAATCTGATGAAGTGCTTGCCGAAAAAAGGTGTGTCAACTAACAGCCAAGGATTCAGACAGAGCCAGTCTCGACCGGAAAACTGAAAGACGACCTCCGTGGGGTGGAAAGTGAAGAATGCAAAAATAAGGATAGTGTACTTGGTGGCTCATCCCACTTCGTAAGTGGGTTATAACCCCAGTTATAAATGGGATAAGTAGGGTGAATCCACTTATAACTGGGGTTATAACCCACTTACTAAGTGGGATGAGCCACCAAGTATGATGATATTATGAGGTAAACCCAATGCTTATGGCAATTAATATGGTAACATGTTAGCAAATACCCAATGATATTACCGTATTATGAGGTAAACCCAATGTGATAATTTCATTAATGTGAGATAATGTGATCATGTGGGCTTACCCAATGCTAAACCTTAATTTTGGAAGGGTTTATGAGGTTTATACCACACAGAAATGGATGAATTATCGGGGATGGTTTTTTCAACTGGGTTTACCCTCTGGTAAACCAAGATGACTATGGAAAATCACCATTTTCAAGGGGAGAATTCACTGCAAATGGCCATTTTCAATAGCTATGTTTGTTTACCAGAGGGTGCCATATTAGGAAGACCAGGAGAAATACGATGTGGCTGGGTATGTCTAATGCCATGTTGAAGCATGATGGCATTGTGTCACGCTCAATTTATGGGTTGAATCCAGCATGCAGAGATGAATTGATCTGATCTTCAATAATGTTACCCTCTGGTAAACTAACAGTTTGCTATGGAAGATCACCATCTTTAATAGGTAGATCAATTATAAATGGGCAATTTTCAATAGCTATGTTGAATTACCTGAGTTACTAACACAATGTTTATATTAATTATGGTTCTATCAGTTATAGATAGCTATATAAGGATGCATTGAAGTATTAATGCATTAATAGTGTGTTGTTGTTGTTGTTGTTGTTGTTGCAGGACGCTGCCGAGGAGCAACGCGTCGAACGGGATTGCAGGCAGGTGTTCCCTTTGGTAAACGTTTAAAAAAAGCTATGGAGAATCACCATTTATACAAGGTAAACCAACAATAAATGATATAAATCACCATCTTAATGAGGTAGATCAACTATAAATGATATCGTAATGATATAAATCTGGTCCATGTTCATCCATTTTCTATAGCAAGCATTTTCAAATGCCAGGCCATTGACAAGGAGATGCGTTTCGCGGCTGCTTTCGGTCACTCATAGAGATGTGATGAGATGTCTTTATCTTGCTGTGATTCTGTCGGAAATGGTCACTCATAGAGACAGTGGCTGCTAAACCAAATTTGTGCTCACCAACATAACGTATGGGCTTTGATTAGCCAATACAGCCAATACATGACTTTTAATATATTTTAATTGTACTATGTTGTGCTGTGCTATGACAAACCAATATTGCTTATATGGCGAAGATCAACAGATCCATACAGATCATCCCATCAACTGGGAGAGCATCAGTTTTTCCATGGAATCGTAATTTGGGCCCACCAAAAACCAGGAGATCATTGGATAAATATATGATATATTGGTTATATAAGTTATATATATCCAATTCATGATAAGCAAGAATTAACCAATGATATAGGATAAGTATCCATATATTCATGATAATTGGGAGATGCTCAATTAACAAATATATGATAATATATGAATATGTGGTACTGACCCTCTGGTAATTTAACAGTTTGCTATTGAAGCCATGGCCATTTAGTTCGTTGAGTTAGCTATCAGAAATACCCTCTAGTGAATTAACATAGACCCTGCCAGATAGGGGTTGGAAGATAAGTGTCCACTCAAAATTGGCTATATTCAGGGTCTATCTTAACCTACCATAGGGATCCATAGGGTAAATATTAGATAATTATATCAAGCAACCCCCAGATGGAGAGAAAGGTATTTCCAGGATTTTCCATTTCGATGAAGTCATTTTTACCAAGAGTTGAACAGTTTCATACATATTCTGCTATGGTCCATTTGGGGTGTCGGTCCGTGGAAGGAACTTTACAAGCAAACACCATATGATTTGATGACTTTCCCGGCGAAAAGTCATCAGGACCGTCCCAGATCCCAGTTTCGCTCATCCAGTTCAGGGCCTACGAAAAGAAACGACTTGAGGAGCTTTTTGCGAGGTGGACTTGGGAACCAATCTCTGGGAACCAAAAAAACAGCAGTTTTCTGAATCTCGAAGATGGATGAACAGTCAATAGAGTGGAACCAACATTCTAGCGCTTTTACTCATAAAAATGGTGATTTTCCGTAGCTATGATAGTTGACTGGAGGGCATTTTTGGAAAAACAAAGGTGTCCGAGCATCATTTGAACTATAAAATCATGGAGCTTTGTTTTTTTTGTCGAGTTCTTCGTGTTTCGGTTACGAAACATCCTGAGCAGGATCAATCAACATGGATCACCAAGAAAAAACGATGCCATGGGCTGGAAAATCCCTCAAACTTTCAAGGATTCCCATTATATGGAACCTGCAGGTAATGGGGATTTCTAACTGTTTTCTATCTATTTACACTCTGGTAAACGTTTACAGTTAGCTATTGAAGCCATGGCCATTTAATTATAGTTGATTTAGCCATTAAAAGTTGTGAATAGTTGTGATTTTCCATAGTTATGGGACAGTTTACCAGAGGGTAAAGAGTAGGATGGACCAATGTCACACATGGAACCATTGCTTCAAAACCGGCGATGTTTTTCACCGTCAGGCAAGACCAGCGAACCCGGCGGACGCGTGAAATGTGGCCGCGGCAAACTTACGCGGACAGAGCAGTTGGATCTGAAGGATACCCCTATGCAGATGCAAGTACCACCATGTTCATGTGATTGGATCTGATTACTGGTTTCGAACATGTTTTTCCTCGTCATTTTTTTTAAACGGATATTGTGTATTTGATTATTTTGATTGGTGGTTTCAAAGATGTTCTTTTCGTTTTTGATGGACTTTATTTTGGGATACCCAATGACTCAAGCATATTTTTCATAACCTCACGTCTCACGTCGGGACCTCACTGGAATATTTCAGGTCTTAGGCCTTGGCATCATGCGGGGGCCGGGTATGTCCGGGTCCGCTAAGCCGCTAAGACAAGTTGGTGGCCTTATTTCAGGCTGGTGAAATATTGGAATTTACCCAGATGGATTGGCTGGGAGGTGTCTTCTGTCTATATCCATAGAACAAGATAAGGTCTACTAGTCTACTTTATCCATAGAGCTGCCCCATTTTTGGCTCTGATTTACCCTCTGGCTATGACTAACATAGCCATGGTATAGATGTCCCATAGAAATAGATGGTTTACCTGGGTTTACCTATAAAAAATTGTGATTTTCTATGGCTTTTTGTTAGTCATAACCAGATGGTACCCATTTTTTTGAAGGGCAGCTCAAGCATCAGCTAGTCATTGAGATATCTCCTGCCAGGGCCGAGGGATTCCGCAAGAAAATCCAGGAAGGAAACAACAAGGCCGGCGCGTGCTGCAGCGCGAAAAATGGCAGAATTCTGGTATTACCCGGCCTGGTAA
The DNA here is from genome assembly GCA_947184155.2 of Cladocopium goreaui. Taxonomy (NCBI): domain Eukaryota; class Dinophyceae; order Suessiales; family Symbiodiniaceae; genus Cladocopium; species Cladocopium goreaui. Next base: position 132,496 of record CAMXCT020001424.1, on the reverse strand, counting down.
ACATACAAATAGCTATGGAAAATCACCATTTTTAATGGGAAAACTCACTATTTCAATGGCCATTTTCAATAGCTATGTTAAATTACTAGAGGGTATTGAAAATAACCATTTAGTTCGTGGATTTACCCATGAAAAATGGTGATGTTCCATAGTTATGGGACAGTTTACCAGAGGGTAAAATAGGATTCTTCTGGGATTTCTAAGGGTTAACCACCGAAAATATGGAGGATTTCGAACATTTCAAACAGCAAAATATTTTTCGCACATTTCAACTCGGGGATTGGAGTATTTATATCTTCAGAAACCATCAGAAACCAGGAACTCCCTAGATTTTTTCTGCCAAGAACATCCCAAAACCATTGATGCTTGGCACCTACCGGGAAGATTAATCCATGGAGGACTCAGATCCCAGGTCGCCGTCAGTTTTGTGTCATCAAACATGGGAAATCTGGATCAAATCCCTATGAAAAACCGTGGAATACCCTCAGGTAAACTAACATGGCTATTGAAGTTGGCCTGTAGTTCGTTGATTTACATTGATTTACATTGATTTACCTATTAAAAATTGTGTTTTTTCCATAGTTATGGGACAGTTTACCAGAGGGTATGATCGGTTTAGAGCTGGGAAATTTCTCCAAATCAATGGGAAATCTTCAGGATCCTAAATCATATGAATTGTGGGGATATTCCCCGAAATTTAGGCCTTCAACTAGGCCTTATATATGGTAGGTACCTCCAATCAATCGGTTCCTGAAGTGGCCATTGAAATAATGGGACTGATGGGACTATGGAACATGAATAATGGAACTATAATGGGACTATAAACATCTATAAACTATAATGGGACTATTTACTATAGTAATAGTACTATAAATTATTAGAATAATGGGACTACAATGGCTGGTTGGTGGTTTGGAACATTTTTTATTTTTCCCGTCATATTGGGAATGTCATCATCCCAACTGACGAACTCCATCATTTTTCGGAGGGACAGGCTCAAAACCACCAACCAGAATATTATTATTAACCATCATTAACCATAAAATAACCATATATTAACCATATATTCCATGGAATATGAGTGGTTTAGAGCCGGGAAATTCATCCAAACATCATGGAACCATCATGTAACGAAGGGATTTCCCAGCCTTAAAGCCCATGGAACCGACCCATCGAAGATGTCGAAGACGGCAGTGCGCTCCTGAACCTTACACCCTATAAAATAAAAGTCTGCTGTGGGAAACGACCCATTTATAGAATATTGTTGGATGATTTGTGATGGTTTATGATGATTTATAGATGATTTATGATGATTTACCCATTAAAAATTGTGGTTTACAATAACTATATTAAATAACCAGAAGGCAATCATGTTCTGACTATGATCAGTTCATTTTTGCCAAGATGACAAGATGACAATGATGACTTAAGCATTATTAAGCATCTTTTGACATGGGTCTCTTGAAGTCCCAACATGGTTCAATGATTCATGGTGCGGATTTTAGTTCATGTTCCAGAAATTACCCTCTGGTAAACGTTTACATAACTATGGAACATCACCATGCTATTCATGGGTAAATCAATTTTTCATGGGTAAATCACAATTTTTCACCACTTTTAATGGGTAAATCAACTAGAATTAAATGGCCATGGCTTCAATAGCAAACTGTAAACGTTTACCAGGCCGGGTACTTCCTCCAACAAGTCGTCTCCAGTTCTGCGGTTTTTCCGCTTCCAGGGCGCCGATGAAAAGGCTGCAGATCAATGGCAGGCCCGGCCCCTTTTTCCAGCCCCAGCGTCCTGGTGTTTGATGCCGCCAGCTGTCCCAGAGAAGTAGGGCACTGGGCCAAAGATGTTCGGCAAACTGCAAACTTGGTGGCTCATCCCACTTAGTAAGTGGGTTATAACCCCAGTTATAAGTGGATTAAAATGGATTAACCCTACTTATCCCATTTATAACTGGGGTTATAACCCACTTACTAAGTGGGATGAGCCACCAAGAAGGAATTGGGTGTAAGAGCCTAAGAGCACGGTAATTCTCCAATGATGATCGCCGTGTATATGCGAATCGGGACGAGGGAAGATCTGAGATCTGTAAAATTTGAGCAAGAGATGTTCCCTTAAATGTTCAACTGAAACATCCAGTTGAATCTCAGCTTGAGAAGCACATCCGAGAAGTGGATCATTGAATTATCATGTAACACCCCAGCTACATGTTGGTTTACTATCCCCATGCATACAAAAAGGATTGTTATAAGTTAGAAGTATCATAAAGATTCATTGAACATCGTGAAATTGGAGTTATATGTGGCCCCCCAAGCTGGGCAAACAATGCTTCCAGAAACTTTTCATCCATGCCTCGCGATTTGTCACGTGATATTTCCACGAGATCAACGAGAGTTTGTCGAGTCGCAGAGTCTTCACATGAACGGATCAGATGAAAAGCATTAGAAATATAAACAGTTGGGCATACAATCAGAATTCACATTCCCATGATATTCCCATGATATTCCCATGATATTCCCACCATTCTTGATGAAATCCATGTTTCCCATGAAAATCACCACTTTCACGCCACGGCCCAAGCTCTCTAGGCGGAGGTTTGGCGTCAGAGCAGAGAGACAGCCGAAGCTGAGGAAGCCAAGAAGCAGATGCTGAAGCGAGAAGCGCGGAAGGAGTGAACTTGGCGACGGATGGAAGTTGAATCATGGGCTTTTTATCATCTGTTTAAGCCGTTTGTCGGAAAAATACCAGGTAGCCACAATTCCAATGGAATATCAAATCATCTAGGGATGGGGTTTATAACATTTTATCACCACCTGGTAGAGTAAGTGGTTGATAAGGCATATATAGAAACCACATCAGGATGGGTAGCTAAAGTACCAGGGTTTTGACCCATCACCAAATATGTTCCAAACATATGCTGGCTTTGAAGATGATTATTGTAAACATCATAATCAGTGTCAATATGATGATATACTGATGGAAAATATCAGTGTCAACCGCGAGCGCCAGATCTCAGTGGGCACTGCGGGACCTCAATTGCGAGTGCAAGATGTCAGATAGAATGTCAGAAGAGATGTTAGATCGAATGCCAGATAGAATGTCAGACTATATGCCAGATCGGATGTGAGAATAGATATGTCAGATAGAATTTCAGTTGGTGGGGATCACTCGAAGAAAGACATTTTAAAGTCAGTACCTTTGATCATTCAGTTTGAGGAGCTGGACAAGCAACTCTTCGCAGACATGATGAAAACCACAGGTTGGGGTACCTCAGTGATCCACGAAGATTCTCTTCTGGTAAAAAATGCGATGGAACATGGCTTATTTTTAGATGACTGATGACTTACTTGTTCAATGGGAATTTCAGGATCCTAAAATGGAGGTACTGTACCATATTTTTGACCATATTTTGTGGGGATATTCCCTTACATAGGCCTTCAACTAGGCCTTATATATGGTAGGTACCTCCAATCAATCGGTTCCTGAAATGGCCATTGACTTGTTAAACCTGGTGATTTCCGATGATGTGAAATCACTTTTTTGGGTACCCCCAAAAAAAGGGTGGATATCACCCGGGGATCATCCGATCAGCCCCAAAGTTTGACGAACCCAAACGGGGCCCCAGTGATTTTTCATCATATCCGATTGAAGTCCTAAACCAATAGAACATAATAGGACATCTATTCAAAGCCTTGGTGGAATGTAGTATTGGATCTATATGGACCTATCATGATTTATCCATTTAAGAAACGTTTTGTTTTTTCCCCTTTTGCATGGAATATCATGGAATCATGTTCTGTTTGCTCCGGTCACTCCGTATTCACTCCGTGTTACCTCCACTGCAGTTTGTTGAGGCATGAAAAAGTTGCGACGGCCGGGAAATTTGGAACAAGACCTGCTGCTCAATAGGTCCCTGACCCAAGGATGCCCCTGGCGGCTCAAGGAGCAAAGCTGGGAGCAGCAGAGTTATAGATATCCCAACAAATAACTATAGAGGAAAAAGTTGCAACGAGCATAACTTGGCACAATTCGAGTTAGAACTCAGTTAAGGCTGGAATTGAGCCAGTTCAGTCATATTATATTATATTTATATGCTATACAAGGCTATACCTATTTATATTCCAATATCATTAAGTACTGTAGGGGAACAATTGCCATAACTTGGGTGGATGCGAGCTATAATCAGTTATCACTGTTGAGGGAAATTGCTCGGAGCAATCAGTTTAGGCCGAAGGTATCCAGTGATGCTTGGAAATGGTGGGTGGTTTCCAATGTTGAACGGTCAACCTCACCTGAAATGATTCACTTGGATGTAGTCTTAGTCGGTGATTTTCTAGCTTTTTCTCATGGGAAATCCACCAGAAGTGGGGAATCTCGTGGAATTTTTTGATTGACCCAGCACCCTGGCATACCTCGGGCGCATTCGCTCTCGCGGGCACTCGCTCTGCTCGCGGCGAGGCCTTTGGTGGAACAGATGGTGAGATCAGGCTACAAGACCGAACTTACGGTACCCATGTTGGAAAAGGCGGACAGAGTGGTGATGAGTAGTGGGTGGATTTGGATACCTTGAACCTGGGAAGATGTTGGGGCAAGAGAAAAAACATGTTCAGTGGATAATTCAATATAGTGCTAGTAAAGCAATAGTACACCATCCCAAGTTTACCAAAAATAGGAGGTATAAACCTGTATAAACAATCAGAATCATGTGCGTGGTTTATTATTGCTTTGCCATTCATCCGATCTCAAATGAAACAGTCCCATGAAAAATGGTCCAAAATATCTGATTGCATCCCTTACATTTACCATGGGAGCTTGAACAAAATCGGGGGCTTAAAACCTTTGGAGGTTTACTGATGTGGATGAAATCAAAAAAGAAATTGAACAGTAAACACGGAGAGGCTCAGAGGGCTTAAAGCGAACTCCAAAAGCTGGTGCCTCGTGGCCTCAATCAGCCTCCGAAGCCGAGTTGTCTATTTGTTTGGGGGGGAAGGTTGCAAAAAACATCGACAATACAGAAACTTCCAAGGCTTATGCTTTTAGTCATCCCCAAATAGACAGAACAGTTAATAGCATCCTACTAAAATAATAGTGATACATTGCATTTCCAACTATCTTTTTGTTTTTGTTTGGTGGGATTGCTCTAAATGTTGGTTTCCCACCTTTTTTTCATCTGTTTCTGGTGGTGAACGCTGTGTTTCAGGCCCTGGATCTGAAAGCCGAACAGGCGCGGAAGCGAGTCGAGAGTCGCTGATCCCTAAGGGACGTCGCACCCTTTTCGAGCTGTGAAGCTGTGATGGTTTGGAGTCCCAAAAACATGGGGAAACCGCAGGAGCTACAGACTATTTATTATAGTATATATAATATATATATATATATATTATATGGTATGTATATATTAGTATCTGAGTAGTATTATAGTGTAGTATTATATGTATAGTGTAGTATTAGTGACTATTTAATATAGTATATGTATATATATTAGTATATGTTAGATATCCCCCCAAATCATGGAGAAACCCTGGGAGATAGCTAATTAAGTTGCGTAAAAGAAAGTGGCTGAGTTCGATTGGGTTTATGGTATAACGAACTAGTTTTCATGGGGGGTATAATGGTTTATAAACCAACTAATTGGGGGCCCCATCCTGCAGCTACACTCTGAATGTATAGATTCTGTGAATGTGGGCAAAATGATATCATAAACCTAAACCATCCCCCAGTCATCACCATTTTTATAGGTGGTATAAACCATTCCCAAATGGGTGGTCTATTATTGTTTTACCCGCATTATAGTATATATTATATTAGATAGAGTTTCCTTGTTTGGCATGTGTGATAGTAAAAGCAATGCAGTTAAACAGGGACGGAGCTGCGTCCCTTGAAGACAAAATGTGGGTGCTTCTCAGTTCAAAGCTACAGATTAGATACCCGGAACCTGGGGACACGATTGAAAAAATGATGACTGGTTCTCAAGTTCTGCATGGACATTGGCACACATTTGCACATTCTTTGATCACATTCAGGCTCTCTGAATAAGTCCAAGAATCTGAATCTTCCATGTTCATCAGGATTTTATATTTTTTTGGTCAAGAATTATCGAATTTCATGCTGAAGTTGGTGCGTTCGGCGAACTTCTCGGATTCCCGGGGTCTCTGAGAAAAACCCGGATGCCGTCTGGTGGTTCAAGTGCTGGTGGCCGAGTGCCGATTTTCTCAGTGACCTCTCTTAGATTAGACTATATCAACCCCCAAAAAAGATAGAAATATATGTTTCTAACATGGTAGTTCGATGAGTGATGATGTTTTTCCCCACAGAAATACCAGCTGTCCGGACGGTATGGCATCTTTTTGGGGGTTGCTATATGCTAGTGACTGCTAGTGAACTAGATGGCCCCCACATCTTTGGAGCCTGCTGGCGCCTTAGCAGTGGAAGCTGAAAAAAATCGCTGCACAGGTTTCCTGCAGTGTGGTGCAAGGTTTTTGGCCGCTTTTTGAGTGAAATGTTTGTTGGTTCAGTGGATGGGGTAGCGAAATCCTGCACCAGTTGGTACCCTCTGGTAAACTAACAGTTTGCTATTGAAAATGGCCAGGACTGCTGTGATCTGTTGTGTTTTTTTTTGATGGAAAAAAACATGTTTTTTTTTTAACTTCCAAGAGTTGGAATTGACAATTTAAACATATTTAGATTGTGTAAGAACTTACTGGAACCGCTTCCCCACGTAGCATTTGCAGTGTGGGACATGTTTCCTCCCAGAAGCGGACGAAGGGATTGGGGAATCTGCCTGAGACACCCTACGTTTTGCTGGGAAAAAACAGGGGAAAAACCATGAAATTTCCGGAACATCAATCCGTTGCAGATTTCGCGGAAGATGCGGCTCATGTGAAGACAGGTTGAGACTTGCACTTGGAAGAGGCAGAAGATCATCAATTTAGGATGATGCTTAGTGAGGGGAATTATCCCAAGATATTATGCCTTATGTCACGTTAAAATATCATGAGAATCTCGAATTTATGGAGGAACGGAGACCCCAAGTCCGTATTTTGTAAACAGCCAGCCATCCAATCCTCGCCTCCATGGGGTCCACCATGGTCCCATAGCCGCAAACCTTAACAGCCTTAACGGCACGCTGGGCATTTGGGATTGGCCGTTCCAAAAAAAAACAAACGATCCAAAAGTCATCCACCATTACTTAAGTTGGCAACCAGGATCTTTTCCATCAGATTCTGAGTTGCCATTATGGTTGAACCAATACCAATACCAATTGTCATCAACGTCGCCCGCAACAAATTCACATCAGTGGCACCACAGCATCGTCGACGTCACCATTTCACCATGTCATGACACCATGAAATTGCGCCATGTCTGGGGTCCCAGCAACGGCACCGGGGGCCTTGCGGCTGATTTGATGTGATTTTCTGGTCAAATTGGTCGAATCCTCCATTTTCAGACACCATTTGAAGAATCTCTAGTTCTCCTTGGATCTGAGTGCATCTCCCATTACCCTCTGGTTATGTCAAAATAGCTATTGAAAATGACCATAGAAATAGTGGATTTTCCCATGAAAAATGGTGATTTTCCATAGTTTTTTGTATGTTTACCAGAGGGTAAAGTCTTGGGGCAAGATTATGTTGTTTTTTTGCATTCAAAAATTCAAAACCATCCGCCATTCTCAAAATGTCAAGGGTCAATAAGGGTCATTCTTTAATCTTGAATAATGTTAGTATAGCCGCATAGCTATGTCATAAACCCATATAAATTGATGGTTTCAATCCCCATAGAAACGGTAAGTCATTGGGGATGATGGATTCCATATGGTCTACCATTGCCTAAGATTTTCATGAATTCCTTCATGAAGTCAGCGGTTTTGTGTATGTACTCACCAGTTCAACTAGCTCCTCATCCTGAAATCGTCACATCGTCCTAGTTCAGCCCGACCGAAGGTCCTACCCTGTCTAGTCTTGAGCGATGTCCAGGTGCCACGGGCCACGGGAACGGAACAAATGGGGTTCAAAAGATGAAGATTTCATGGGGCAGAGTTGGATGCTCTTGACATCGACCCAATCGACCCATTTCCGATATAGATATACCCTCTGGTAAACGTTTACAAAAAACTGTGGAAAATCACCATTTTTAATAGGTAAACCGATACACCATCTATTTCTATGGGCCATGGCTTCCATAGCAAACGGTGAGTTTACCAGATGGTGGATGATATAGGAAAGTGTTAGATAACCAGTGGAGGGTTATCCCCAACATAGTGATTTGGGAGAGATCAGAGGCTAGTTGAGCTATTACTTAGTTAATCTTGGTTACATATCCCGAAGATGTCAATGAAAAGCAACAAGAATCATAATAAATCAGAATGATGTGAGCAAAGCAATAGCATCATCCCCAAGTTGACCATTTTTATTCATTTTTCATGGCTGGGATTCGATGGAAACATTTGACATCATCCAATTTATATGGGTGGTTTTATGGCATAAAGGTTTCATAAGAAAAACCACCCATGAAGTAAGAAAACCACCCACATAAACTTATGGCTCGTAAGGTTTTATAAAACCATAAGCCAAACTTACTACCATGCTGTCATAAGAAGTATGGCGGCTCCGCATGAAGCGGGCTACCCCCACAGCCCGTGATCCCCGTGATCTTGTCCTCCTAATATGAAACACCCAAATGGTCACCATCCCTATGTGTTAATCCATGTGGGTAAATCTGATCACGACCTCACTGTTCTCCCTCACTGGAATCATGGTTTTTATAGGGAAATCATCCAAAATTGCCTTGTTTCAGATTAGTGAATTATTTTAATTTACCCGATCCATGTTAATCCATGTTAATCCCCTACTAAACCATCGTTGATGGGTGGTGTTCAAAAATTGAGGGGGGAAGGAGTTATTGTGTTTGAGTCACCCTGTTTTGCCCACCGCAACGACGATGAAACTCCGCCCGTGACCTTGCAGTTTTGGGAGGGTTGTCCTATAGTGCAGTGGAAATGGCGATCTTGGGGAAAATATGAGCCGAACAAGCTAAAATATATCCCATTTTCATGCACCGGCTATAGTGCTGACTATATTAGCAAAAACCAGCTCAAATACCCTCCGGTGTCATCCAACATGGCAATTGAACATCCCTCACATTTAGTTTGAGAATCGATGATTTTTCCACTAAAACCTTGATTTTCGAGAGTTTTTAGGCAGCCATGTTTGATGACACCATCTCTTGGTACGTCTCTTTTTCGGATTGACGATGGTCAGGCTGACTATGCTGACTTTCCCATCACCAACACCCGGGTGGACAAACCCATGGAGTTTGTGCCATGGGACACGGAGAAAAATAAGAAAACGCCACTGTGGACAGGAGATTGGGACCACCCCTTGGGGGTCGAGGGTCCCCAAAGGGGACCTTGATATCCAAAGTAGATCTGTAAACCGGGTTTTCCATGATATGTGTTCCTGCTAGTTGATATAAAACACCAGAAACAATGGTTTAGTAGGGAATTTACAGATATTTAGGGTGTTTCACATTGGGAAGAATTTACTGAAGGGTATCTCAAAACCACAACATTGTCAATCCTTAGCTTTTTCTTGATGGGGGACCCCTAAACCATTGGGTTTTTCCTTTTGGGGTCTCCTCGTTGTAAGGCACACCACTGACTTAGAGGTCTGTTAGTTTGCCCCAACTGGCGAATGTGAAGCCGGAGAAGATTGGGAATCTTTGGGATGACTACACAAAAACCATGCACAAAACCATGCATCCCAATGGTAGCCTCGTAGGGAGCCTGGCGAAATCTGGCGAAAGGAGACTACACAAATGCGGACCACTTATCTTGTGCTACCACCTTCGACCAACTCTTCGACTGGCACGAGGGGGGTGGATACTTCAGGATGGTTCCCCAAAAGTTGATGGTGTATCATGATGCTAAGCTGGCCACTAATCATAAAACGGACATACATATAGATTATATAGCGCATATATGTGTGTATAGTTATACATATCTAATTACATATAATACATTTTTTTCTTTATACATTTTTTAACATATGTGTGTATAAATATATTTATATGTATATATATATATATTATACGCCATGGGATGCCCTACTATTTTCATTCAACATCATTCAAAGTCATGATGATTGCAGGGACCGGGGTGAAGATGCTTCAACAAACGAAGCGCTGTCAGGATGGATCTGAAGAAATCCATGGCGCTGTGGTTACGAGCTTCGATGTTGGACACCCAGCGGAGATGGCAGATGTCGAGTCGATGTCGAGTCGGGGTGGGAGTTGCCTGGATTTCCCACGTCCCATCCAAGTTGAATTTTTGGCTCTCGGCAACTACGCCAGGATTGGGAAATCAGGAAGCAGACATCAGATCCCTTGAGTAAACTCATGTTGCTATGGAAAATGAATACTTTACAGATGGAGAATCAACAAATTGATGTGTGGAGAACTTTGACATTTGTTCTAGAAAATCTGTGGCCGATGCAGGGGGTGGTTTTCATCGCAGGTACAAGAAGGAGAAAGTGTTGCAGATCCACTGGGTGTCTCGTTTTGTCGTAAGTTTCGGCGCCGGGTATAGCCTCTGGTTCTTTAACTGTGTGCGAACTGGAAAACCACAATTTTATTTGATAAGTAAACCATCATAAATCATGTTTAAATGGGCAAATTTTCCATAGCTATGTTAAAGAACCAGGTGTATATATATATATATATTGCTGAGAGTACAAAGCTGCTGAGACTGTGTGAATCGTTTTTTTATGGTCCCAAGCCGGTTGTGACTGGGACGTTCTGTGCTGCGAATCTCAGTTTCGGTCCAACAGCACAAGAGCGCGCCTCGCTGTAGGACCAGGATATGAGACTGCTTTTGCTACTACCCTCTGGTAATTCGAGAGTTTGCAATTAAAACCCGCCATTTTTGATTTTGGCCATAGGGATTTATCATCGAACTAAATGGCCACGTTTTACATAGCTATCTTAAATTACTGGAGGGTCTGATATACTAAGGGCCGCTTGATCCAGCTATCCAGTTTAACTTATTAACCACAGCAGCCAATTCAATCTGATTTTGGTGGTCTGACAAGGCTTTCCAAATGACTTACCCTCTGGTAAACTAACATAACTATGGAAAATCACCATTTTTAATGGGAAAATCCACTATAAATGACCATTTTCAATAGCTATGTTAAATTACCAGAGGGTATGACTTTTGTTCCCCCAAAAATGATCCAAGGATATCCCAGGATATCTTCAAGGGCTCTCAGTGGACGCTGAAACTTAGGAAAAGATCCGGCCTTTGCAACACGCCTGGACCTTAGAATCATCCAAGCTGAAGTGCTTCCAAGATAGTTAAGTTGGTGCAAATAACTCCAATAACTGGGACTTTTGGTAGATATATACGATATATAACCAACCTATAGCTGGGGGGTACCACATTATATATATATATACTGTATATATATGTTTATTCAAGTCGGCGAACCAAAACCGTAAAACACATGTAAATACTGAGCGCACTTCTTAAGTGGGATGATCCTCCAAGCAGTTTGCTCCAGTTTGACCTGAGCACCGATATCCTCCGATTTCTCGGAGGGTCCCATGGATCCATGGTTTATTTGAACCAAATCCCATGGGACCATGGTTTATGGCCATCCAAAATCCATGACGGTCCTATGGATATTGTTTGAACCAAAACCACGTGTTTTTTAGCCAAAAGAAACCATGTTTTTTTTTGACAACCCAAATCCCAAGGTTTCAAAGCTCCATCGGCCTCGGGAATGGCTGAGGCTTTGACGAATTTGATCAGCCTACATGACCTGACTACTTCCAGAGCAGCTCAGTTTTTTGGGGGCCAGGGCTTGGGGGTTGATAACCAAAATCGCTAGCGGCTTGTGTAAAAGATGGGTCCAGGAGATATCTTTTATGTAAAAGGAATGTTATTAAAGGAATGGCTATTTCTATATGTATTTCTTATACTGATCCATTCCTGTTATTTCTTGGGTCCAGACTTTTTTATTATGTTCTGTTAAGGAAATTGGGTTTGGGCTTCAATGTCGAACTGCGACATTCTCCCAAAGTCGGATAGAATCCAATGGGTAAACAGTAAAGCCATAACAAAGGTGTTTTGCTATAAATGGGGTGTGAAGATCGATGTAGTTGGCAGCAATTTTCACCTGAATTACATTATAATCATTACAAGGTGTTCTTTTTTTTTGTCCCCAGAACCCTTTGTATCAAGAAAGTCCATTTGAGGCATAAGAAATAATTACCGTTCTTGGTTGATTCATATGGTGGATCATACTAATTACTGGGTTGGTGGTTTGGAACATTTTTTATTTTTACTATAGTAACAGTACTATAAATTATTAGAATAATGGGACTACAATGGCTGGTTGGTGGTTTGGAACACTTGCTATTTTTCCATTCAGTTGGGAATAACCATCCCAACTGACGAACTCATATTTTTCAGAGGGGTAGGTATACCACCAACCAGATTATATTACCTGGTTTATTTGAGAAGTGCCAGCCATAAAAACGGATGCCTTTTCATCAACCGGTACAATGTGATCAACCCAATAGTAAACCATCCCATTAAACATCCATTTGGGGTTCATCTTACATCATTTGAAATACGGGTGCGTCCAATAAAAAACTAATTATTGGAGATGGTTTATTATAGTACATTATGCTTATCCCATAATTATCCAATGTTATCCCACTATTAACCACTGTTGTCCTATATCAATCAATATTCTCATTCATATTTTGCGATATCCGATATCCAATTGTTGTTGGGTTTAGCACGGGTTTTCATCAGTGCGAATCCCATGGTGCCGAGGATTGCATCCTGGGTATGATGGCGATTCGCTTCTTCTACTTGGTCATCCAAGGTGCTTCCTATCGTCCGGACTCTTGGAAACGCCAAGGCTCAATTGGGGCTAGCCTCTGGGAATTTGTTACAGTTTGCTATTGAAAATTGCCATTTATAGTGAGTTTTCCCATGAAAAATGGTGATTTTCCATAGCTTTTTGTATGTTTACCAGAGGGTATTTGTACATGAATCCTTTGGGAGGGTCAATCCCCCATCGCTTTGAGGAGACGAGGCCTTGATGAACGAGACCGCCTTGGCCATTGATTCTGGGACAGCAGCGGGACCGGCGATGAAAACAATGGGGGGGCCTTACCGAACCATTCCCCATGGCTAAATAATGGTTATTTTGAACCAGTATTAATCAAACCATTGCCATTAATTGGACCTTTCCATTGATATCCATGGAAAATGGAAAAATTTGACAAATGAAAAACGAAGGAATCAAAAAAACGTGATTTTCGCATGTAATGTTGTAACCATGGGTTAATACAACACAATACAACCATTGATGGGTGCTAAGCGTCAGCTACAAGGTGGTGCGGCCACCATACTTTGCTAAGTTGGTGAACTAAATACAAGGTGAACTATGACAGAACAACAGGTTATACAGTAATAGAAATATCATGATATATCTATCGTTAATCGAGCCACGTTCTAAACCCTTGTATTCATGTTCCGGAAGGGGCCCCTTGTAAGGGTGTGGCGTAAGAAAAACTTTGGTGAGCGTAAGCCAGCGGAAGCTCTGTGTAAGACAAGGTATGCGCGTAAGCAAACCTTGTGTGTCCCACAGTGTGTGTGCGCGTAAGCAAAACGTAAGCAATTGCGTAAACATGTTCCTTGTTTGTTGCCAGGATCTAAGACATTTAGAACATGGTTCAATTAGGTTTATCAACTTATCACTGCGGGGGCACCACCTTGTATCATGATGTATCATGTGTTATTAAAACATGGAAACAAATGGGAACATGGATGACTGTTGCTAAACTATTGTGAAGGTGTTAAAGTCCTATCAGGCATGGAGAGTCCTATGGAGGTACTCACGAAGTTTCCCACGTGAATTTGTGACTGGGTCTAGTGAGTCTAGTCCGTGAGTGTCGACCTTGGTCTTTATGGTGACCGGGCGAGGCTTTCGTCAGAGATGGATTCCAATGGCCTAACCAGAAAAAAAATGACTAGAGAGAGCCGTGATTTACACTCTGGTAGTTTAACATAGCGATCATGGCCCATTTAGAGGTGATTTAACGCCTAGTGGACATACTAATAATTGTATAATTCTCCATAGCTATGTTAAATTACCAGAGAGTATCATTTTTTTGACAGCATGGCTCTTCTGATGAACAAGATCGTTGTTTTAGCAAATTTTAGCGCGATTTCACCATGTGCAGATTGCTTCTGTCAGATGTCCGAGGATTGGTATTACATGGTGGCAAAATTCAAGTGGTCCCTGCTGGTGGCGAGCTGAGACCCAAGGCCTTCGATGATGCCGCAACTGATGGAAGGTGATTTTGTTTCATCCAGAACATGCTGGCTTCATACGCTTGTACACTTCAGCTTGGCTGTTGTATCAACGCCTAGAACCAGAGAATTCTAGTGACGTTTGTATCAGTCGTTGATATTCATTAATTAGCCATATGGACAGATTTATTGAGAGATACGCGGTCAAAACAGAGTCAATTTGCTGAGTTGAAGACTGGATGGGCTCCCATCTTTTTCCAGTTGCTTGGCTCAGCCTGTAGAAGATTTTTTTTGATCAAACAAAAATTAATGGGAGATCCACTGGGGAATCTGAAGGGAACATCATAATCAATATGATTTAATATTAATAATATACAATAATACATGGTAATATATGAATATGTTTTGGATATTTTGTTTTTTGATATTTTGTTGGGGGGCTTCCTTACGCAACTCCAAGATTTTTGGGAATCTGTAGGCCTTGCCAATAGCTTTGATCTTTGATTACCTGTTGGTGTCCTCACGGCAGGCCGTTTTCGGAATTCCCTATAAAAATGGAAGCTTTTTAGCTGGGATCATTGAACTGCTGGAGGATTTTCCAGCCATGGACATCCATGGACACTGGAGGGTCGTTTGATATATATCATGTAACTTTATGCCGCCCCCCCACAGCTACCCCCTATTAAACTTAATTTGTGGTTAATAGCAAAAAGGCCTCTATATTCTATTAGATGTAAATTAGGGCCTTAATTTGTATCTAATAGGTTCTTAATCAGCAATTAATGTTGACGCTAATAGCAGGTTATTGGCGATTGAAAACTTTTCGCGCTATTAGATGTAGATTTGCTTAAAAAGTGGACGTTGGTGCAAATAAGGTGGTTTTAAGCAATTAGACACAAATGTTGCTCGTAGTTACATATGTTACATGTAGTTTGTGTGCTAAACCACATCAGAATAGTCCTGTAGTTTTCATGTTATTCAGTCACATGCAGTTGATGTTATAGTTGATCCTAAACCTCTAGAATTCGCGTGCTCCCTATCTTTGGAATTAAGTGATCACCACATCATGTTCCCAACCTTCCATTGGAACTGGGACTTGAGAAACCATGACCAAAATTGCGTGCCCTCGTCCCCAATTTCTTGTTGAAAATCCACCATTGAGTTCCATGATTTCCCCACTAACATTTCCATTTATAGAGGATTTCTCCATTTTCTCCATGATTTTTCCATAGTTTCCCATATTTTCCGATGATTCTTTCCAGTTACAAACCTCCAGCTACAGATCAGGTCCTGGGCATTGGTTGGTACCGATATGCACCTGCCTGGGCACGAAGCAATGGAGGTTTTTGGCAACGGGAAAGTTGGAAACTTACCCCCAAAAAAGTGGGAAGTGACTTGGTTGCTTGGTGAACTTAGGATTTATGGGGGATAGAACTATACTATAGTATTCATGGGGGTTACCTTCTGGTAAACTAACATTGCTGTTGAAAATTGCCCATTTATAGTTGATTTAGCCATTAAGATGGTGATTTTCCAGCTCGCAAACTGTTTGTTTACCAGGGAGGTTTGGAAACTTGGAGGGAAACATGTTTTCGAACTAACTGGAAAGGCTGCTTCGGGTATATATTTGGGATATTGTGGGAAGACAACTGGCATGTATTGTATAACCAACTTGATAGGATAGTTTCAATGGTGAAGTCCAGGATCCTAAAAAAGAGGTACTGTACCATTTTTTTGGCCATATTTTGGGGGTATATTCCCTTACATAGGCCTTATATATGGATATGTTATGCATATATATATATATTATCTAAGTTCAAGATAGGTGTTTGATATCCAGCTATAAGATAGGTACGCTACCAAACGTACCTTACTAAGCGTACCAACCGTACCAACCGTACCGTACCACATGTACCAACCGTACCGTACCAAGAAAAACAAACCTACCAGCCGTACGTACCAGACATGTTTGGATCTTACTTAAGGCCTCTACCACCTATCTTGAACCTAGCTAATATATATATATATATTATAATGGTAGGTACCTCCAATCAATCGGTTCCTGAAATGGCCATTGATAGTTGGGTGTCTCTTGAAAGTGGTCACCCAGTTGTGGCCATTTGAATAGGGATGCTGAGAATTCACCAAAGGATTGAGGGGCTATCCGGTGGGAGCTGTGATCACTGTGATCCGAGTATCTCAAACAATTGGGAACCCCAAAACTGCTAAGAGTTTCCCAACATGAAAGTTTGGATAAAGCTATGAGCTATGAACAAATATGGCGAGCAGAAAGCTACTGGGGTTTTGACTCTTACCATCGCCTTTGGAGCCTAGGCGACATCCGGACAAGGCACGGTTACCAGAGCTGGGACTTCAGGGAGTTGAGCCTGGAACAGCTACCCTCCTGTGTCTTCAAACATCGCTGGAAAATTTCCCTATATGAACGGAAGTTTGAAATCAATGAGGGATTTTCCGGCAAGTCATGTTTGACTACTGGAAGGCATTTGCATGTTGGGAGAAGAATTTCCGACATGTACATCTACGGTGTTGTGCCGTTTTTCCTGTTCAAGATATCCAATGGGTAAGGGCTACAACATACTGAAATCCTCAAGATTATCGATCCCTGCATATTACTGTATCTCAAAATTATTCCGGTTGATGTTCTTTTTTTCGCTTTCACTACGGTTTTGAACGTTTTTCGCATTTCTAAATTTCATTCAATTTTCCATCCTGGGATGATCATCCTGGGGCTAGTTAATTATGGCAAATTTCACAGGAAAACCAAATAAATGTGAGGGTAAAGACATGTAAAGAACATACGACCATGGTTTCCTGTAAAGAGGTAAGCCGCAGAATAAACCATGCCTAAGTTCATCGGGTGATGAATTTGGGTGTGCAATGCTACGCCCATGTACCTTTGATGATGTTTGTTATGACCCCCTATAAAACCCTATCATTGGCGAATGTGGGATCATGTCAGTGGGTTTGGGTTTACGTCATTATTTATATTATAATGTATCATTTGATGGTTAAATCCATGCGTTTTGATGGTCATCCCAATTATAGATGCGACTATGACTACAAAACTAAACACATGTCCGCGAAACATGCTATATAATATCTTGAAAGGTCAATCTCATTATATAACCCGTGATAATCCATAGCTAATTTTTAATAACACCCCCCTGTCAATCACATCAATCCCGCATTGACTCATCTTTTCTCCAACTAGACTAGTAGATTCTGAAATTGCCATTTATCATATTAATTATATTGATCCCCAATTATCCATATTTATATTAATCATATGTTTCCATTGTTGATCCCCAATCATATGATGTCATATATCATCACATCACATCACATCATATCATATCATATCATATCATATCATATTTATATCAATTGTTTTGTCTTGTCTTGTCCTCTCTTGTCTTGCCACCGAGTCTGTTGAGACGCAGGCGCCATGCACCGAATGAAGATCCCACCGAGCCCCTTAGCACATCAATCCCAAATTCTAATCATAATGTTCAAACATCAATCATATCATATCATATCAATCGTAGTTCATCATATCATATCTTATTTCTTATATTTATTATTTAATCAAATATCAATCATATCATAACAGATTTCAACATATGAAACATATTTACTCATACGGATCATTACCTTAATCTTATCATACTCTATCAACCCGCATTAGATATCATTATATAATCATACTAGTCGTTATTGTATCAATCATACCCCGCAATCTTATCATACTGTCATCTTATCTTATTTTCATAAATTTCCCCATAGATAATAGGGACGATTAGTATGAGCAAGAAAATGCTTCATCAACCCCTACCCTCTGGTAAACTAACATAGCTATGGAAAATCACAATCTTTAAAAGGTAAATCAACTTGAAATGGGCCATGGTTTCAATGGCAAACTGTTAAATTACCAGAGGGTAACCCCCGTGAATACTATAGTTATATCACGTTATATCCCCCATAAACCCTAAGTTCACCAAGCAACCCAGTCTAGAAAATGCTTAATCAACCCCTACTGGGTTCAAATTTTCTTGGTAATTATAATCATGATATCAATCAATCAATGTAATCATAGTAATATCAATATATCAATAGCATCAGACTGTACATTGTTAGTCATACTATTAGAAATTGAACAATTATCATTAATTTTCATAGTTAAGGTTAATCATAGCTACAGTTATGGCCCGAAAATAATTAACACTGTACTATCATCAGACTGTAGCTGTAGAGATTTATACCTTCCATAAATTTTCATCTAAATTTTCTTGGGGCCACCATCCCCTTCCAGATCTGGACCGATTGTACGGAGCTGCCGGGCGTTGGACGGGTCTACAGCTCACGCGAGATGCAGGAGATGTTTTTTTTGACGGTTTTTGGGTGGATTTCATCGGGAAAACCCATGGGAAAACCCATGGGAATCCACACATAACTGGTTTATAACCACTATATGTGTGAATTCCCATGGTTTTTCCCATGGTTATATGTGTATATATAGATAGATGGACATATATCATTTATGGACTATATCATATATATATATATAGATGATACTAGATGATATAGTCCATACAACTGGTGATATTGGAAATATATAGCTGGCATATACTAGGGTTATTACCCACTTAGTAAGTGGGACGCACATCCAAGAGGTAAAGGAAGGGGAAAATCCAGGAAACAAACATGGGAGTGCACTGCAAAAGATTGGATTTGGTTGATTTTAATGATTTTAGTGGTTGATTAGTGGTTATTGCTGGGGATTTAACCCATTAACTAAAAGATTGAATTTGAATTATTGGCTCGTGGCTCTTTCAGTCATCTACTTTCTTGGATTCTTTTGAAAACACATACGCAGGCATAAAAATAAAAAACAGGTTAATTTAAACAAAAAAACAAACAATTTCCCATTTGTTTAAACAAAACAAACAATTTCCTACTTTGTTTTAAACAGGAGCTGATAAAGAGAAAACATGGCACTAAATCGCAGCTACTTGGGCCGCGATGTTCAGGAGATGGAACCCGCGGAAACTATGGCTTACTGGCCAACGGCTCAAGACGGGATTTTCCAACTGCATATTTACCCTTTGGTTATTTAACATAGCTATTATGGAAAATGGATGAACATGGTTCATTTATAGATGATTAATGATGATGTGACTTTTGTTGGTTATTTAACATAGCTACAGTTATGGCCCGAAATACCAGTTATAAGTATGAACAAAACCCCATTTATGGAAGGTATAATCCCATCTATAACCAGTTATAAACACTTATTATTGGTAAACGGCCATAACTGTATTTACCCTTTGGTTATTTAACATAGTTATGGAGGTTTCCTGAAATGGGGGTACCCCCGTCTCTCATCCATTTTTGTTTGGGATCTTCCATTATAAACCATCCATTGTTGGGTTCCTTCATTTTAGGAACCCCCCTATGGAAGATGGATGAACATGGTTCATTTATAGATGATTACATGATGATTACCCTCTGGTAATTTAACACAGCTATTGAACATGACCATTTATAGTGGATTTACCCATTGAAAATGGTGATTTTCCATAGTTATGTTCATTTATAGATGATTAATGATGATGTAACTGATGTACATGATGTACTAATTTGACTATTGAAACTGGTGATTTCCATAGATGGTACCTATTAAAAGTGGTGACTTCAACAACAAAACACGGAAATGTGATATAATGGGGATATTATGGGGATATATGATGATCAATTGAACATTTATAGATTATTTACCTATGAAAAATGGTTGGTTAATGCTGTGGTGGATTTAACCATCAAATCACGAAAGGTAGCGTCAGCTACCTGAGTTCTCCGTGCTTCAGCACAATCATAGGGGGTATTGGGGGGCCAGCCCGTGGAAAACGTGGAATTCTCGCCGTTATGTATTAGATATCAATTATAAGGGGGGGGCCCCCCCCCCTCTAAAATGGTCATGGGTTCAATTCCCACGGGTGACGCGGTCACGGTCCGCCACAGTAGAGGCACACTCTCCATGAGGGAGATGTCCCTGTAGTCCAGCATAATTGGTTTGCTTCAGCCTCAATAACAGTTGCTGCAAGGGGTCTTAAAAAGGGGTTTTAAATAAACCCCTTTTCGTGCATCATTTCACGCTGCACAAGACACCGTATCATGCAGTCATGCTCTGGATAAAATCATCTTAGACTGCGCAAAAACGTTTTTGGTGTATCATCTTAGGAGCGCAGCATTTTGACACCACTCCTCTCCCACTACACTACCTTTCGT
This sequence comes from Cladocopium goreaui, assembly GCA_947184155.2. Classification (NCBI taxonomy): domain Eukaryota; class Dinophyceae; order Suessiales; family Symbiodiniaceae; genus Cladocopium; species Cladocopium goreaui. The sequence goes on along the minus strand of CAMXCT020001424.1, from coordinate 111,861 downwards.
CCGCCTCCGCCTGCTCTCAAGTAAACATAGTTTTTAACCATCAAAAAACATTCGTATATATAGTTCCCTCTGGTAATCAAATCACGTATCAATGGACATTTATTCAAATGGGAAATCATCAAACTAAATGGGTGATTTTCCATTGCAATGTTTGAGTGCCAGATGCTAATATGTGTTGTTTTTTGCATCTATAGTCAATCCACAATTGGGGAATCTGGGAATATTTGGGGAATCTACGGAGAATATGTTTCATTCTGCCCCCAACGCAACTTAAATCCGGCCGTTTTTCCTCGGCCCTCGGCCGTACTTGGGATGATGATGCCAGCTGAATGACAAAAAGGGGATTGATCAAGCTCTGATGACTCCATCAAGCATGGCTGGCTGGGAATCCCCGCGTGAAAAATTGACATCGTGGGAACATTTCATCGAAGTCAATGCGTGTTTTGCCATGTTTGACACCGGACGGTAAGAAGGAGCTGACAAGAATGAGTGCAATGGTGATTTTTCATGGGACAGAATGGGATACTGATTGTGAAACCCATCCAAATAATCGCATCCCCCTAATATTCAAACACCCCTTCGATGGTCTCAAGAGGTGGCGTAATTTTCTTACTAAACCATGGTTTCTGCGGGGTGTTGAACATGAACGAGGGAAGGGATTCATATCAAACAATATAGAGGTTTCCGGAGGTTTCAAGCCTCCAAAAGCGCAGTTTTTTGCCCTGCTCCTCACTGAGGGAAAAGCTGGTAAAGGTCCTGGATAGTGTGAGTGAGGCGGATGGGGGTAGCAGGGTATACCCCTACTATGCCCTACTTGGAGGATTCACGAATCCTGAATGGTTCATCAATTTAACCTAGTTGTATGAACATACATAGTTGATACAAGCCAGTAATATAACATGGGCTTATTCCTGAGTTAAATTACCCATCGTTACATGTTTTAGCTAGCGGATCCTTTACCGGCCCACAAAACTGGGGTGGGGTGGGGCGGGGTGGGGCAATCACAATTGACATGCTACTGTGGCGACAGAAAGATTTTATCATAATCGTGGGACGGTGAAAGATCCGGCGGGATGTTTTAGTTTATTTAATGCCAGTGGTTCATTTATGTATATTCAAAAGGGATAGTTATATATGAGATAAGCCCACTGAATGATCTGAAACTGCTGTAGTGTACCTGTAATACAATGGGAATATCATGGGGATACGGGATGTAATGGGATTGTCCAGCCAGCCATGTCTCATTACCAGAGGATATATGGATGAAAAAAACTACGTAGTGTTGGAGTATGACAGGGATGTAATAGGGATGTAATAGGGATGTAATAGGGATGTAATAGGGATGTAATAGGGATGTACTAGGGGTGTAATGGGGAATAATGGGGAATAATGGGGAATCATGGGGAATAATGGGGAATAATGGGGATATGAGTGATATGCAACCGATGATTTGCTTGCGGTTTGTTCTTTCTCAAAATTCTCAACCATGATGAACCCCCATGACTTTCCAGTTGTTTACAGGCGGTGGCTCAACCATCGACCAGTTGCGGGGTTCTTAAAAAATATGTGTTATACAACCCTTTCCAATCTGAAAACATCCCAGGCCAATCCCAGGATCCCAGGCCTTCTAAATGGCAGTCATTTCAATCAGATTTGCAAGTTTTTGTAGGTTTTCTAAATGGCAGTCATTTCAATCAGATTTTGCAAGTTTTGTTGCCATCATCCATCATTTCCAGTTTTCCCAATCCAGGAGAAATGGGAATCTACTGCTCATCCCCTTCTGCAATCAAGCGTGGCAATGGGAAATCCCCTACATCAACGGAAGTTTGTAATTGGTGGTGGATTTTCCAGCAACGGAGCTGATGACACCGGAGGGTACAGTAAATGAATCATAGTTAATTTCCCAATTTTACTATAGTCTTAATCCAAGAGGAATGGGGAATCTAGTGCTCATATGTTCAATGGGAATTCGATCCTAGAATGGAGGTGCCATATTTTCGGCCATTTGGTATATCATGGTATATTCCCTTAAATAGCCTTGAAACATGGGCCAAAAATGGTAGGTACCTCCAATAAATCGCTTCTGGAAATGGCCAGGAGGATGCACATCGCTGCCCTTTGGCTTATGCTCATGTGGCGAGCGTGTTGGCCTTCTCCCAGGCGAATTTGGAGGGATCCAACGGGGCCAAAATGTCGTCAAAATTGTTGGATTCCACCATTAAAAGAGAGAGATAGAGAGATGGATGGATGGATAGATAGATAGATAGATGGATAGATAGATAGGATTAGATAGGATTAGATAGGATTAGATAGGATTAGATAGGATTAGATAGGATTAGATAGGATTAGATAGGATTAGATAGGATTAGCTAGGATTAGATAGGATTAGCTAGGATTAGATAGGATTAGATAGGATTAGATAGGATTAGATAGGATTAGATAGGATTAGATAGGATTAGATAGGATTAGATAGGATTAGATAGGATTAGATAGGATTAGATAGGATTAGATAGGATTAGATAGGATTTGATAGGATTAGATAGGATTAGATAGGATTAGATAGGATTAGATAGGATTAGATAGAATTAGATAGGATTAGATAGGATTAGATAGGATTAGATAGGATTAGATAGGATTAGATAGATAGATAGATAGATAGATAGATAGATAAATAGATAGATAGATAGATAGATAGAAAGATAGATAGATCGATAGATAGATCGATAGATAGATGGATGGATCAATGGATGGATGGATGGATGGATGGATGGATGGATAGATAGATAGATGGATTATATATACACACTACATATACATATATATATATATTGGATGATACAGCCATGATATAGCCATTGATCAGGGGTCCTCAATTCCCTCGCATCTTTTTTATATTTTTTTGAAATAAAATGTGATTTTTGGATTCCTGGATGGATGACCATACGACTTTCATCCCTTTATGGCGTGACCATGGCACAGAAAACACAGGAGGGGGGGTTCTTCCAATGGCCCCAAGATCATTTCCAGGTAACCACCAGATGGACATGTGTTTCCAGGAGGTTAGTTGGTTATTTCGATGATGTTTCCCTCATAATTTCCATGTTTCCAACTTGTCTATCTATTTAGTCAATTAAAACCTTTTTGGAGTTGCCACAATGAGCCATAATGTTCACAGATGTCGGCCCTCAGTGGCGAAGATGGATTTTGGAGATCCCCAATGCAGTGTTTTCAACACTGCTGCTACCCTTCGATCATTTCAAATAGCCATGTGACATATTGTGTGTTAAATCATGAAAACAAGATGAAGCCCACGAACCCGAATGCTCACACGTATGTTAATGGCACAGATGTCAAAACACATGGATATGCAGTGACGCACAACACTTTTCTGCAATAGTTTATTTGAACAGTCTTGTTCATATTTCCCCTGTTACCAGTCTGCAGTGTGGAGTGGAAAGTGTAGAGTGTGGAGTGTAAAGTGTGGAGTGTGGAGTGTAGCGTGTGGAGTGTCGAGTGTAGAGTGTGGAGTGAGGAGTGTAAAGTGCAAAGTGTGGAGTGTGAAGTGTAAAGTGAGGAGTGTGGAGTGTGGAGTGAGGAGCGTGGAGTTTGTAAATTGTAGAGTGTGGAGTGTAGAGTGTAAAGTGTAGAGTGTAAAGTGTAGAGTGTGGAGTGTGGAGTGTAAAGTGTAGAGTGTCGAGTGTGGAGTGAGGAGTGTAAAGCGTAAAGTGTGGAGTGTGGAGTGTAAAGTTTACAGTGTGGAGTTTGGAGTCTAAAGTGTGGAGTGGGGAGTGTGGAGTGTGGAGTGGAAAGTGTAGAGTGTGAAGTGTGGAGTGTAAAGTGTAGAGTGTGGAGTGTGGAGTGAGGACTGTTAAGTGTGGAGTGAGGAGTGTAAAGTGTAGAGTGTGGAGTGCGGGGAAAGTGTAGAATGTGAAGTGTGGAGTGTGGAGTGTAAAGTGAGGAGTGTGGAGTGTGTAAAGTGTAGAGTGTGGAGTGTAAAGTGTGGAGTGTAAAGCGTGGAGTGTGGAGTGCGGAGTGTGGAGTGGAAAGTGTGGAGTGTAAAGTGAGGAAGGTGGAGTGTAGAGTGTGGAGTGAGGAGTGTAAAGTGTAAAGTGTGGAGTGTGGAGTGTAAAGTGAGGAGTGTGGAGTGTAGTGTGGAGTAAGGAATGTAAAGTGTGGAGTGTGGAGTGTAAAGTGAGGAGTGTGGAGTGGAAAGTGTAGAGTGTGGAGTGCAAAGTGAGGAGTGTGGAGTCTAGAGTGTGGAGTGAGGAGTGTGGAGTGTAAAGTGTGGAGTGTAAAGTGTAAAGTGTGGAGTGTGGAGTGTGGAGTGTAAAGTGCAGAGTGTGGAGTGGAAAGTGTAGAGTGTGGAGTGTAGAGTGTGGAGTGTGGAGTGTAAAATGTAAAGTGTGGAGTGTAAAGTGTGGAGTGTGGAGTGGAAAGTGTGGAGTGTGAAGTGTGGAGTGTAAAGTGAGGAGTGTGGAGTGTAAAGTGTGGAGTGAGGAGTGTAAAGTGTAAAGTGTGGAGTGTGGAGTGTAAAGTGTGGAGTGTGGAGTGGAAAGTGTAGAGTGTGGAGTGTGGAGTGTGGAGTGTAAAGTGAGGAGTGTGGAGTGTAGAGTGTGGAGTGTAAAATGTAAAGTGTGGAGTGTAGAGTGCAAAGTGTGGAGTGTGGAGTGTAGAGTGTACACTGTAGAGAGTAAAGTGTAGAGTGTGGAGTGTAGAGTGTAAAGTGTAGAGTGTGGAGTGAGGAGTGCAAAGTGTGGAGTTTGGAGTCTAAAGTGTGGAGTGGGGAGTGTGGAGTGTGGAGTGGAAAGTGTAGAGTGTGAAGTGTGGAGTGTAAAGTGAGGACTGTGGATTGTAAAGTGTGGAGTGTGGAGTGATGAGTGTAGAGTGTAAAGTGTGGAGTGTGGAGTGTAAAGTGTGGAGTGTGGAGTGGAAAGTGTAGAGTGTGGAGTGTGGAGTGTGGAGTGTAAAGTGAGGAGTGTGGAGTATAGAGTGTGGAGTGAGGAGTGAGGAGTGTGGAGTGTGTAAAGTGTAGAGTGTGGAGTGTGGAGTGTAAGTGTATAGTTCAGAGTGTAAAGTGTAGAGTGTGGAGTGTAGAGAGTAAAGTGTAGAGTGTGGAGTGTAAAGTGTAGAGTGAGGAATGTGGAGTGTAAAGTGTGGAGTGTGGAGTGTAAAGTCTCAAGAGACGAGTGAGGAGTGCAAAGTGCAAAGTGTAAAGTGTGGAGTGTAAAGTGTAGAGTGTGGAGTGTGGAGTCTAAAGTGTAAATTGTGGAATTGTGGAGTGTGGAGTCTAGAGTGTGGAGTGCGAAGCTTCCCCCATAGACACGGCGACGCCACAGGAAAACCAGAGACTCGAGACGAGACACGTGGATGCAGAAAAACGAGCATTTCGTGCGAGACTTCCTCCAATTTTGACATTTTCGACACGTTATCAAACAGGTTGGAATGTCACAAAGTGCCACGCCTGCCACGCAAAACGGCATGACAAGCTGCTTGGAAACCTTCGAAAAGGAGAGGTTTTGCGGCTTCCCCCATAGACACGGCGAAGCCACAGGAAAACCAGAGACTCGAGACAAGACACGTGGATGCAGAAAAATCAGCATTTCGTACGAGACTTCCTCCAATTTTCATAGTTACCAACATGACAAAAGGAGAAGTTTTGCAGCTTCCACCATAGACACGGCGAGGCCACAGGAAAACCAGACATGCCAGAAGAGACAGGTGGGAGCACCAAAACGAGCATTTCGTGCGAGACTTCCTCCAATTTTCACACTTTGTAGCTTCAAAATCGACGTTTTCCTACGAGTTTTCCTTAGAACGTGAAAATTTCCAACCTCAAAATCGATGTTTCGTGCGAGGCTTCCGTCAATTTTCAGCACATGTCAGAAAATGCCACGCCTACCACGGAATTTGCACCTTGTCGCCACTTGACGCAGCCCTGCCAATGCGATTTGCAAAAAACACGCAACATGACACGTCTAAAGTGCTGCGCCTGCCACGAAAAATGGCGATGGACACGTCCAAAGTGCTGCGCCTGCCACGAAAACTGCAACACATCTTCTGAAAACGTCGCAAAAGTATTGCGCCTGCCACACAAAACGGCTTTCGACACGTTGCAAAACACGTCTGAATGTCACAAAGTGCCACGCCTGCCACGCGAAACGAAGCAACGACACGTTGGAAACGTCCAAAACGGACCACCTCTGCAGAACTTCCTATAGGCACGGCCATACGGCCCTCACGCGAACGGTTGCGAACGGTTGCGAACGGTTGCGGACGGTTGCGGACGGTTGGGCAACGTCGAGCGAACACACCCTCAACCCCCAGACCCCCAGAGTGAAACGGGAACCCTTGCTACGCATTCGGGAAAAAGGGCCATGGCTTCCAGTTACTGCAGTTGGCCAACTGTCAAGGTACCGGAGGGTATTTGAATTCATGGTTTACTGGTTTCATTTTCGAACTTACCCTCTGGGAAGTTAACATAGCTATGGATAATCACCATTTTTAATAGCTAAATCAATGTAACACCTCTACAATGTGGGGGCTTCCCAATGCCATAAGCCATCATAAGCCATCATAAACCATCATAAACCATCATAAACCATCAAAAACCATCACAAACCATCATAAACCATCATAAACCATCATAAACCTACCACAAATTTCAAACAATTGCTGTTTGTTGCACCCAAATGATGCTGACTTGGATGTTTTTTTTACGACCATGGCATTGGGTGAAGCGATCCCCATCGATCCCCGAGGTGGACGAGGACACTGCAGACTTTTCGCCCGTTGAACCCAGTGAAGTTGGAGGTACATAATGAGGTTAAAACAATGTCATAAACTACCCATTCGGTTGTGGTTGGAACATGACATTGTTTTATCCACATTAATGCTTATTCGTAGGGACCGCGTGGGATATAATATGACAAAAATGGATTCACCCACACCTTCCTGGGACAATAGAAGCTGCACATTCGCTGCCATTCCAAGTTGGCTCGCAGTTCTGGGGCAGACGATCGTCATTGGGTCGTTGTAGCTCATCCCATGCCATTGGAGCACACAATGGCAAGTGATGGCAAATGACTAGTCAACAGATGTTAAAACTTAACATCTAGTTTGCTTAGCAGTTGCAAACGTACCTACAGTAATCTTTCAGCTTTGGTTTGCCCTGCATAGGAAGATGGTCCCAACAATTTACTACTTCTCTTGGCATGGGTGGCTCAACCACCAGCCAGTTTTTTTTTTTTTTTTATCTGGAGGTTGGATCCTTTCCTAAAACACATCGCTGCCATGGAAAAGCCAGGGGGTGAGTGGAAAAGTGAGGAGGACGCTTGGTTTAAACATGCTGGTGGCATCTGTTGGCACCAAGTGAGGTAACCAAGTTGTTCTTTTTGTTGATGTCTCTTGTGTGCCAATTTATTGTGTCAGCTTCAATATCTTCAACGCTTTAGTATGTACCTGATTCTAGTGGCGCACTGATCTTTTTGTTGGTTTTACTCTGCCATCTTCAGTTGCTTTAATGCCAACATCTGAAGAGAAGGGGTTGCTTCCACCATGCCAGGATGACCCCGCAGATGCAGTGGAGATGCCCAAGGGCAAAACCAAAGTCACATCCGTGGTGCCGGAGCCCGCGTCCATTGGCAAAGGGTCGCCTAAGGCAGACGCCGCGTCATCGGATCCGAAACAGGTGGCTTGGACTGAAGTCACCTTTGGTGCCGACGTGTGCGATGGTGTCCCTTGGGGAGGACGTTTTTACACTACGAACTACGAACTTGACATAATTTGTTCATCAACTTCCAGTGTTTCATTTGTCGTTCCATTCATGGCAATTAATGCATTGTTCACCGTCAAAGGGGGATATAGTCATTGTAGGGAAGACCTTGGTTGGTTGGGTTGGTGATTTGTTTTTTTTTTTGCTTGCCATAAATGGATACTGACAGTCCCACTCCAAAAAACGAAGATGAACTTTGAAAAAATAGGGCCTTGGATTACACTAAAATTAGATGATTTTTGTGGTCCAAAAATGGTCTTTGATTACACTTGGGCCTTTTGGACCCCATTTTTCAGCTCCGTCTTTTGCCACGTCTCGTTCGCTTGTTGGGGCCTCTTCACGCCAAGGATTTGGACCGGAATGCAGCTGGTCACAATTCTGAGAGTGGCCTGTGGGGTAATCCCTTCCCCTAGATGTGCGCTTGGGGTTGTAAATGAGATAGCTCACCTTGGTTGTAAAATCATTAACTCTACAACTATCTATAAATTGGGTTGTAACCCTGAACTTCCCCTGGTAATCATAGCCATTTACTAATTGGGAGGGGCTTGTTGCCAGCGGTGGAAATTGGACCTTCCTCATGTTTTTGTATCCTTTGTGAAATGGTCTTAATCCAATATGATGTTTAAAAGGAGGAGGCCTGACCGTACCCAGAGAAAAACACAGATTCAGCTGCCAAATGCACTCCTCCAGAACAGTGGTAGTCATTCGGTTCAAAATGTTGCAAATTCCAAGAAGAAAACCCGCCTTGGAAGAGAAACCATGATACAATATGATATATCTCCACTTTGAAGCATTATCTACAGTAGAATATGTATGTGACCTAAAATGAAAGTCGCAGTGGATAGGTTCAGGTCATGTAGTTCTCATATGTTCTCATAAGCAATAGTCATCCTTCTTTTTGTGGGGCAAACATGGACATTGGAAATGTATTGTTTTGAAGCCTGGGGAAACACTACTGTATTGTTTCCAGATGGTTGTAGTAAAGTACCACATTCTTTTGAAAGAAATGAGTCACCTTTGAAAGCACAATCTTAATTCATCTACAAGGCCTATTTGAGTTAGAAAAGTAAGGAAGCTCCCTGGTGTTTTCAACAGCTTGTGGATATGATTGGTTACCCTTGATGCAGTGCCATCAGTAGATTCCAGCAAAAACCCACAACACAAACTGATGCTAATATCTTGTTTGTAGCCAGCTGGCTGTAGAAGAACATGTAATGTGAAATCAACAAGACTTGTAGCTTGAGTTGCACAGCACAGCAATTGTCCAAAGAGGAATATGTGTTCTATCCCATCTATTTACTTGCACCCGTGCTGCATTTCCAGCAAGCAATGTTTTGAAGAGATGATCTTCTTCAAAGAAGAGCAGTCTTCCTCACAAATATGCAGCATCCACGTCTTTCAAAAAAAGGTTTTCACTTAAAAGCTGATGGATGCTATGAGCTAGCGCATAACATTTAAGGAAAAACACTCCCTTTGAAGAAGTTCTTTTTGAAAAAGAAGTTAGTTCTCTACAATATGCATTGTATTTTAAGTATAGTATTCCGCAGTATTCCTGTCTCCCTTTTTGATGATGGACATATTTCCGCAACCAGACACATGTTCCTTTAAAGAAGAATGCTTGACTTAAAGCTGCCGCCATTTGTTTTAACAACAAAAAGAATGTCGTTGCACAGAATATGAAGTGTATGTTGCTGCAGGCTTTGAAATGTGTCCAGTAAAAGAAGTAAGACCCCCTTCAAAGCTCAGCTCTTGTCTATGTTTGACGATAACACCATTTTTTAAAGGAGAATAATGTCACACTCCTTTTAAAAAAACACAGCTATCCTGTATTTGCCAGTAGCACCATTTCTTCGGAAAGTCCGTGTGCTTTTCATTGGAAATGCACCCCATTCATCTGCAGGAAAGGCTTCACCAAGAGAACATTGTCTCAGTTGCCCTTTGTGTTTGAAAGTAACACCCGTTTTTTGAACAGAATATGATATTCCTTTTAAAGAAGCCCAATTGCCTTCTATTTGGAAAGGAACACCAGTGAATGGAAGGACATGTTCCATAATTCAAAACATTTTTTGAGCAATGGTTTGTAAAGGATACATTGATAAATACATGATGCCTTAGAAGCAAGATGAATCAGATTTGGTTTGGGCCTAATCTGGATTATAATCCTAAGGGTCAGAGCATTGAAAACACGGAGAAAACACATGTGTTGGAGATCACTTGGATCTATCCATGTTCAGACTAGTCTGAAAAGACTTTTTTGGGGGGTTTTGCTTTAACCAATTTAAGCTGTATTTCCAATAGAAAAGGATAAAGGCTTGTGCATGGACAACCAAAAACAATCTTACTTTATCTCGTGTAATGTATGGACCAAAAAAGCAATGCATATATACAAACAATTGGTGATTTCAGCACTGGCAACAAGCCTTTTTGGTGCTGTTTGGGGATGCACATCCAAGCAATAAACACACCCCAGAAACAGTTTTTAGTGGACCTATTCATTTGGGGTCACAACGGGTGTTCAAATGATGGATCAGTTCAAAGATTAGACTGATGTGGATGAACCGGGTGGATTGTAGTAGCATGCAAGTCCATGTGCACAGTACCGGAGTTTTTTAGTGTCATAACCAAGTTCTATGTGATGAACTAGTTTTGCTTGTCCTGTTGTATAATTTCGAGTCGTCTTGCCAAGAAAGCGAAGAAGAGTTGCCATGATACAAACAAGGCCCAAACAACAATAGAGAGTTCCAATTTGCGGAAGTAAGTGTAGGGCTTGTGGGTAGGAAACGTCTGCTGAAGCGTGAGAGCTTCGTAAGTGGCTAAGCTTGGAGTCTTTCAAGCAAGATTCAACCTTTATCTGTTTTGATTTAGGGAAGGTCATCCATGTTTGACCTCGTCACCTCAGGCAGAGATTGGAATTGGTTTGGCACATCCAGAATCGGTGAAGGCGAATGGGAACATAGTTGTCGGTATCTTGTTGTTTGGCAGGGGCTCACATGGGCAGACTACAGTACCTCCTGTCCTAAAGAGTGTAATTAAAATCAAAGGGCAAGATAAGCAAGTAGCGTAGCAGTGATTTTTTCAAAACCAATGATCCTCTCAGTTGTAAGTTCAGCATTCGGCTCATCTGTGTTCGCGTTCGCTGAGGAGTTTGAAAAGAGGCAGTGGGATCTGATCAAAAAGGCCAATGCCCTCGGCTCCGATGGCAATGCCGAAGAATTTGAATCTCTGAGAGGTGAGCTCCGAAATGGAGGTGAGTTTCGGACAGCGCTCTTTTTGGCGGCTCGAGCGAGCAAAACAACAGCTGCAGCGCTGCTACTTCAAGCCAGAGCAGACGTCCACGAAGGAAAATACGGAAGGGAAAACACGCCTTTGCATGTGGCAAAGACTGCAGATTGTGCGTCCCTTCTCCTCGCGGCAAGAGCCGATCCCGACAGATTCGATGAATTCGGCATGACTCCCCTGCACTGGGAGGCAGTGGAGGGTCAGGAAGAGAAGGCAAAGCAACTCATCGAGGCGAAAGCTGATGTGAATCTGCCAGTGGGAGATACAAACTTTGAGTATAGGAACAAGACACCGTTGATTTTGGCATTTGAAGCAGGACACTCGGCAGTGGTGGCGGTGCTCCTCGAGGCGGATGGCCTGGACTGGGCCAAGAGCATTAGTTTCCTGCTCCGAGCTGAGGGCCCAACCGCCGTCGAATGCTTGGAGAAAATTCCCAAAGAAGCCCGGGTTGGCAATTGGCGGAATTCTGCCATGGAGCGTGCCCACATTCGGGAACAGCTTCGGGTGGTCCTGGAACAAGGAGAAATGATGGACGTCGAAGGCTCTCGGAAATTTTGGTTTGATCGCTTCAACGACGAATACATCACACTGGAATCTCGGAATTTATTCACACGGCCAGAAGTGCAAGCCAGCCTCAAATATATACCTGGCCTATCTGCAAGTGATGCATGCAACCCAGAGCTACTGAAGCCGTTGGCCGACACAACCAATGACGAGGTCTTTCACACCCACACGGTTGCAGCGTTGGTGCAGGCTGCGTGGATGCAAACAAGGCTCGCAACCGCAGGCGAGGTTTTGATGAGTCTTTTGATGCTGCCCTTACTGTGCCACGCTTCCTTCACCTTACGCCACGAGCAACCACATTTTGCAGACCCCGGCCATTGATCAACAAACCTTTTGCATTCAGCGTTTTTATGTTTCACCGTTCTTTCACCATTGTTTCTCAAAACAAGTATGATCTTGTATGATCCAGCTCACAGTGTTTGTTACATGGACAAGAGCATCTTGTTCTGCGTCCTGGAACCAACAAAGGTGCCACCATCGCTATGGATTATTCTATGTTTTCATGCCAAGAAGTCCTTTGAGGAGCTGATGCAACATTTGGCAGTGTGTTGCTATCACCGAGACAGGTTCAACCTGTTCGAGTTTGACAACATCGCCGACATCGCATACATAGCGGCCGGGTGGATGGCCATTGTGCGCCAAGCCCTTGACCCAACCAAGCTGGAGAAGCCTTGGATGTCCATTTTCTGCGCTATGGCCTGGCTCCGGGCATTGTATTCATTGCGGGGCGAGACGTGGATGGGTCCGCGGTTGCTCCCCATCATTTCGGCTTTGAAAGACACATTGGCGTTCTTTCTGGTCACTTGGGCCTGCATTCTGGCAGCAGCCCATGCTTACTACAACCTGCAAATGCGGGAGGAGCCAACACCGGTCTACGCCGCTTTGATGCAAGTCGTTCGCTTGGGCATTTTTGGGGACTTTGATCTCTTCGAATTCGAAGGGTTGGACACCACCTACAAGCCCAACGGGGAGGAGTGGGAACCTGTTGACCCAGATCCAGGACCAAACTACGTAAACTGCCAGCTCAGCCAGCAAGTTTTTCTGCGTTTTGAAACCTCAATTCATGTCATTTTGGTGCTAACACCGCGCTTAGACCAGCTTCCTGTCCTTGAATCACGCATGGAAGGTTGAGGCCCACATCCTCTTCTACATCACCGGTGTTGGTATCACCATTTTGCTGATGAACCTCTTGGTGGGCGTTCTCAGCAACAACTTTGAACTTTATGAAGACCAGTCGGCGGTGCTCTTCCTCAGAGCCCGTGCTAAACTGATGTTGGAGCTGCAGGCTCGGCCATGGACATACATCTTGCAGTGGCTTTCTTGCAGGCTTTTGCACAATGAGGAAAAAGGTTCGTCCAGGAAAAGATCAGAGCCATCCTGCGTAGAGCCATCCTGCGTGGTTGCCATTTTGTTTCTATTGTGCTTTGGGCCTTTGGTGCCCCTCTTTGCGTATTCGAACACGTTTCTGGACGCAGTGATACTTTCGGGCATCACGAAGCGTGGGTGCTGTGGCTCTGTCCTCCTCCTGCTGTGCTCCCCCATGCTCTTCATTTTATCTGCTTGCCTTGCTTTGATCCTTATGTTCTTCCGACTTGTCTTCCAAGTGCGGATCAGCGGCATTTTCTACATGGTGGCAGTGTCCTTAGGGTGTTGTGGAGAGGAGTGCGGCAGGAGCCCGGAGGATTGCCACATTGGGCTGGTCGTCCGGGCCGAGCCGCCCATGGAGGAACTTAGGAGCCTCCGCAGTGAGATGAAGACCCTCGGCTTTGGTTGTAGCGTTTTTTTTTGTGCAGTGTCAGCATGTGTAATGCAGCCAAAACCATGAGCTAGCCAGGCAGCTGCGTGACTTGGCAGGTTTTGCAGCTTTTGGCTTTTGTCAATGGGTTCTGCTTAATGAGCAACTGAGGTCATCGCATGGCAAGCTGAGGAAACTCGAGCCTTTCATTCCAAGTTTTTCAGTTTAATGGTCAATGAAACTGAGCCCTCCCAGTTTTGACACAGTCACTATAAGACCATAAGACCTTTCAGATCTTTCAGTAGTCGTGCAGTGAAGACACCATTAGATCGGGCCAGTGGTTCTTCGTTTTGCTGTATTTTTTGTTTTTTCCACGGCCATTCGCAAGCACCAAACATTTCGAGAATAATTTCCAATACCACAAGTGACGACACGGCTTGAAGAATTGCAATCAGAGCAGAAGCAGCTTTGAGAGGCATTTAGTTGGTTCCCCAACGTGCGTCCTTCTTTCTTGTCCTTTTTTTCTCAATCGTGTTTTCTGTTGTCATTCGACATTTGTTCGTCATTGTTCGTCATTGCTGTTGTCCATCGTCATTTTTTATGTATTTTTCCATCATTGACCTTCCACCAATCGTGTAGTGGAAACACCATCAGCTTGGGCCAGCGTTTTTCTTTGCATAATTCTGCTGTTTTTTCGACGGCCGGGAAAAACCACCAACGCCACAAGTGAGGATACGACTTGAAGCATTGGAATCTCAGCAGAAGCAGCTTTGGAAAGCATTTGGTCACTTTTTGGTCGGGACGGTTCACACATTCATATACATTTATTGCATCTTCTGAACTTTTTTCGGGCAATCCAATGTCAAGGCTAAGTGGCTACAAAACCCAAACGGGATTGTTTTGGATTGTTTTGGGGCACGCTGTGTGACTTGGCAGGTTTTGCTGCTTTTGGCTTTTGTCAATGGGTCTGTTTAATGAGCAACTGAGGTCATCGCATGAAAAACTGAGGAAACTCGAGCCTTTCATTATTCCAACTTTTTCGGTTTAATGTTCAATGAAACTGAGCCCTCCCAGTTTTGACACAGTCACTATAAGACCATAAGACCTTTCAGATCTTTCAGTAGTCGTGCAGTGAAGACACCATTAGATCGGGCCAGTGGTTCTTCGTTTTGCTGTATTTTTTGTTTTTTCCCACGGCCACTCGCAAGCACCAAACATGTAGAGAATAATTTCCAATACCACAAGTGAGGACACGACTTGAAGAATTGCAATCGGAGCAGAAGCAGCTTTGAGAGGCATTTAGTTGGTTCCCCAACATGCGTCCTTTTCTCTTGTCATTTTTTGGCAATCTTGTTTTCTGGTGTCATTGTTTGGTAATTTGTTCAGGGGCACATTGCGTGCTTTCAGCACAACAACAGCATAAAGCAATGTCCCTTCGCGCCCACAGTCTAAGGAAGTTGACAGAGTTGGTGAAGGAGTTGGTCCAATCCGGCCGAAAGAGTCCTGAAGGATTTGATCCATCGGAAGAGCCGGAAGGTGGCATATTAGAATGACGAGGCAGCTTTGCAACCACATGAATTGTGCTAGCTAGTGATGCGTTTCACTCAGGAAATTCCAAATGTGTGAAAAGCGCCGCACCTGCGCCACTTCGCCCCACATGTGTTCTTGAGTCGACTATGTTAATTACATGAAGTGATTGATTGAAGATTATGGAAGAGCCAAATCTAGGAACCTGGACAGACCAGACAGATCCAGTAGGTTCCTTTTGGGGCACATCTCAATGCCGTTTGCATGAGGCGGACTGGTCCCCAAAGATCCATCCTTTCGATTTGGGGCAAAACATGTAGGTTCTGCGAATGACATAATCATTTTTGTGAAGTACATTCCCTTTGTTTTTTCATTCTGTTCATGATGCTGGTGGTCAAAAAGGCATACACACATTGACGTGTACGAACATGTCTACGGCCGTTATATGTGCAGATACCTACATACAGCTAAATATAGCTACTATAGGTACATGCATGTACACACACACACACACGCGCGTATATTTTAGAGCTGACACTCATCGTCGGCTCCGCCGGGTTATTTGACCCTTGATTTCATCGCAGGGTGGGCTTGAAAGCTATTGCTTCTTTTTGAGGACCTGCTTCAGAAATATATTCTTTATTTATGTTTCTTTTAGACATATTCATGGAACTTTGTTGAAAATCTGCTGTTTTCTCTGGAGCAAACGGGGGATGTTTGTTCCCGAAAGCTCCTGCGAAGGGTTTTTCCTAAAGAACTGCTGCAAATGGGGTATACCTCCCAGATAGCCATTTACTATATTTCAATATGGAAAATAGTGATTAACCACTGGATTTAGGGGTTATCCATTTTCAGACAAATCGATGTATTGGATCTATCTACCTGTATATTACATTTATATTTTTTTCGGGGTTGGCAGGGTCCCAAATTCGGAGGTTTATGCGTAGTATATCATTCAAATCATCTTGGCTATATATATATATACTTATGTCAGGATTGTTGAAAGATGTCAAACCCACATATGGGCGGAGATTTGGCGACAGAGCAGAGAGACAGCCGAAGCTGAGGAAGCCAAGAAGCAGATGCTGAAGCGAGAAGCGCGGAAGGAGTGAACTTGGCGACGGATGGAAAAAAAGTCCATGGGTTGAATTATGGCTTTAACTCCGTTTTGTCTGAAAAATACCAGGTAGCCCCAATTCTAATGGATCATCACATCATCTAGGGATGGGGTTTATAACATTTTATCACCACCTGGTAGAGTAAGTGGTTTTGTTTCCCATATATAAAAGCCATATGGGGATGGGCCAAAAGCTATTTAAAAACCACTAAAAAAGCATATTATCGGGAATAATCATCCAGTATATATAAGCATCTATTTTAGGGTGCCTAAAGTACCAGGGTTTTGAACCATAACCAAATATGTACCAAACATATGCTGGCTTTGAAGATGATTATAACCATTGTAAACATCATAATCAGTGTCAATATGATGATATACTGATGGAACATATGATGATGTGTATATATATAATATATGTATACATTATATATGTGCGTGTGTGGCAATGACAATGATGAAGTTCTAGGATATCTTATAACCGATGATATATATTTATGTATATATGTATACACTGTATATTCATTGCTTCGAAAAAATGAGGTGAACCACTTAGGACGACCGTGGGATGATCCTGCTGGTGGCATGGTGGAATTTCAATGGTAATCATGGGAATGGCAGCCAAAAACCATGAGGCAACCATGGGGATTTGATGGGATTTTTGAGAAAAACTGAGCAATGAACCAACAGCCCCTGTTGATAATTAGTTCGGGGATTACACTATCCAACATACATTGTGGATGATCATCATTCCCAACCAATGAGTGAAATGGAAGTATAATGGAATGACGGGGGGGTTTGAACAACGTTCAATTGATCAAAAGGGTGGTCACATTCTGGGTGAATTGGAAGGACACTGCGGTTGAAAGTTCGACATTTGATAATTTTTGAAGGTAAAAACGAGCAAAATCCCATGGGTTTCTGCACGCTTTCCCTTGAAACAACTCACTGACTAGATGATTTAGATGGCCGTAGGCTTGGCCGCACGCAATGCACTGGGACGATGCGATGAATCGGAGTGGACGAATGATCCAAAGCCCACCCTCCGCCTTCTCGTCCTCGTGCTCCTCGTCCTCGTCCTCGACCTCCCGCCTCGGACTCCGCCGTCAACCGCGAGCGCCGTGGGCACTGCGGGACCTCAATTGCGAGTGCAAGATGTCAGATGAATGTCAGAAGAGATGTTAGATCGAATGCCAGATAAATTGTCAGACTGTATGCCAGATAGGATGTGAGAATAGATATGTCAGATAGAATTTCAGTTGGTGGGGATCATTATCTCTCAATTGCCGAGCCGTTTGTAACCCATTTTGTGGATTTTCAACTGCGGAGCTATGTCAGCTATGTAAACAATGTCAAGCCCGTTCAGCCCGTTCCATTGATCATTCAGTTTGAGGAGCTGGACAAGCAACTCTTCGCAGACATGATGAAAACCACAGGTTGGGGGCACCTCAGTGATCCAAGACGATTCTCTTCCGGTAAAAAATTGTTATGGATGATTAGATGTCATAAGGTTATGGAACAATGCTATGGAACATGGTTTATTTTTAGATGACTTATGATGATTTACTTGTCATAAACATGGTGATTTTCGATGATGTGATGTGACGAATAACCTTTTTGGCTATCCCCTAAAAAGGCTGGATATCACCCATGAAACGCCGCTAGAGCCCTAGGGAATCATCTGATCAGCCCCAGAGATGTTTCATCACGGTTTGAAGTCCTAAACCAATAGAACATCATAGAACATCTATTTGAAGCCTTGGTGGAATATGTGGAGTGTAGTATTGGATCTATATTCTATCATGATTTATCCATGTAAGAAACGTTTGATCTATATGGATCTATCATGATTTATCCATGTAAGAAACGTTTGATCTATATGGATCTATCATGATTTATCCATTTAAACGTGTTTCCCTTTTGCATGGAATATCATGGAAAATATGTCCTGTTTTCTCCGGCCACTCCGTATTCACTCTGTGTTGCGCGGTTTGTTGAGGCATGAAAAAGTTGCGACGGCCGGGAAATTTGGAACAAGACCTGCTGCTCAATAGGTCCCTGGCCCAAGGATGCCCCTGGCGGCTCAAAGAGCAAAGCTGGGAGCAGCAGAGTTATAGCCATAGATATCCCAACAAATAACTAATTATAGAGAAAAAAGTTACAACGAGCATACTTTGGCACCATTTTAGTTAGCTGAAATTGAGCCGGTTCAGTCATATTATATGCTATACATCGCTATAGGGCTGTACCCATTTGTATTCCAATATCATTAAGTACTGTAGGGGAACAATTGCCGTAACTTGAGTGGATGCGAGCTATAACCAGTTATCACTGAGGGAAATTGCTTGGAGCAATCAGTTTAGGCCGAAGGCATCCAGTGATGCTTGGAAATGGTGGGTGGTTTCCAATGTTGAATGGTCAACCTCACCTGAAATGATTCACTTGGATTTAGTCTTAGTCGGTGATTTTCTAGCTTTTTCTCATGGGAATTCCACCAGAAGTGGGGAATCTAGTGGAATTTTTTGATTGACCCAGCACCCTGGCATAGCTCGGGCGCATTCGGGCGCATTCGCTCTCGCTCTGCTCGCGGCGAGGCCTTTGGTGGAACAGATGGTGAAATCAGGCTACAAGACCGAACTTACGGTACCCATGTTGGAAAAGGCGGACAGAGTGGTGATGAGTGGTAATTTGGATACCTTTCGGGAAGATGTTGGGGCAAGAGAAAAAAGATGTTCAGTGTATAATTCAATATAGTGTGAGTAAAGCAATAGTACACCATCCCAAGTTTACCAAAAATAGGAGGTATGAACCTGTATAAAGAATCAGAATCATATGCGTGGTTTGTTATTGCTTTGCCATTCATCCGATCTCAAATGAAACAGCCCCATGAAAAATGGCCCAAAATATCTGATTGCATCCCTTACATTTACCATGGGAGCTTGAACAAAATCGGAGGCTTAAAAGCTTTGGAGGTTTATTGATGTGGATGAAATCTAGAAAAATATTGAACAGTAAACACGGAGAGGCTCAGAGGGCTTAAAGCGAACTCCAAAAGCTGGTGCCTCGTAGCCTCAAACAGCCTCCGAAGCCGAGTTGTCTATTTGTTTGGGGGGGAAGGTGGCAAAAAATAGACAATACAGAAACTTCCAAGGCTTATGCCTTTAGTCATCCCCAAATAGACAGAAAAGTTATAACATCCCACTAAAATAGTGATACATTGCTATTTTCCAACTATCTTTTTGTTTTTTTTGGGGGGGGATTGCTCTAAATTTTGGTTTCCCACCTTTTTTTCATCTGTTTCTGGTGGTGAAAGCTGTGTTTCAGGCCCTGGATCTGAAAGCCGAACAGGCGCGGAAGCGAGTCGAGAGTCGCTGATCCCTAAGGGACGTCGCACCCGTTGAGCTAGCGATGGCTGTGATGGATTGGAGTCCCAAAAACATGGGGAAACCGCAGGAGCTACAGACTATTTATTATAGTAATATATGGTATGTATATATTAGTATATGACTAGTATTATAGTGTAGTATTATATGTATAGTATAGTATTAGTGACTATTTAATATAGTATATGTATATATTGGTATATGTTAGATATCCCCCAAATCATGAAGAAACCCTAGGAGATAGCTAATTAAGTTGCATAAAAAAAGTGGCTGAGTTCGATTGGGTTTATGGTATAACGAACTAGTTTTCATGGGGGGTATAATTGTTTATAAACCAACTAATTGGGGGCCCCATCCTGCAGCTACACACTGAATGTATAGACTCTGTGAATGTGGGCAAAATGATATCATAAACCATCCCCCAGTCATCACCATTTTTATAGGTGGTATAAACCATTCCCAAATGGGTGGTCTATTATTGTTTTACCCGCATTATAGTATATATTAGATAGAGTTTCCTAGTTTGGCATGTGTGATAATAAAAGCAATGAAGTTAAACAGGGACGGAGCTGCGTCCCTTGAAGAAAAAATGTGGGTGCTTCTCAGTTCAAAGCTACAGATTAGACACCCGGAACCTGGGGACACCCACGATTGAAAAAATGATGACTGGTTCTCAAGTTCTGCATGGACATTGGCACACATTTGCACATTCTTTGATCACATTCAGGCTCTCTGAATAAGTCCAAGAATCAGAATCTTCCATGATCTTCCATGTTCATCAGGATTTTTATTTTATTTTTTGGTCAAGAATTAAATTCGAATTTCATGCTGAAGTTGGTGCGTTCGGCGAACTTCTCGGATTCCCGGGGTCTCTGAGAAAAACCCGGATGTCGTCTGGTGGTTCAAGTGCTGGTGGCCGAGTGCCGATTTTCTCAGTGACCTCTCTTAGATTAGACTATATCAACCCCCAAAAAAGATAGACATATGTTTCTAACATGGTTTCCCCATATAAATACCCATACTACCATGTTCTAACCATGGTTTCTTCTAACATGGTAGTTCGATGAGTGATGATGGTTTCCCCATATACCAGCTGTCCGGACGGTATGGCATCTTTTTGGGGGTTGCTATATGCTAGTGACTGCTAGTGAACTAGATGGCCCCCACATCTTTGGGGCCTGCTGGCGCCTTAGCAGTGGAAGCTGAAAAAGAGTTGCACAGATGTTTCCTGCAGTGTGGTGCAAGGTTTTTGGCCGCTTTTTGAGTGAAATGTTTGTTGGTTCAAAAACCCAAAATGGTAAACGAAGATACTGTGGCTTCAGTGGATGGTTGCAAAATCCTGCACCAGTTGGTAGATGGTTTATCCCAGTATTTTTAGGGTTTCAACCATCCAAGTTGGTGCAGCATTTCGCAACCATCCACAGTAGCTATGGAAAAACCAAAAAATAATGGGTAAATCAACTGTAAATGACCAGAGGATAAACCCCATGATTCCTATAGACATATAATGTTATATGCCCCATAGAGCCCAACCAAGTAGCCAAATCATAAGTCAACTTAGCTATCTAGGGGTCTCACCTTGCACTTGGGAGGACTGTTTTTATCTAATGTGTAATTTTTGTATGGAAAAAAACATGTTTTTTTTTTTTAAACTTGCAGGAGTTGGAATTGACAATTTAAACATATTTAGATTATGTAAGAACTTACTGGAACCGCTTCCCCACCTAGCATTTGCATGCATTTGCAGTGTGGGACATGATTCCTCCCAGAAGCGGACGAAGGGATTGGGGAATCTGCCTGAGACACCCTACGTTTTGGTGGGGAAAACGATGGGCTACCATGAAATTTCCGGAAAATCAAGCCGTTGCAGATTTTGAGAAACCATCTCTTCCTGAAAGTCTGAAAGCCATGCTCCATTGCCATTTCGCGAAGATGCGGCTCATGTGAAGACAGGTTGAGACTTGCACTTGGAAGAAGCAGAAGATCATCAATTTGGGATGATGCTTAGTGAGGGGAATTATCCCAAGATATTATGCCTTATGTCTTATGTCACGTAAAAATATCATGAGAATCTCGAATTTACGGAGGAACGGAGATCCCAAGTCCGTAGCCTCACCTCCATGGCACGTAGGGTCCACCATGGTCCCGTAGCCGCAAACCTTAACAGCCTTAACGGCACGCTGGGCATTTGGGATTGGCACCCAAAAAAACAAAAGATCCAAAAGCCATCCACCACTACTTAAGTTGGCAACCAGAATCTTTTCCATCAGATTCTGAGTTGCCATTATGGTTAAACCAATACCAATACCAACTGTCATCAACGTCGCCCGCAACAAATTCACCTCAGTGGCACCACAGCATTGCAGTCGGTGACCATTTCACCATGTCATGACACCATGAAATTGCGCCATGTCTGGGATCCCAGCAACGGCACCGGACTTGCGGCTGATTTGATGTGATTTTCTGGTAAACTTGGTCGAATCCTCCATTTTCAGGCGCCATCTGAAGAATCTCTAGTTCTCCTTGGCTCTGAGCGCATCTCCCATTAAAGTCTTGGCGCATTATGTTGTTTTTTTGCATTCAAAATCCGCCGTTCTCAAAATGTCAAGGGTCATTCTTTAATCTTGAATGTTAGTACGTATAGCATAGCCATGTCATAAACCCATATAAATTGATGGTTTCAATCCCATAGAAACGGTAAGTCATTGGGGATGATGGGTTCCATATGTTCTACCATTGCTTTACTAAGATTTTCAAGAATTCCTTCATGAAGTCAGCGGTTTTGGGGGTATGAACTGTATGAATTCACCAGTTCGACATAGTTCAACTAGCTCCTCCTGAAATCGTCACATCGTCAGCGACCGAAGGTCCTACCCTGTCTAGTCTTGAGCGATGTCCAGGTGCCACGGGAACGGAATGAGGGGCTCAAAAGATGAAGATTTCATGGGGCAGAGTTGGATCCTCTTGACATCGACCCATTTCCGATATAGATATAGCAAAGTGTTAGATAACCAGTGGAGGGATAGTGGAGGGTTATCCCCAACATAGTGATTTGGGAGAGATCAGAGGCTAGTTGAGCTATTACTTAGTTAATCTTAGTTACATATCCCGAAGATGTCAATGAAAAGCAACAAGAATCATAAATCAGAATGATGTGAGCAAAACAATAGCATCATCCCCAATTTGACCATTTTTCTCATGGCTGGGATTCGATCATCGTTGCTTTACTAACATGCTTTCATAAGAAGTATGGCGGCTCCCCGCATGAAGCGGGCTACCCCCACAGCCATCCCGTGATCCCCCGTGATCCTGTCCTACTAAACCATCGTTGATGGGTGGTGTTTTTTATGGGGAAGGAGTTCTTGGGATTGAGTCGCCCTGTTTTGCCCACCGCAACAACGGTGAAACTCCGCCCGTGACCGGTGACCTGTTTTTGGAGGGTCGTCCGATAAATGCAGTGGACATGGCGATTTTGGGGAAAATATGAGCCGAACGAGCTAAAATATATCCCATTTTCATGCACCGGCTATAGTGCTGACTATATTAACAAAAACCAGCTCAAATACCCTCCGGCGTCATCCAACATGGCAATTGAACATCCCTCACATTTTGTTTGAGAATCGATGTTTTTTTCCACTAAAACCTTGATTTTCGAGAGTTTTTAGGCAGCCATGTTTGATGACACCATCTCTTGGTACGTCTCTTTTTCGGATTGACGATGGTCAGGCTGACTATGCTGACTTTCCGATCACCAACATCCGGGTGGACAAACCCATGGAGTTTGTGCCGTGGGACACGGAAAAAAATAAGAAGACGCCACTTTGGACAGGAGATTGGGAGCCCTTGGGGGTCGAGGGTCCTTTGGGGACCTTGATATCTAAAGTAGATCTGTAAACTGCAAACCGGTTTTTCCATCATATGTGTTCCTCCTAATTGATATAAAACACCAGAAACAATGGTTAGTAATCCTTACCTTTTTCTTCATTGGGGACCCCTAAACCATTGGGTTTCTCCTTTTGGGGTCTCCCCGTTGTAAGACACCACTGACTTAGAGGTCTGTTAGTTTGCCCCAACTGGCGAATGTGAAGCCGGAGAAGATTGGGAATCTTTGGGATGACTACACAAAAACCATGTACAAAACCATGCATCCCAATGGTAGCCTCATAGGGAGCCTAGCGAAATTTGGCGACAGGAGACTACACAAATGCGGACCACTTATCTTGTGCTACCACCTTCGACCAACTCTTCGACTGGCACGAGGGGGGTGGATACTTCAGGATGGTCCCCAAAAGTTGATGGTGTATCATGATGCTAAGCTGGCCACTAATCATAGAACGACCATACATATAGATTTTATCACACATATATGTGTGTATAGTTATACATATCTAATTATATATAATACTTGTTTATTTCTTCATATTTTTTTATATATGTGTATAAATATATTTATATGTATATATTATATGCCATGGGATGCCCTACTATTTTCATTCAAAGTCATTATGATTGCTTCAACAAACGAAGCGTGGCAGCGCCTGGCGGCGCTGTCAGGATGGATCTGAAGAAATCCATGGCGCTGTGGTTACGAGCTTCCATGTTGGACACTCAGCGGAGATGGCAGATGTCGAGTCGATGTCGATGGGGTGGGAGTTGCCTGGATTTCCCACGTCCCATCCATTTTTTTGATGTTTTTGGCTATCGGCAACTATGCCAGGATTGGGAAATCAAGAAGTATACGTCAGATCCCTTGAGTAAACTAATGTTGCTATGGAAAATGAATACAGATGGGGAATCTATGGAAAATGAATACAGATGGGGAATCAACAAATTGATGTGTGGAGAACTTTGACATTTGTTCTAGAAAATCTCTGGCGGATGCAGGGAGTGGTTTTCATTGCAGGTACAAGAAGGAGAAAGTGTTGCAGATCCACTGGGTGCCTCGTTTTGTCGTACGTTTGTGCGCCGGGTATAGCCTCTGGTTCTTTAACGGTTTGCGAACTGGAAAACCACAATTTCATTTGATAAGTAAACCATCATAAATCATGTTTAAATGGGCCATTTTCCATAGCTATGTTAAAGAACCAGGTGTATACTGTATATATATATAATACACACACATATATACATATATATATATATTACTGAGAGTACTAAGCTGCTGAGATTGTGTCAAGCGTTTTTTTCCTGGTCCCAAACGGGTTGTGACTGGGACGTTCTGCGCTGCGAATCTCAGTTTAGGTCCAACAGCACAAGAGCGCACCTCGCTGTAGGACCAGGATATGAGACTGCTTTTGCTACTACCCGCTGGTAATTCGAGAGTTTGCAATTAAAACCCACCATTTTCGATTTTGGCCATGGGGATTTATCATCGAACTAAATGGCCACGTTTTACATAGCTATCTTAAATTACTGGAGGGTCTGATATACTATAACTAAGGGCCGCTTGATCCAGCTATCCAGTTTAACTTATGAACCACAGCAGCCAATCTGATTTTGGTGGTCTGACAAGGCTTTCCAAATGACTTATGACTTTTGTTCCCCCCAAAAATGATCCAAGGATATCCCAGGATATCTTCAAGGGCTTTCAGTGGACGCTGAAACTTAGGAAAAGATCCGGCCTTTGCAACACGCCTGGACCTTAGAATCATCCAAGCTGAAGTGCTTCCAAGATAGCTAAGTTGGTGCAAATAACTGGTAGATATATACGATATATAACCAATCTATAGCTGGGGGGCACCACATTATAAATAAATAAATATATATATATATATATATGTGTGTGTGTATTCAAGTGGGCGAACCAACCCCGTAAACACATGTAAACACTAAGCACTTCTTAAGTGGGATGATCCTCCAAGGCAGTTTACTTCAGTTCGACCTGAGCACCTGACAGCACCTGCCTCTGCATTCAAAATTTCTCGGAGGGTCCCATGGATCCATGGTTTATTTGAACCAAATCCCATACTGTTGATGGGAGAAATCCTGCACCACCTTGGATGGTTGAAACCCTATAAATAGTGGGATAAACCATCTATCAACTGGTGCAGGATTTCTTCCATCCACAGTAGGACCATGGTTTATGATGGTTTATGGCCATCCAAAATCCATCCATGTAGGTCCTATGGATATTATTTGAACCAACACCATGTGTTTTTTAGCCAAAAAACATGTTTTTTTTTAACAACCCAAATCCCATGGTTTTAAAGCTCCATTGGCCGATTGGTTGAGGCTTTGACGAATTTGATCAGCCTACATGACCTGACTACTTCCAGAGCAGCTCAGTTTTTTGGGGGTGGCCAGGGCTTGGGGGTTGATAACCAAAATCGCTAGCGGCTTGTGACAACAAAAAGATAGGTCCAGGAGATTTTTTTTGTAAAAGGAATGATATTAAAGGAATGGCTATTTCTATATGTATTTCTTATACTGATCCATTCCTGTTATTTCTTGGGTCCAGACTTTTTTGTTATCTTCTGTTAAGGAAATTGGGTTTGAGCTTCAATGTCGAACTGCGACATTCTCCCCAATGGGTAAACAGAAAAGCCATAACAAAAGTGTTTTGCTATAAATGGAGATCGATGTAATTGGCAGCAATTTTCACCTGAATTACTTTACAAGGTGTTCTTTTTTTTTGGTCACCAGAACCCTTTGCATCAAGAAAGTCCATTTGAGGCATAAGAAATAATTACCGTTCTTGGTTGATTCATATGGTGGATCATACTAATTACTGGGTTGGTGGTTTCGAGCATTTATTTTTACTATTTTAATAGTACTATAAATTATTAGAATAATGGGACTACAATGGCTGGTTGGTGGTTTGGACATTTTTTCCCCACCTGCCAGGTGAGGGTTGTTAGATTTTATGTCAGTTGCCTGCTCCTCCTCTCCTCCTCTCCTCCTCTCCTCCTCTCCTCTCCTCTCCTCTCCTCCTCTCCTCTCCTCCTCCTCCTGCTCAACCGCGACCCTCGACGCACAGTGTTCTCTGTCGGACCTCAACCACGACCATCCACGCCCAGTGTTCCCTGCCGGACCTCAACCACGACCATCCCCGCCCAGTGTTCCCTGCCGGACCTCAACCACGACCATCCACGCCCAGTGTTCCCTGCCGGACCTCAACCGCGAGTATCCCCGCCCAGTGTTCCCTGCCGGACCTCAACCACGACCATCCACGCCCAGTGTTCCCTGCCGGACCTCAACCGCGAGTATCCACGCCAAAAGATATGCCACATAGAGTGCCAGAAGATATGCCAGATAGAATGTTAGAAGATATGCCAGATAGAATGCCAGAAGGTATGCCAGATAGAATGCCAGATAGAATGTCAGCTAGAATGCCAGAATAAGATATGCCAGATAAAGTGCCAGAATGTTTGCCAGATAGAATGCCAGCAGATTTGCCAGATAATATGCCAGAAGATATGCTAGATAGAATGCCAGATGGAATGCCAGAAGATTTGCCAGATAATATGCCAGAAGATATGCCAGATAGAATGCCAGATGGAATGCCAGAAGATATGCCAGAACATATGCCAGAAGATATGCCAGAAGAGAATATGCCAGAACATCTGCCAGAAGATATGCCAGGTAGAATGCCAGAAGATATGCCAGATAGAATGCCAGATCGAATGCCAGAAAATATGTCAGATAGAATGCCAGAAGATTTGCCAGTAACAAAATGTATAAATGTCATGGTGGGGATCACACGAAGTAAAGTAATTATTTTTCCATTCAGTTGTGAATAATAATCCCAACTGACGAACTCATATTTTTCAGAGGGGTAGGTATACCACCAACCAGATTATATTACCTGGTTTATTTGAGATAAGTGCCAGCCATAAAAACACGGATTTGGGGTTCATCTTACATCATTTGACATACGGGTGCGCCCAATAAAAAACATCTAATTATTGGGGATGGTTTATTATATTTGACATTATGCTTATCCCATAATTATCCAATGTTATCCCACTATTAACCACTATTGTCCTATATCAATCAATATTCTCATTCATATTTTGCGATATCCAATTCTTGTTGGGTTTACCCTCTGGTAAACGTTTACATAACTATAGAAAATCACCATTTTTAATGGGAAAACTCACTATTTCAATGGCCATTTTCAATAGCTATTTGTAGGTTTACCAGGCCGGGTAGCACGGCTTGTCGGTCCGAACCCTCAGATGGTGCCGAGGATTGCATCCTGGGTATGATGGCGATTCGCTTCTTCTACTTGGTCATCCAAGGTGCTTCCTATCGCCCGGACCCTTGGAAACGCCACGGCCCAATTTGGGCTACCCTCTGGGAATATCCATTAATCATGTTTAATGATGGTTGATCATGATCTGATAATGGCTGATTTTTTGGGATGAATATGACTTACCCTCTGGGAATTTGTTACAGTTTGCGAACTGGAAGCCATGGCCCATAGAAAGTTCGTTGATTTACCTATGAAAAATGGTGATTTTCCATAGTTTTTTGTATGTTTACCAGAGGGTATTTGTACATGAATCCTTTGGGAGGGTCAATCCCCCATCGCTTTGAGGAGACGAGGCCTTGATGAACGAGACCGCCTTGGCCATTGATTCTGGGACGTGGGACTGGCGCTGAAAACGCGCGGGGCTGGTGATGAAAACAATGGGGAGGCCTTACCGAACCATTCCCCATGGCTAAATAATAATGGTTATTTTGAACCAGTACTAATCAAACCATTACCATTAATTGGACCTTTCCATTGGTATCCATGGAAAATGGAAAATATTGACAAATGAAAAACGAAGGAATCAAAAAAACGTGATTTTCGCATGTAATGTAACCATGGGTTAATACAACACAATACAACCATTGATGGGTGCTAAGCGTCAGCTACAAGGTGGTGCGGCCACCATACTTAGGTAAGTTGGTGAACTAAATACAAGGTGAACTATGACAGAAAAACAGATTAATAGATATATCATGATATATCTATCGTTAATCGAGCCACGTTCTAAACCCTTGTATTCATGTTCAGGAAGGGGCCCCTTGTAAGGGTGCGGCGTAAGAAAAACTCTGGTGAGCGTAAGCCAGCGTAAGCTCCATGTAAGACAAGATATGCGCGTAAGCAAAGCTCGTGTGTGCGCGTAAGCAAAACGTAAGCAATGTTGCCAGGATGTAACTCAGGATGTAAGACATTTAGAACATGGCTCATTTATTTAGGTTTATCAACTTATCACTGCGGGGGCACCACCTTGTATCATGATGTATCATGTGTTTTTAAAACATGGAAACAAATGGGAACATGGGTGACTGTTGCTAAAATATTATGAAGGTGTTAAAGTCCTATCAGGCATGGAGAGTCCTATGGAGGTACTCAGGAAGTTTCCAGCGTGAATTTGTGACTGGGTCTAGTGAGTCTAGTCCGTGAGTGTCGACCTTAGTCTTTATGGTGAACGGGCGAGGTTTTCGTCAGAGATGGATTCCAATGGCCGAACCAGAGAAAAATGACTAGAGGGAGCCGTGATTTACACTCTGGTAATTTAACATAGCGATCATGGCCCATTTAGAGGTGATTTAACGCCTAGTGGACATATTAATAATTAATTCTCCATAGCTATGTTAAATTACCAGGGAGTATCATTTTTTTTGACAGCATGGCTCTTTTGATGAACAAGATCGTTGTTTTAGCAAATTTTAGCGCGATTTCACCATGTGCAGATTGCTTCTGTCAGATGTCCGAGGATTGGTATTACATGGTGGCAAAATTCAAGTGGTCCCTGCTGGTGGCGAGCTGAGACCCAAGGCCTTCAATGGTGCCGCAACTGATGGAAGGTGATTTTGTTTCATCGAGAACATGCTGGCTTCATACGCTTTTACACTTCAGCTTGGCTGTTATATCAAAGCCTAGAACCAGAGAATTCTAGTGACGTTTGTATCAGTCGTTGATATTCATTAATTAGCCATATGGACAGATTTATTGAGAGATACGCGGTCAAAACAGAGTCAATTTGCTGAGTTGAAGACTGGATGGGCTCCCATCTTTTTCCAGCTGCTTGGCTCAGCCTGTAGAAGATTTTTTTTTTATCAAACAAAAATCAATGGGAGATCCACCGGGGAATCTGAAGGGAACATAATGATCAATATGATTTAATATTAACAATATATAATAAGATATGATAATATATGAGCTTTTTTTTGATATTTTGTTTTTTGATATTTTGTTGGGGGGCTTCCTTACGCAACTCCAAGAT
This sequence comes from Cladocopium goreaui, assembly GCA_947184155.2. NCBI lineage: Eukaryota > Dinophyceae > Suessiales > Symbiodiniaceae > Cladocopium > Cladocopium goreaui. Next base: position 82,265 of record CAMXCT020001424.1, on the reverse strand, counting down.
TTTTGGGAATCTGTACACTGTACGCCTTGCCAATAGCTTTGATGATCTTTGATTACCTTTTGGTGTCCTCACGGCGGGCCTCTTTCGGAATTCCCTATAAAAATGGAGGCTTTTTAGCTGGGATCATTGAACTGCTGGATGATTTTCCAGCCATGGACATCCATGGACACTGGAGGGTTGTTTGATATATATCATGTAACTTTATGCCGCCCCCCCAAAGCTACCCCCTATTAAACTTAATTTGTGGTTAATAGCAAAAAGGCCTCTATTAGATGTAAATTAAGGGCCTTAATTTGTATCTAATAGGTTATTTCTTAATCAGCAATTAATGTTGGCGCTAATAGCAGGTTATTAGCGATTGAAAACTTTTCGCGCTATTAGATGTAGATTTGCTTAACAAGTGGACGTTGCTGCAAATAAGGTGGTTTTAAGCAATTAGACACAAATGTTGCTCGTAGTTACATATGTTACATGTAGTTTGTGTGCTAAACCACATCAGAATAGTCCTGTAGTTTTCATGTTATTCAGTCACATGCAGTTGATGTTATAGTTGATCCTAAACCTTTAGAATTCGCGTGCTCCCTATCTTTGGAATTAAGTGATCACCACATGTTCCCAACCTTCCATTGGAACTGGGACTTGAGAAACCATGGCCAAAATTGCGTGCCCTCGTCCGCAATTTCTTGCTGAAAATCCACCATTGAGTTCGATGATTTTCCCACAAACCTCCATGTACAGATTTTTATAAATGATGTTCCATGATTTTCCCACTAACATTTCCATTTATAGAGGATTTCTCCATTTTCCCCATGATTTTTCCAAGAGTTTTTCAATAGTTTCCCATATTTTCCGATGATTCTTTCCAGTTACAAACCTCCATGAAGATCAGGTCCTGGGCATTGGTTGGTACCGATATGCACCTGCCTGGGCACCAAGCAATGGATGTTTTTGGCAACGGGAAAGTTGGAAACTTACCCCAAAAAAAGTGGGAAGTGACTTGGTTGCTTGGTGAACTTAGGATTTATGGGGAATAGAACTATACTATAGTATTCATGGGGGTTACCTTCTGGTAAACGTTTACAGTTTGCTGTTGAAAATTGCCTATTTATAGTTAATTTAGCCATTAAGGTGGTTATTTTCCAGTTCGCAAACTCTTTGTTTACCAGGGAGGTATGGAAACTTGGAGGGAAACATGTTTTCGAACTAACTGGAAAGGCTGCTTCGGGTATATATTTGGGATATTGTGGGAAGACAACTGGCATGTATTGTATAACCAACTTGATAGGATAGTTTCAATGGTGAAGTCCAGGATCCTAAAAGAGAGGTGATTACTGTACCCTATAAGGCGATATTTTGGGGTATATCCCCTTACATAGGCCTTATATATGGATACATATATTATATATATACATAATATTATAATTATTATATATATAATGGTAGGTACCTCCAATCAATCGGTTCCTGAAATGGCCATTGATAGTTGGGTGTCTCTTGAAAATGGGCGCCCAGTTGTGGCCATTTGAATAGGGATGCTGAGAATTCACCAATGGATTCAGGGGCTATCCGGTGGGAGCTGTGATCAGAGTATCTCAAAAAAATGGGAACCCAAAAACTGCTAAGAGTTTCCCAAGTGCATGAAAGTTTGGATAAAGCTAAGATAAAGCTATGAACAAATATGGCGAGCAGAAAGCTACTGGGGTTTTGACTGTTACTCCGAACATCGCCTTTGGAGCCTAGGCGACATCCGGACAAGGCACGGTTACCAGAGCTGGGACTTCAGGGAGTTGAGCCTGGAACAGCTACCCTCCTGCGTCTTCAAACATAGCCGGGAAATTCCCTATATGAACGGAAGTTTGAAATCAATGAGGGATTTTCCGGCAAGCCATGTTTGACTACCGGAAGGCATTTGCATGTTGGGAGAAGAATTTCCGACATGTACATCTACGGTGTTCTGCCGTTTTTCCTGTTCAACATCCAATGGGTAAAGGCTACAAGATACTGCCTTAAGATTATGGACCCTTCATATGTGATTATCTCAAAGTGATTCCAATTTATGTCTTATTTCCGCTTTCAATATGGTTCAGAACGTTTTTGGCAGTTCTAAATTTCATTTGCTGAATAAATGTGATGGAAAAGACATGTGCTGTGGTAAACCCAATGATAAGCCGTCCCCAAAATCATTATTCTTTTCATGTGTGCTATAAACCATCCCCAAATGGTAGTTGTCTATAGCAGCCAGGGTGTTTCCCACATTAAAGACCATGGAACCCCATGGTTTCCAGAGAGGTAAGCCCGGTCGGCTGATGATCCTGGGAGGTCAATCATCCGCGATCATCGGAGGTGATATTATGTCATAAAGGTCAATGATATTGTTACAATATGTTACAATAGCAGATGTATAACCCATAATCGTGTACACTCTATAACCCATAATAATTACTGTATATACAATGTATAAGCCTTAAGCCACAATGATCCGCAAAAAACAATTGCAGATTGTTAATAAAAACATCATGAAATTAAATACCGAGGTAACCCTGGTGGAACGTGTGTGGGATCTATTCAGGAGATCGAGCCCATTGGATCCATATTTTTCATAAGTTATCCCAATTACCAATGGATTGGCTTTGTTGGGAAAATTGAAACCGGAAAACCCCATATTTAATATGACTTTCATGGTAAAAACCATGGTTTCCGGTGAACAATTTCCCAACAAAACCAATCCATTGAAATTATAGAGAAGTATGGATCGGATTAACCATTAATCCTAAAGTACAGACTGGCTTGATTATTAACCCCAAAGCATAGATTGGTCAAACAATAAGCCACAATTATAGATGGTGAATCATCAATCACCAATTTATATACATATGTAGTTGGGTAATCGTCAATCACGTCAATCCCGCCCGCATTGACTATGCTTTGCCATCCAGGCGTAGATTCTGAGATTGCCATGTCAATCATGTCAATCATGTTGATCCCCAAGCATATCATGTCATATTTACCCTCTGGTTATTTGTTACATAGCCAAGGTATAGATGGCCCATAGAGATAGATGGATTACCTATTAGTAGCATGATGTTAAATAACCAGATGGTAATCATAATAATCAAACATCACTCATATCAATCATATTTCATCATATCAATAATATTTACCATACTAATCAGTATTGTAATCTTATCATACTCTATCAACCCCTATTACATATCATTAGTCATACTAGTCATTATTGTATCAATCATACCCCGCAATCTTATCTGTCATCTTATCTTTTTTCCATAAATTCTCCCATGGATAATAGGGGATGATTAGTATTATCAATAAAATGCTTACCCTCTGGTAATTCAACATAGCTATTGAACATGGCCATTTAGTTCTTTGATTTACCCACTAAAAATGGTGATTTTCCACAGCAATGTTAGTTTACCAGAGGATAATCAACCCCTACTGGGTTCAAAATTTCTTGGTAATTATAGTCATGATATCAATCAATCAATGTAATTTTAGTAATATCAATATCAATAGCATCAGACTGTGCATTGTCAGTCATACTATTAGACATTTTCATCTAATTTTTCTTCAATGGGAATTTCAGGATTTCAGGATCCTAAAATGGAGGTACTGTACCATATGTTTGGCCATATTTTGGGGGGATATCCCCTTACATAGCCCTGAGCTATAGGCCAAAAATATATGGTAGGTACCTCCAATCAATCGGTTCCTAAAATGGCCATCGACTATAGATTCCCTATAGATTCCCTATAGATTCCCCAGTTCTGGTGGATTTCCCCGGGAAAAAATACCAATAAATCGGTTCCTGAAATTCCCATTGATTTCTTGGGGCAACCATCCCCTTCCAGATCTGGACCGATTGTACGGAGCTGCCGGGCGTTGGACGGGTCTACAGCTCACGCGAGATGCAGGAGATGTTTTTCGAGGTTTTTTGGTGGATTTCATCGGGAAAACCCATGGGAAAAACCATGGGAATTCACACATAACTGGTTTATAACCACTATATGTATATATATATATAGATGATACTAAATGATATAGTCCATACAACTGGTGAGATTGGAATAATAACAATTATAATATCAATAATAATATTAACAACAATAATTTAGTAATGATGTTGATGTTAATAATAATAGCAACAATAATGTATAGATGATATTAGATGATATAGTCCATACAACTGGTGATATTGGAAATATATACTGTAGCTGGCATGTACTAGGGTTATTACCCACTTAGTAAGTGGGATGCACATCCAAGAGGTAAAAAAAAAGGGACAATCCAGGAAAAAACGTGGGAGTGCACTGCAAAAGATTGGATTTGGTTGATTTTAATGATTTTAGTGGTTGATTAGTGGTTATTGCTGGGGATTTAACCCATTAACTAAAAGATTGGATTTGAATTACTGGCTCGTGGCTCTTTCAGTCATCTACTTTCTTGGATTCTTAAAAGGACATACGCAGGCAGACATATTAAAAGCAAGTAAATTTAAACAAAAAAATGTAACCAAACAATTTCCCACCTTTTTTGTAAACAAAAACGCCTACCCTTTTTTTAACAGGAGCTGATGAAGAAAAAACATGGCACAAAATCGCAGCTACTTGGGCCGCGATGTTCAGGAGATGGAACCCGCGGAAGCTATGGCTTACTGGCCAACGGCTCAAGACCTGGGATTTTCCAACTGCCTATTTACCCTTTGGTTATTTAACATAGCTATGGAAAATGGATGAACATGGCTCATTTATAGATGATTAATGATGATGTAACTTTTGTTGGTTATTTAACATAGCTACAGTTATGGCCCGAAATACCAGTTATAAGTATGAACAAAACCCATTTATGGAAGGTATAATCCCATCTATAACCAGTTACAACCACTTATAATTGGTAAACGGCCATAACTGTATTTACCCTTTGGTTATTTAACATAGCTATGAAGGTTTCCTGAAATGGGGGTACCCCCGTTTCTCATCCATTTTTGCTTGGGATTTTACATTATAAAACATCCATTGTTGGGTTCCTTCATTTTAGGAACCCCCCTATGGAAAATGGATGAACATGGTTCATTTATAGATGATTAATGATGATGTAACTGATGCACATGATGTACTAATTTGTCTATTGAAACTAGTGATTTTCATGGCTATGTTGATTACCAGAGGGTACCTTTTAAAAATGGTGACTCCAACAACAAAAACACAACAAAGGTTGCAGAATGGTGATATTATGGAGATATATGATGATCAATTGAACATTTATAGATGAATTACCTATGCAATATTGTTGATTAATGCTGGCTTATATACTGTGGGAATTTAACCATCAAATAAGTACAAATTTTAACCATCAAACAAACCAGAGGGATATTTCCCTCTGGTAGTCAAACATGCCTGCCTGGAAAATCACGTCTCAATGGACATTTAAATGGGAAATCATCGAACTAAATGGGTGATTTTCCATTGCAATGTTTGAGTGCCAGATGCTAATATGTGTTTGCTTTTCGCATCGATGCAGTCAATCCACAATTGGGGCAATCCGGGAATATTTGGGGAATCTACAGTGAATATGTTTCATTCTTCCCCCAACGTAACTTAAATCCGGCCGTTTTTTCTCGGCCGTACTTGGGATGATGATGCCAGCTGAATGACAAAGAGTGGATGGATCAAGCTCTGATTCCTCCATGAAGCATGGATGGCTGGGAAATCCCCCCATCAAACATTGGCATCGGAAAATCATCGAAGGAAATGAAGGACATGCGTTATTTTCCAGCCATGTTTGAGGACACCGGAGGGCAAGAAGGAGCTGACAAGAATGGTGGTGCAATGGTGATTTTTCATGGGACAGAATGGGATACTGATGGTGAAACCCATCCACAAATAGCCCCATCCCCCTAATATTCAAACACCTTCGATGGTCCCAAGAAGTGCAATTTTCCTACTAAACCATGGTTTCTGCGGTGTTGAATATGAACGGGAAGGGCTTCATATCAAACAATAGAGGTTTCGGAAGGTTTCAAGCCTCCAAAAGCGCAGTTTTTCGCCCTGCTCACTGAGGGAAAAGCGGGTAAAGGTCCTGGATAGTGTGAGTGAGGCGGATGGGGGTAGCAGGGACCCCTACTATGCCCTACTTGGAGGATTCACAAATCCTGAATGGTTCATCAATTTAACCCAGTTGTATGAACATACATAGTTGATACAAGCTAGTAATATACCATGGGCTTATTCCTGAGTTAAATTACCCATCGTTACATGCTTTAGTTTATACAATCCCAGTGGTTCATTTATGTATATTCAGAAGGGATATTTGATAAGCCCACTGAATGATCTGAAACTGCTGTAGTGTACCTGTAATACATGGGAATATCATGGGGATACGGGATGTAATGGGATTGTCCAGCCAGCCACATCTCATTACCAGAGGATATACGGGTGAAAAAAACTACGTAGTGTTGGAGTATGACAGGGATGTAATAGGGATGTAATAGGGATGTAATAGGGATGTAATAGGGATATAATGGGGAATAATGGGGAATAATGGGGATATCAGTGATATGCAACCGATGATTTGCTTGCGGTTTGTTCTTTCTCAAAATTCTCAACCATGATGAACCCCCATGACTTTCCAGTTTTTTACAGGCGGTGGCTCAACCATCGACCAGTTGCGGGGTTCTTAAAAATATGTGTTACAACCCCTTCCAATCTGAAAACATCCCAGGCCAATCCCAGGATCCCAGGCCTTCTAAATGGCAGTCATGTCAATCAGATTTGCAAGTTTTTGTTGCCATCATTTCCAGTTATCTCAATCCAGGAGAAATGGGAATCTACTGCTCATCCCCTTCTGCAATCAAACGTGGCAATGGGAAATCCCCTACATCAACGGAAGTTTGTAGTTGGTGGTGGATTTTCCAGCAACGGAGCTGATGACACCGGAGGGTACAGTAAATGAATCATAGTTAATTTCCCAATTTTACTAGTCTTAATCCAAGAGGAATGGGGAATCTAGTGCTCATATGTTCTATGGGAATTCGATCCTAAAATGGAGGTACCATATTTTCGGCCATATTTTGGGGGTATATCATGGTATATCCCGTTACATAGCCCTGAAACATCGGCCAAAAATGCTAGGTACCTCCAATAAATCGGTACTGGAAATGACCAGGAGGATGCACATCGCTGCCCTTTGGCTTATGCTCACGTGGCGAGCCTGTTGGCCTTCTCTCAGGCGAATTTGGAGGGGTCCAACGGGGCCAAAATGTCGTCAAAATTATTGGATTCCACCATTAAAAGAGAGAGATAGAGAGATGGATAGATATACTAGGTACGGATGAGATAGGAGTTGTCGGAGGGTCCAGTTTTTTTGATTTCCCATCTCATGAGTAAAGTATTGTTTTTGCCCTTTGAAAGTGCCAAACTCCTATCTCATGTGGTTCTAGTAGTCATTTGAAGGATACCTGCATCAAGTTTTTACATTCCCACGGTGTGTTTTTTTAATGCTACAGGCTACAGTTTGGACACATGAGATAGGACTTAGGGCTGATTTGGGGTATGTTCACATAACCCATGTGTTGGGACTGTAGCATCTATATCCCATGAAGAATTCCCATCTCATGGGTTTCATCCTGAGCCATTTGGCAATAAGGTAAAAAGCTACTGAACGTATTTTTTTTTCATTTTCTCGTTGTTTCTCTACTGTTGTTAGCTTTAATAACGGGCAGCAACACGGCTCGCGGAGAACGGACGGCCACGTGTCTCCCTGTTTTTATCTCTAACGGGAAGCGACACGGCTCGCGGGCCGCGTGTCTCCCTGTTGTTGCATGTAACCGGTCTCGCTGTGCACCTCCGCAGTTTCCCACATGGCCTCTGGTAGCTTCCCGTTAAAAATAAGAATGGGGAGTGGGAGCCAGGATGCACTTCCCCGTGTAAAAGCAGATGACATAGGACTTGTGGGGATTTGACGATTGAGCAGAGAAATCTAATGGCACATTGGCGCGGCAAGGGAAAAATAGCGACCTCTAAAAGCAGATGAGATAGGACTTTTGGAGATTTGACGATTTGACCTGGGAAATCTAAAAGCACATGGGTGCGGCAAGGGAAAAATAGCGACCACTAAAAGCAGATGAGATAGGACTTGTGGGGGTTTGACGATTTGACCTGGGAAATCTGATGCCGCATCGGTGCGGCAAGGGAAAAATAGCGACCACTAAAAGCAGATGAGATAGGACTTTTGGAGATTTGACGATTTGACCTGGGAAATCTCATGGCACATGGGCGCGGCAAGGGAAAAATAGCGACCACTAAAAGCAGATGAGATAGGACTTGTGGAGATTTGACGATTTGACCTGGGAAATCTAATGGCACGTGCGAGCGGCAAGGGAAAAATAGCGACCACTAAAAGCAGATAGGATTTGTGGAGATTTGACGATTTGACTTGGGAAATCTATGGCACCCGTTGTGTCTCACCGGGGAGGCGCTTGGAACTGCTCGCGCCCACAGCTTCACTGCTCAGAACGGGCTGGACGGTCAGCAGTGGCAAACGCCTCCCCGGGGAGACACAACGCAGAGGCACAACGGGAGAAACAACAGGAAAATGATGTAAAATGAGAAAAAGCTGAATAGCGACCACTGCAAAGCAGATGAGATAGGACTTGTGGAGATTTGACGATTTGACTTGGGAAATCTATGGCACCCGTTGTGTCTCACCGGGGAGGCGCTTGGAACTGCTCGCCCCCACAGCTTCACTGCTCAGAACGGTCTGGACGGTGAGCAGTTGCAAACGCGGCCCCGGGGAGGCAAAACGGAGAGACACAACGGGAGACACAACAGGAAAATGATGTAAACTGAGAAAAAGCTGAATAGCGACCACCGCAAAGCAGATGAGATAGGACTTGTGGGGGTTTGACGATTTGACTTGGGAAATCTAATGGCACATGGGTGTGGCAAGGGAAAAATAGCGACCACTGAAAGCAGATGAGATAGGACTTGTGGAGATTTGACGATTTGACTTGGGAAATCTATGGCACCCGTTGTGTCTCACCGGGGAGGCGCTTGGAAATGCTCGCCCCCACAGCTTCACTGCTCAGAATGGTCTGGACGGTGAGCAGTTGCAAACGCGGCCCCAGGGGGGCAAAACGGAGAGACACAACAGGAAAATGATGTAAAATGAGAAAAGCTGAATAGCGACCACTGCAAAGCAGATGAGATAGGACTTGTGGGGGTTTGACGATTTGAGTTGGGAAATCTAATGGCGCAGGGGTTTGGCAAGGGAAAAATAGCGACCACTAAAAGCAGATGAGATAGGATTTGTGGAGATTTGACGATTTGACTTGGGAAATCTATGGCACACGTTGTGTCTCACCAGGGAGGCGCTTGGAACTGCTCGCCCCCAAAGCTTCACTGCTCAGAAAGGGCTGGACGGTCAGCAGTTGCAAACGCCTCCCCGGGGAGACACAACGGAGAGGCACAACGGGAGACACAACAGGAAAATGATGTAAAATGAGAAAAAACATGAATAGCGACCACTGCAAAGCAGATGAGATAGGACTTGTGGGGATTTGGCCTGGGAAATCTAGTGGCACATGGGCGCGGCCAGGGAAAAAAATAGCGACCACCAAAAGCAGATGAGATAGTATGGTGTTGATTTGACGCTTTGGCTTGGGAAATCTATGGCACCCGTTGTGTCTCACCGGGGGGGCGCTTGGAACTGCTCGCCCCCACAGCTTCACTGCTCAGAACGGGCTAGACGGTCAGCAGTTGCAAACGCCTCTCCGGGGAGACGCAACGGAGAGGCACAACGGGAGACACAACAGGAAAATGATGTAAACTGAGAAAAAGCTGAATAGCGACCACTGCAAAGCAGATGAGATAGGACTTGTGGGGGTTTGACGATTTGACTTGGGAAATCTAATGGCACGTGGGTGTGGCAAGAGAAAAATAGCGACCACTGAAAGCAGATGAGATAGGATTTGTGGAGATTTGACGATTTGACTTGGGAAATCTATGGCGCCCGTTGTGTCTCACCAGGGAGGCGCTTGGAACTGCTCGCCCCCACAGCTTCACTGCTCAGAACGGTCTGGACGGTGAGCAGTTGCAAACGCCGCCCCGGGGAGGCAAAACGGAGAGACACAACGGGAGACACAACAGGAAAATGATGTAAAATGAGAAAAACATGAATAGCGACCACTGCAAAGCAGATGAGATAGGACTTGTGGGGGTTTGACGATTTGACTTGGGAAATCTAATGGCACATGGGAAGGGAAAAATAGCGACCACCAAAAGCAGATGAGATAGTATGTGTGTTGATTTGACGCTTTGACTTGGGAAATCTATGGCACCCGTTGTGTCTCACCGGGGAGGCGCTTGGAACTGCTCGCCCCCAAAGCTTCACTGCTCAGAACGGGCTGGACGGTGAGCAGTTGCAAACGCGGCCCCGGGGAGGCAAAACGGAGAGATACAACGGGAGGCACAACAAGAAAATGATGTAAAATGAGAAAAAGCTGAATAGCGACCACTGCAAAGCAGATGAGATAGGACTTGTGGGGGTTTGATGATTTGACTTGGGAAATCTAATGGCACATGGGTATGGCAAGGGAAAAATAGCGACCACTGAAAGCAGATGAGATAGGACTTGTGGAGATTTGACGATTTGACTTGGGAAATCTATGGCACCCGTTGTGTCTCACCGGGGAGGCGCTTGGAACTGCTGGCCCCCACAGCTTCACTGCTCAGAGCGGTCTGGACGGTCAGCAGTTGCAAACGCGGCCCCAGGGGGGCAAAACGGAGAGACACAACGGGAGACACAACAGGAAAATGATGTAAAATGAGAAAAAGCTGAATAGCGACCACTGCAAAGCAGATGAGATAGGACTTGTGGGGGTTTGACGATTTGACTTGGGAAATCTAATGGCACATGGGTGTGGCAAGGGAAAAATAGCGACCACTAAAAGCAGATGAGATAGGATTTGTGGAGATTTGACGATTTGACTTGGGAAATCTATGGCACACGTTGTGTCTCACCAGGGAGGCGCTTGGAACTGCTCGCCCCCAAAGCTTCACTGCTTAGAAAGGGCTGGACGGTCAGCAGTTGCAAACGCCTCCCCAGGGGGGCAAAACGGAGAGACACAACAGGAAAATGATGTAAAATGAGAAAAGCTGAATAGCGACCACTGCAAAGCAGATGAGATAGGACTTGTGGGGGTTTGACGATTTGACTTGGGAAATCTAATGGCACATGGGTGTGGCAAGGGAAAAATAGCGACCACTGAAAGCAGATGAGATAGGACTTGTGGAGATTTGACGATTTGACTTGGGAAACCGGGGAGGCGCTTGGAACTGCTCGCCCCCAAAGCTTCACTGCTCAGAAAGGGCTGGACGGTCAGCAGTTGCAAACGCCGGGGAGACACAACGGAGAGGCACAACGGGAGACACAACAGGAAAATGATGTAAATTGAGAAAAAGCTGAATAACGACCACTGCAAAGCAGATGAGATAGGACTTGTGGGGGTTTGACGATTTGACTTGGGAAATCTAATGGCACATGGGTGTGGCAAGGGAAAAATAGCGACCACTGAAAGCAGATGAGATAGGACTTGTGGAGATTTGACGATTTGACTTGGGAAATCTATGGCGCCCGTTGTGTCTCACCAGGGAGGCGCTTGGAACTGCTCGCCCCCACAGCTTCACTGCTCAGAACGGTCTGGACGGTGAGCAGTTGCAAACGCCGCCCCGGGGAGGCAAAACGGAGAGACACAACGGGAGACACAACAGGAAAATGATGTAAAATGAGAAAAACATGAATAGCGACCACTGCAAAGCAGATGAAATAGGACTTGTGGGGGTTGGACGATTTGACTTGGGAAATCTAATGGCAAATGGGAAGGGAAAAATAGCGACCATTAAAAGCAGATGAGATAGGATTTGTGGGGATTTGACGATTTGACTTGGGAAATCTATGGCACCCGTTGTGTCTCACCGGGGAGGCGCTTGGAACTGCTCGCCCCCAAAGCTTCACTGCTCAGAACGGGCTGGACGGTGAGCAGTTGCAAACGCGGCCCCGGGGAGGCAAAACGGAGAGACACAACGGGAGACACAACAAGAAAATGATGTAAAATGAGAAAAAGCTGAATAGCGACCACTGCAAAGCAGATGAGATAGGACTTGTGGGGGTTTGACGATTTGGCTTGGGAAATCTAATGGCACATGGGTGTGGCACGGGAAAAATAGCGACCACTGAAAGCAGATGAGATAGGACTTGTGGAGATTTGACGATTTGACTTGGGAAATCTATGGCACCCGTTGTGTCTCACCGGGGAGGCGCTTGGAACTGCTCGCCCCCACAGCTTCACTGCTCAGAATGGTCTGGACGGTGAGCAGTTGCAAACGCGGCCCCAGGGGGGCAAAACGGAGAGACACAACAGGAAAATGATGTAAAATGAGAAAAAGCTGAATAGCGACCACTGCAAAGCAGATGAGATAGGACTTGTGGGGGTTTGACGATTTGACTTGGGAAATCTAATGGCGCAGGGGTTTGGCAAGGGAAAAATAGCGACCACTAAAAGCAGATGAGATAGGATTTGTGGAGATTTGACGATTTGACTTGGGAAATCTATGGCACACGTTGTGTCTCACCAGGGAGGCGCTTGGAACTGCTCGCCCCCAAAGCTTCACTGCTCAGAAAGGGCTGGACGGTCAGCAGTTGCAAACGCATCCCCGGGGAGACACAACGGAGAGGCACAACGGGAGACACAACAGGAAAATGATGTAAAATGAGAAAAACATGAATAGCGACCACTGCAAAGCAGATGAGATAGGACTTGTGGGGATTTGGCCTGGGAAATCTAGTGGCACATGGGCGCGGCCAGTGAAAAAAATAGCGACCACCAAAAGCAGATGAGATAGTATGTGTGTTGATTTGACGCTTTGACTTGGGAAATCTATGGCACCCGTTGTGTCTCAGCGGGGAGGCGCTTGGAACTGCTCGCCCCCACAGCTTCACTGCTCAGAACGGGCTGGAGCAGTTGCAAACGCCTCTCCGGGGAGACACAACGGAGAGGCACAACGGGAGACACAACAGGAAAATGATGTAAACTGAGAAAAAGCTGAATAGCGACCACTGCAAAGCAGATGAGATAGGACTTGTGGGGGTTTGACGATTTGACTTGGGAAATCTAATGGCACATGGGTGTGGCAAGGGAAAAATAGCGACCACTGAAAGCAGATGAGATAGGACTTGCGGAGATTTGACGATTTGACTTGGGAAAATCTATGGCGCCCGTTGTGTCTCACCAGGGAGGCGCTTGGAACTGCTCGCCCCCACAGCTTCACTGCTCAGAACGGTCTGGACGGTGAGCAGTTGCAAACGCCGCCCCGGGGAGGCAAAACGGAGAGACACAACGGGAGACACAACAGGAAAATGATGTAAAATGAGAAAAACATGAATAGCGACCACTGCAAAGCAGATGAGATAGGACTTGTGGGGGTTTGACGATTTGACTTGGGAAATCTAATGGCACATGGGAAGGGAAAAATAGCGACCATTAAAAGCAGATGAGATAGGATTTGTGGGGATTTGACGATTTGACCTGGGAAATCTATGGCACACGTTGTGTCTCACCGGGGAGGCGCTTGGAACTGCTCGCCCCCAAAGCTTCACTGCTCAGAACGGGCTGGACGGTCAGCAGTTGAAAACGCCTCCCCGGGGAGACACAACGGAGAGGCACAACAGGAAACACAACAGGAAAATGATGTAAAATGAGAAAAACATGAATAGCGACCACTGCAAAGCAGATGAGATAGGACTTGTGGGGGTTTGACGATTTGACTTGGGAAATCTAATGGCACATGGGTGTGGCATTGGAAAAATAGCGACCACTAAAAGCAGATGAGATAGGACTTGTGTGGATTTGATGATTTGACCTGGGAAATGTAATGGCACGTGGGTGCGGCAAGGGAAAAATAGCGAGCACTAAAGGCAGATGAGATAGGACTTGTGGAGATTTGACGCTTTGACTTGGGAAATCTATGGCACATGGGAAGGGAACAGTAGCGACCATTAAAATCACTTGAGATAGGATTTGTGGAGATTTGACGCTTTGACTTGGGAAATCTATGGCACCCGTTGTGTCTCACCGGGGAGGCGCTTGGAACTGCTCGCACCCACAGCTTCACTGCTCAGAGCGGTCTGGACGGTCAGCAGTTGCAAACGCCGCCCCGGGGAGACACAACGGGAGACACAACAGGAAAATAATGTAAAATGAAAAAACGCTGAATAGCGACCACTACAAAGCAGATGAGATAGGACTTGTGGGGATTTGACGATTTGACCTGGGAAATCTAATGGCACATGTGTGCAGCAAGGGAAAAACCTTGACCACTAAAAGCAGGTGAGATAGGACTTGTGGGGGTTGATCCGGGAAATCTATTGGCACATGGGTGTAACTAGGCAAAAAGATGGGCCACTGAACGCATGTGAGATAGGACTTGTTTTTTCTAGAACCATTGTAATTTCCTATCTCATCAGGCCTTGCTGCTGTCACAAAACATGAAGTCCCGATCATTTATCAAGGTGTTTTTTTCAGACTTGCATTCAGGTCTCAGAGCGGGTTCAGCGCACATGAGTTGGGAGTTTTGGCAAATCCCAGGTACCAAAACTCCTAACCCATGTGGCTATTCTAGCCAATTCCCCATAAGCGCTTCAAACAGTGGACACAAGAGATAGGACTAGACCCCAGCAAGTCCTGACTCATCCGGGGCCACAAGTCCTAACTCATCAGTACCCAGTATAGATAGATAGATAGATGGATGGATGGATGGATGGATGGATGGATGGATGGATGGATTATTTATACACACTATATATATACATATATATATATATATATTGGATGATACAGCCATGATATAGCCATTGATCGTGGGTCCTCAATTCCCTCGCATTGTTTTTATATGTTTTTTGAAATAAAATGTGATTTTTGGATTCCTGGATGGATGACCATACGACTTTCATCCCTTTATGTCGTGACCATGGCACAGAAAACACAGGAGGGGGGGTTCTTCCAATGGCCCCAAGATCATTTCCAGGTAACCACGAGAGGGAGTGTTTCCAGGAGGTTAGTTGGTTAGTTCGATGATGTTTCCCTCATAATTTCCAGGTGTCCAACTTGTCTAGTCAATTAAATTTTTTTGGAGTTGCCATAATGATCCATAATGTTCACAGATGTCGACCCTCAGTGGCGAAGATGGATTTTAGAGATCCCCAATGTAGTGTTTTCAACACTGCTGCTACCCTTCGGTGATTTCAAATAGCCATGTAAATCATCGAGAAAGGGCCATGGCTTCCAGTTACTGCAGTTGGCCAACTGTCAAGGTACCGGAGGGTATTCGAATTCATGGTTTACTGGTTTCATTCGAACTTACCCTCTGGGAAGTTAACATAGCTATGGACAATCACCATTTTTGATAGGTAAATCAATGTAACACCTCTACAATGTGGGGGCTTCCCAATGCCATAAGCCATCATAAGCCATCATAAACCATCATAAACCATCATAAACCATCATAAACCATCACAAACCATCATAAACCATCATAAACCTACCACAAATTTCAAACAATTGCTTTTTGTTGCACCCAAATGATGCTGACTTGTTTTTTTTAACGACCATGGCATTGGGTGAACGATCCCCATCGATCCCCGAGGTGGACGAGGACACTGCAGACTTTTCGCCCGTTGAGCCCAGTTATTGGAGGTACACAATGATGTTAAAACAATAACAAACTACCCATTTGAAGAAGGTTTATACCACCTATAAAAATGGTGATGACTGGGGGATGGTAAACATGACATTGTTTTAACCACATTAATGCTTATTCGTAGGGACCCGGTGGGATATTCCATATGATCTAAATTGATTCACCCACACCTTCCTGGGACTATTGAAACATGTGCACAATCTGAGCTGTTAGAAGCTGCACATTCGCTGCCATTCCAAGCTGGCTCGCAGTTCTGGGGCAGACGATCGTCATTGGGCCGTTGTAGCTCATCCCATGCCACTGGAGCACCAAATGGCAAGTGACGGCAAGTGACTAGTCAACAGATGTTAAAACTTAACATCTAGTTTGCTTAGCAGTTGCAAACGTACCTAATCTTTCAGCTTTGGTTTGCCCTGCATAGGAAGATGGTCCCAACAATTTACTACTTCTCTTGGCATGGGTGGCTCAACCACCAGCCAATGTTTTTTTTTTAAATCTGGAGGTTGGATCCTTTCCTAAAACACATCGCTGCCATGGAAAAGCCAGGGGGTGAGTGGAAAAGTGAGGAGGACGCTTGGTTTAAACATGCTGGTGGCATCTGTTGGCGATGCCACCAAGTGAGGTAACCAAGTTGTTCTTTTTGTTGATGTCTCTTGTGTGCCAATTTATTGTGTCAGCTTCAATATCTTCAACGCTTTAGTATATGTACCTGATTCTAGTGGCACACTGCTCTTTTTGTTGGTTTTACTCTGCCATCTTCAGTTGCTTTAATGCCAACATCTGAAGAGAAGGGGTTGCTTCCACCATGCCAGGATGACCCCGCAGATGCAGTGGAGATGCCCAAGGGCAAAACCAAAGTCACATCCGTGGTGCCGGAGCCCGCGTCCATTGGCAAAGGGTCGCCTAAGGCAGACGCCGCGTCATCGGATCTGAAACATGCGCCTTGGACTGAAGTCACCTTTGGTGCCGACGTGATACCGTGTGCGATGGTGTCCCTTGGAGAGGACGTTTTTACACTACGAACTTGACATAATTTGTTCATCAACTTCCAGTGTTTCACTTGTCGTTCCATTGATGGGAATTCATGCATTGTTAACCGTCAAAGGGGGATATAGTCATTGTAGGGAAGACCTTGGTTGGTTGGGTTGATGATTTGTTTTTTTTTGGCCTTGCCATAAATGGATACTGCTGACAGTCCCACTCCAAAATGATTTTTGTAGGGAATCGAAGATGAACTTTGATTACGCTCGGGCCTTTTAGACCCCATTTTTCAGCTCCGATCTTTGAACGCACAATCTTAATTCATCTACAATGCCTATTTGAGTGAGAAAAGTAAGGAAGCTCCCTGGTGTTTTCAACAGGTTGCGGATATGTTTGGTTACCCTTGATGCAGTGCCATCACTAGATTCCAGCAAAAGTCCACCACACAAACTGATGCTAATATCTTGTTTGTAGCCAGCTGACTGTGGAAGAACATGTGCTGTAATGCTAAATCAATAAGACTTGTAGCTTGAGTTGCACAGCACAGCAATTGTCCAAAGAGGGATATGTGTTCTATCCCATCTATTTACTTGCACCCGTGCTGCATTTCCAGCAAGCAATGCTCTGAAGAGATGATATTCTTCAAAGAAGAGCAGTCTTCCTCACAAATATGGAGCATCCACGTCTTTCAAAAAAAACGGTTTTCACTTAAAAGCTTATGGTTGCTATGAGCTAGCGCATAACATTTAAGGAAAAACACTCCCTGTGAAGGTGTTTTTTCGAAAAAACACTAGTTCTCTACAATATGCATTGTATCTTAAGTACAGTATTCCTGTCTCTCTCTTTTAATGATGGAAATATTTCCTCCCCAGACGCATGTTCCTGTAAAGAAGAATGCTTGACTTAAAGCTGCCGCCATTTGTTTTAACAACAAAAATAATATCGTTGCAGAATATGAAGTGTATATTGCTGCAGGCTATGAAATGTGTCCAGTAAAAGAAGTAAGACCCCCTTCAAAGCTCAGCTCTTGTCTATGTTTGACGACAACACCATTTTTTAAAGGAGAATAATGTCACACTCCCTTATTTTTTAAAAAAAACAGCTATCCTGTGTTTGGCAAGTAGCACCGTTTCTTTGGAAAGTCCGTGTGCTTTTCATTGGGAATGCACCCCATTCATTTGCAGGAAAGGCTTCACCAAAAGAAAACTGTCTCAGTTGCCCTTTATGTTTGAAAGTAACATCCGTTTTTTGAACAGAATGTGATACTCCTTTTAAATAAGCCCAATTGCCTTCTATTTGGAAAGGAACACCAGTGAATGGAAGGACATGTTTCATAATTAATTACAAACATTTTTTAAGTAATGGTTTGAAAAGGATACATTTGATAAATACATGATGCCTTCGAAGCAAGATGAATCAGATTTGGCTTGGGTTAATCTGGCTTAATCCTAAGGATCAAAACATTGAAAAAACAACAAAAAATGGGGACTATTTGGATCCTTTGCATGCGGCAGTGACTGCAGATTTTTTGTCCCATCTCCTCGAGGCAAGAGCCGATCTCGACAGATTCGATGGATACGGCATGACTCCCCTGCACTGGGCGGCAATGGCTGGTCAGGAAGAGGAGGCAAAGCAACTCATCGAGGCGAAAGCTGATGTGAATCTGCCAGTACCAGGAGATACATTCTTTTCTGAGTATGATAGGAACAAGACACCGTTGATGTTGGCAGTTGAAGCAGGAAACTCGGCAGTGATGGCGGTGCTCTTCGAGGCGGGTGGCCTGGACGTGGCCAAGGACATTAGTTTCCTGGTCCGAGCTGAGGGCCCAACCGCCGTCGAATGCTTGGAGAAAATTCCAAAAGAAGCCTCGTCTCGTGACGGATGCATTGGGCGTGCCCACATTCGGGAACCGCTTCGGGTGATCCTGGAACAAGGAGAAATGAGATATGTCGAAGGCTCTCAGAAATTTGGGTTTGATTGCAACGGCGAATACATCGCACTGGGATCTCAGAATTTATTCACACGGCCAGAAGTGCAAGCCAGCCTCAAATATATACCTGGTCTATTTGCAAGTGATGCGTGCAACCTGGAGCTACTCAAGTCGTTGGCCTACACAACCAATGACGAGGCCTTTCACACCCACACGGTTGCAGCGTTGGTGCAGGCTGCGTGGATGCAAAAAAGGCTCGCAACCGCCGGCGAGGTTTTTGTGAGTCTTTTGATGCTGCCCTTCCTGTGCCACGCTTGCTTCACCTTACGCCACGAGCAACCACATTTTGCAGACCCCGGCCATTGATCAACAAACCTTTTGCATTCAGCGTCTTTATGTTTCACCATTCTTTCACCATTGTTTCTCAAAACAAGTATGATCCAGCTCACAAGTGTTTGTTACATGGACAGGGCGTATTGTTCTGCGTCCTGGAACTAGCAAAGGTGCCACCATCGCTATGGATTATTCTATGTTTCCATGCTAAGAAGTCCTTTGAGGAGCTGATGCAACATTTGACAGTGTGTCGCTATCACCGAGACAGGTTCAACCTGTTCGAGTTTGACAACATCGCCGACATCGCATACATAGCGGCCGGGTGGATGGCCATTGTGCGCCAAGCCCTTGACCCCACCACGCTGGAGAAGCCTTGGATGTCCATTTTCTGCGCCATGGCCTGGCTCCGGGCATTGTATTCATTACGGGGCGAGACGTGGATGGGTCCGCGGTTGCTCCCCATCATTTCGGCTTTGAAAGACACATTGGCGTTCTTTCTGGTCACTTGGACATGCATTCTGGCAGCAGCCCATGCTTACTACAACCTGCAAATGCGGGAGGAGCCAACACCGGTCTATGCCGCTTTGATGCAAGTCGTTCGCTTGGGCATTTTTGGGGACTTCGATCTCTTCGAATTCGAAGGGTTGGACACCACCTACAAGCCCAACGGGGAGGAGTGGGAACCTGTTGACCCAGACCCAGGACCAAACTACGTAAACTGCCAGCTCAGCCAGCAAGTTTTTCATAGTTTTTCTGTGTTTTGAAACCTCAATTCATGTCATTTTGGTGCTAACACCGCAATTAGACCAGCTTCCTGTCATTGGATCACGCATGGAAGGTTGAGGCCCACATCCTCTTCTACATCACCGGTGTCGGTATCACCATTTTGCTGATGAACCTCTTGGTGGGCGTTCTCAGCAACAACTTTGAACTTTATGAAGACCAGTCGGCGGTGCTCTTCCTCAGAGCCCGTGCTAAACTGATGTTGGAGCTGCAGGCTCGGCCATGGACATACATTTTGCAGTGGCTTTCTTGCAGGCTTTTGCACAATGAGGAAAAAGGTTCGTCGAGGAAAAGATCAGAATCATTCGAGGGACTCGAGCCATCCTGCGTGGCTGTCATTTCGTGTTTCTTGTGCTTTGCGCCTTTGGCGCCCCTCTTCGTGTATTCAGAGAACGCGTTTCTGGGGGAAGTGATACGTTCGGGCATCGCAAAGCGTGGGTGCTGTGGCTCTGTCCTCCTCCTGCTGTGCTCTCCCATGCTCTTCATTTTATCTGCCTGCCTTGCTTTGATCCTTATGTTCTTCCGACTTGTCTTCCAAATGCAGCTCAGCTGCGTTTTCTACATGGTGGCAGCGTCCTTAGGGTGCTGTGGGGAGGAGTGCGACAAGAGCCCGGAGCATTGCCACATTGGGCTGGTCGTCCGGGCCGAGCCGCCCATGGAGGCACTTAGGAGCCTCCGCAGTGAGATGAAGACCCTTGGCTTTGGTTGTAGCTTTTTTTTTTGCGCAGTGTCAGCATGTGTCATGCAGCCAAAACCAAGAGCTAGCCAGGCAGTTGCGTGACTTGGCAGGCTTTTGGCTTTTGTCAATGGGTCTGTTTAATGAGCAACTGAGGTCATCGCATGAAAAACTGAGGAAACTCGAGCCTTTCATTATTCCAACTTTTTCGGTTTAATGTTCAATGAAACTGAGCCCTCCCAGTTTTGACACAGTCACTATAAGACCATAAGACCTTTCAGATCTTTCAGTAGTCGTGCAGTGAAGACACCATTAGATCGGGCCAGTGGTTCTTCGTTTTGCTGTATTTTTTGTTTTTTCCACGGCCATTCGCAAGCACCAAACATTTCGAGAATAATTTCCAATACCACAAGTGACGACACGGCTTGAAGAATTGCAATCAGAGCAGAAGCAGCTTTGAGAGGCATTTAGTTGGTTCCCCAACGTGCGTCCTTCTTTCTTGTCCTTTTTTTCTCAATCGTGTTTTCTGGTGTCATTGGACATTTGTTCGTCATTCCTGTTGTCCATCGTCATTTTTTTTAATGTATTTTTCCATCATTGACCTTCCACCAATCGTGTAGTGGAAACACCATCAGCTTGGGCCAGTGTTTTTCTTTGCATAATTTTGCTGTTTTTTCGACGGCCGGGAAAAACCACCAACGCCACAAGTGAGGATACGACTTGAAGCATTGGAATCTCAGCAGAAGCAGCTTTGGAAAGCATTTGGTCACTTTTTGGTCGGGACGGTTCACGCATTCATATACATTTATTGCATCTTCTGAACTTTTTTCGGGCAATCCAATGTGAAGGCTAAGTGGCTACAAAACCCAAACGGGATTGTTTTGGATTGTTTTGGGGCATGCTGTGTGACTTGGCAGGTTTTGCTGCTTTTGGCTTTTGTCGATGGGTCTGTTTAATGAGCAACTGAGGTCATCACATGACAAGCTGAGGAAGCTCGAGCCTTTCATTATTCCAACTTTTTTGGTTTAATGTTCAATGAAACTGAGCCCTCCCAGTTACTACAAGACTATAAGACCTTTCAGTAGTCGTGCGGTGAAGACACCATTAGATCGGGCCAGTGGTTCTTCGTTTTGCTGCATATGTTGTTTTTTTCCCACGGCCACTCGCAAGCACCAAACATTTCAAGAATAACTTCCACCGCCATAAGTGAGGACACGACTTGAAGAATTGCAATCAGAGCAGCTGCAGCTTTGGAAAGCATTTGGTCATTTTTTGTTCCGCTCACGTATTTATATGCATTTATTGCATCTTCTGAACTATTTTCGGGCAATCCAATGTGAAGGCTAAGTGGCTACATAACCCACACGGGATTATTTTGGATTGTTTTGGGGCACGTTGCGTGACTTGGCAGGTTTTGCTGCTTTTGGCTTTTGTCGATGGGTCTGTTTAATGAGCAACTGAGGTCATCACATGACAAGCTGAGGAAACTCGAGCCTTTCATTCTAAGTTTTTCGGTTTAATTTTCAATTTATGAACCCTGCCAGTTTTGACAAAGTCATTATAAGAGTTTTCAGTAGTCGTGCAGTGAAGACACCATTAGATTGGGCCAGTGGTTCTTCGTTTTGCTGCATATTTTGTTTTTTTCCACAGCGACTCGCAAGCACCAAACATGTAGAGAATAGTTTCCAACACCACAAGTGAGGACACGACTTGAAGAATTGCAATAATCGGAGCAGAAACAGCTTTGAGAGGCATTTAGTTGGTTCCCAAACATGCGTCCTTTTCTCTTGAAATTTTGCGGCAATCTTGTTTTCTGGTATGAATGTTTTGGTTGTTTGTTCAGGGGCACATTGCGTGCCTTCAGCACAACAACAGCATAAAGCATTCACCCTTCACTTCACGCCCACGGTCAAAGGAAGTTAACAGAGTTGGTGGAGGAGTTGGTCCAATCCGGCCGAAAGAGTCCTGAAGGATTTGATCCATCGGAAGAGCCAGAAGGTGGCATATTAGAATGACGAGGCAGCTCCGCAACCACATGAATTGTGCTAGTGATGCGTTTCACTCAGGAAATTCCAAATGTGTGAAAAGCACCGCACCTGCGCCACTGCGCCCCACACGTGTGCTTGGGATGGGGCTGAACCCAGTCGACTATGTTACACGAAGTGATTGATTGAGGATTATGGAAGAGCCAAATCTAGGAACCTGGACAGACCAGACAGATCCAGTAGGTTCCGTTTGGGACACATCTCAATGCCGTTTGCATGAAGCAAACTGGTCCCCAAAGATCCATCCTTTCGATTTGGGGCAAAACATCCAGGTTCTCCGAATGACATAACCATTTTTGTGAAGTACATTCCCTTTGTTTTTTCCTTCTGTTCATGATGCTGGTGGTCAAAAAGGCATACACACATTGACGCGTATGAACATGTCTACGGCCGTTATATGTGCAGATACCTACATACAGCTAAATATAGCTACATATAGGTACATGCATGTACACACACACACACACGCGCGCGTATATTTTAGAGCTGACACTCATCGTCGGCTCCGCCGGGTAATTTGACCCTTGATTTCATCGCAGGGTGGGCTTGAAAGCTATTGCTTCTTTTTGAGGACCTGCTTCAGAAATATATTCTTTATTTATGTTTTTTTGAACATATTCATGGAACTTTGTTGAAAATCCGCTGTTTTCTCTGGAGCAAACGGGGGATGTTTGTTCCCGAAAGCTCCTGCGAAGTGTTTTTCCTAAAGAACTGCTGCAAATGGGGTATACCTACCAGATAGCCATTCTATATTTTAATATGGAAAATAGTGATTAACCACTGGATTTAGGGGTTATCCTTTTTCAGACAAATCGAATGTATTGGATCTATCTACCTGTATATTACATTTATATTTTTTTCGGGGTTGGCAGGGTCCCAAAATGGGAGGTTTATGCGTAGTATATCATTCAAATCATCTTGGCTATATATATATATATATGTATATATATACTTATGTTAGGATTGTTGAAAGATGTCAAACCCACATATGGGCGGAGATTTGGCGACAGAGCAGAGAGACAGCCGAAGCTGAGGAAGCCAAGAAGCAGATGCTGAAGCGAGAAGCGCGGAAGGAGTGAACTTGGCGACGGATGGAAAAAGAAACATGGGTTGAATTATGGCTTTAACTCCGTTTTGTCTGAAAAATACCAGGTAGCCCCAATTCCAATGGATCATCAAATCATCTAGGGATGGGGTTTATCACATTTTATCACCACCCGGTTGGAGTAAGTGGTAAATAAGCCATTGATAGAAACCACATCGGGATGGGTCGGGAATCATCCAGTAAGCATCTATTTTAGGGTAGCTAAAGTACCAGGGTTTTGAACCATAACCAAATATGTACCAAAGATTTGGTGGCTTAGATGATTCATTTTAATCAATGTTAATCGTAATCAATGTCAATATGATGATATACTGATGGAAAAATATGAAAAACACATATATATATATATATATATTTAATATATATATATATACCATTTGTTCGACACATATATGGTGATTTAGAAGATTATTATAATGATAAAATCATCTTCTATCAATATGATTATCCTGCGAAGAGCTGCGATGACCGTGGGATGCTCCTCCTAGGGGGCTGGTAACCATGGGAATGGCACCCCAAAACCATGAGGCAACCATGGGGGTTTGATGGGATTTTTAAGATTTTGAGCCATGTTCACAGCCCCTGTTGGTTGATAATTAGTTCGGGGGTTACACTATCCAATATACATTGGGGATGATCATCATTCCCAACCAATCAGTGAAATGAAAGTATAATGGAATGACGAGGGGGTTGAACAACGTTCAATTGATCAAAAGGGTGGTCATATTCCAGGTGAATTGAAAGGACACTGCGGTTGAAAGTTCGACATTTGATGGTTTTTGAAGGTAAACACGATCAAAATCCCATGGGTTTCTGCATTTTTCCCTTGAAACAACTAGATGATCTAGATGATCTAGATGGCCGCAGGCTTGACCGCAATGCACTGGGACGATGCAGGGATGAATTGGAGTGGACGAATCCAAAGCCCCGGCTTGTCATTTTTCCCCACCAGGTCAGATTTTGTGCTGCTGCCCACCCTCCGCCTTCTCGCCCCCCTCGTACTCGTCCTCCACCTACTGCAGTTCCTCGGACTCTGCCGTCAACCGCGAGCGCCAGATCTCAGTGGGCACTGCGGGACCTCAATTGCGAGTGCAAGATGTGAGATAGAATGTCAGAAGAGATGTTTGATGGAATGCCAGAAAGAATGTCAGACTATATGCCAGATAGGATGTGAGAATAGATATGTCAGATAGAATTTCAGTTGGTGTGGATCACTCGAAGAAAGACATTTTAAAGTCAGTATCTCTCAATTGTCGAGCCGTTTATAACCCATTTTGTTGATTTTCAACTGAGCTATGCTATGTCAGCTATGTAAACAATGTCAAGCCCGTTCCGCCCGTTCCATTGATCATTCAGTTTGAGGAGCTGGACAAGCAACTCTTCGCAGACATGATGCAAACCACAGGTTGGGGCACCTCAGTGATCATAGTGATCCAAGAAGATTCTCTTCTGGTAATTTTGCCAAATTTGGTATTATTTATAGATGAAGACGATCATAAATAATTAATCAATGTTCTTCTGGTAAATTTGCCAAATTTGCTTTGGTATTATCTTTGAATCTATAAATAAGTCTTCCGGAACATGGCTTATTTTTGAGATGACTTCTGACTTACTTTCATTAAACATACGATGATTTCTACGATGGTGAAATCACCCGGGGATCATCCGATGGGCCCCACAGTGATTTTTCATTCCGAAGTCCTAAACCAATAGAACATAATAGAAGATCTATTTTGAAACCTTGGTGGAATATGTGGAATGGATCGTATTGGATCATATTGGACCTATATGGATTTACCATGATTTATCCATTTAAGAAACGTTTTTCCCTTTTGAATGCATGAAATATCATGGACAATATGTCCTGTTTTCTCCGGTCGCTCCGTATTCACTCGGTAAGTTACCTCCACTGCAATTTGTTGAGGCATGAAAAAGTTGCGACGGCCGGGAAATTTGGAACAAGACCTGCTGCTCAATAGGTCCCTGGCCCAAGGATGCCCCTGGCGGCTCAAGGAACAAAGCCTGGGAGCAGCAGAGTTATAATGTTGGGTCCTGATTAGTACCTAGGGTCGCTATTGTGGCAAATTTTTTCCAAATTATTCTGAAACCCATGTATTGTTTGGATGGTTCGCTTTTGTGGCAAAACAAAATTGGGAGAGCCCTTTTTTTTTTAAAAAAAACTGTAATTGCTGAGAGGCAATTTTTTTTTCAAAAACGCTTTAGCTCAGTCAATTTTTTGCTCATCTCCTATCTGAGCCTGTAAATGCATCTGTAATTGAGTAGGTTTGTTTGCTGGGTTCACTATTGCAGCAAGCTGTGCCAGAGCAGCCCCTGAAGAAGGGAAGCAAGCCATTTCCAAAATTGCCAAATTCAAACTGCAAGCCTTTCCCCAAAGAACCAATCCCTTATTAAACCCTTATTAAAGAACAGCTTTCTCACAATTTTCCAAGGCCCTGGACCAGTAGAGGCCCTATTTCACTTTAGTAGGTTTGTTTGCAGGGTTCACTATTGCAGCAAGCTGTGCCAGAGCAGCCCCTGAAGAAGGGAAGCAAGCCATTTCCAAAATTGCCAAATTCAAACTGCAAGCCTTTCCCAAAAGAACCAATCCCTTATTAAACCCTTATTAAAGAACAGCTTTCCCACAATTTCCCAAGGCCCTGGACCAGTAGAGGCACCATTTCACTTTAGTAGGTTTGTTTGCTGGGTTCACTATTGCAGCAAGCTGTGCCAGAGCAGTCCCTGAAGAAGGGAAGCAAGCCATTTCCAAAATTGCCAAATTCAAACTGCAAGCCTTTCCCAAAAGAACCAATCCCTTATTAAAACCAAATGTTTTGACTTTCTACTTTAAAGAGAGTCTAGAAATAGTTTTGGGGGGGGGGGGCACACACTAATCAGGAACCAACATTAGCCATAGATATCCCAAATAACTATAGAGAAAAAAGTTACAACGAGCATAATTTGGCACAATTCGAGTTAGAACTCAGTTCAGGCTGGAATTGAGCCAGTTCAGTCATACTATATTATATTTATATGCTATACATCGCTATGCCTATTTAAATTCCAATATCATTAAGTACTGTAGGGGAACAATTGCCATAACTTGGGTGCGAGCTATAATCAGTTCTCACTGAGGGAAATTGCTTTGAGCAATCAGTTTAGGCCGAAGGCATGGTCAACCTCACCTGAAATGATTCACTTGGATTTAGTCTTAGTCGGTGATTTTCTAGCTTTTTCTCATGGGAAATCCACCAGAAGTGGGGAATCTAGTGGAATTTTTGATTGACCCAGCACCCTGGCATACCTCGGGCGCTGGCACTCGCTCTGCTCGCGGCGAGGCCTTTGGTGGAACAGATGGTGAAATCAGGCTACAAGACCGAACTTACGGTACCCATGTTGGAAAAGGCGGACAGAGTGGTGATGAGTGGTGGGTGGACTTGGATACCTTGCGGGAAGATGTTGGGGTAAGAGAAACAACATGTTCAGTGTATAATTCAATATAGTGTGAGTAAAGCAATAGTACACCATCCCAAGTTTACCAAAATTAGGAGGTATAAACCTGGATAAATTATCAGAATATATCAGAATCATATGCGTGGTTTATGATTGCTTTACTACAACTCATCCTGTTCAAATGAAACAACTCCATGAAAAATGGTCCAAAATATCTGAGTGCATCCGTTACATCCACCATGGGAGCTTAAAACCTTTGGAGGTTTATTGATGTGGATGCAATCCAGAAAAATATTGAACAGTAAACACGGAGAGGCTCAGAGGGCTTAAAGCGAACTCCAAAAGCTGGTGCCTCGTAGCCTCAAACAGCTTCCGAAGCCGAGTTGTCTATTTGTTTGGGGGGGGGGGAGGTTGCAAAAAACATAGACAATACAGAAACTTCCAAGGCTTAAATATGCCTTTAGTCATCCCCAAATAGACAGAAAAGTTATAACATCCTACTAAAATAGTGATACATTGCATTTCCAACTATCTTTTTGTTTTTTTGGGGGAATTGCTCTAAATTTTGGTTTCCCACCTTTTTTGATTTCATCTGTTTCTGGTGGTGAAAGCTGTGTTTCAGGCCCTGGATCTGAAAGCCGAACAGGCGCGGAAGCGAGTCGAGAGTAGCTGATCTCTAAGGGACGGCGCACCCGTTTCGAGCTGTGAGGCTGTGATGGTTAGGAGTCCCAAAAACATGGGGAAACCGCAGGAGCTACAGACTATTTATTATAGTATATATTAGTAGATTTATATATATATATATATTATCAAATATAGTATAGTATAGTATATTATATATACAGGGAGCTAGTATAGTATATATGAGTATATGTTAGATATCCCCCAAATCATGGAGAAACCCCAGGAGATAGCTAATTAAGTTGCGTAAAAAAAAGTGGCTGAGTTCGATTGGGTTTATGGTATAACGAACTAGTTTTCATGGGGGGTATAATTGTTTATAAGCCAACTAATTGGGGGCCCCATCCTGCAGCTACACTCTGAATGTATAGACTGTGACTGTTGGCAAAATGAGATCATAAACCATCCCCCAGTCGTCACCATTTTTATAGGTGGTATAAACCATTCCCAAATGGGTGGTCTATTTTTTTTACCCGCATTATAGTATATATTAGATAGAGTTTCCTAGTTTGGCATGTGTGATAGTAAAAGCAATGAAGTTAAACAGGGACGGAGCTGCTTCCCTTGAAGAAAAAATGTGGGTGCTTCTCAGTTCAAAGCTACAGATTAGATACCCGGAACCTGGGGACACCCACGATTGAAAAAATGATGACTGGTTCTCAAGTTCTGCATGGACATTGGCACACATTTGCACATTCTTTGATCACATTCAGGCTCTCTGAATAAGTCAAGTCCAAGGAAGAATCAGAATCTTCCATGCTCATCAGGATTTTATATGTTTTTTGGTCAAGAATTATCGAATTTCATGCTGAAGTTGGTGCGTTCGGCGAACTTCTCGGATTCTCGGGGTCTCTGAGAAAAACCTTGATGTCGTCTGGCGGTTCAAGTGGTGACCGAGTGCCGATTTTCTCAGTGACCTCTCTTAGATTAGACTATATCAACCCCCAAAAAAGATAGAAATATGTTTCTAACATGGTAGTTCGATGAGTGATGATGTTTTCCCATGTTTTCCCCATATACCAGCTGTCCGTACGGTATGGCATCTTTTTAGGGGTTGCTATATGCTAGTGACTGCTAGTGAACTAGATGGCCCCCACATCTTTGGGGCCTGCTGGCGCCTTAGCAGTGGAAGCTGAAAAAAAGTTGCACAGATGTTTCCTGCAGTGTGGTGCAAAGTTTTTGGCCGCTTTTTGAGTGACATGTTTGCTGGTTCAAAAACCCAAAATGGTCAACGAAGATACTGTGGCTTCAGTGGATGGTGCAGCAAAATCCTGCACCAGTTGGTACCCTCTGGTAAACTAACAGTTTGCTATTGAAAATAGCCATTGAAATAGTGAGTTTTCCCATTAATAGCATGGTGATTTTCCATAGTTTTTTGATAAACGTTTTCCAGTTGGTAGATGGTAAACATCCCAGAATTTATTGGATTTCAACCATCCAAGGTGTAGCAAATCTCGCTGGCCCATCCACAGTAGCTATGGAAAAACCACAAAAATGGGCAAATCAACTGTAAATGACCAGAGGGTAAACCCCATGATTCCTATAGTTATATGTCATGTTATATGCCCCAGAAAGAGCCCAACCAAGTAGCCAAGTTTCATAAGGCAACTTAGCGATTTCGAACGGGGTCTCACCTTGCACTTGGGAGGACTGTTGTGGTCTGTTGTGTAATTTTTGTATGGAAAAAAACATGGGATTTGTTAACTTCCAAGAGTTGGAATTGACAATTTAAACATATTTAGATTATGTAAGAACTTACTGGAACCGCTTCCCCACGTAGCATCTGCAGTGTGGGACATGTCCCAGAAGCGGACGAAGGGATTGGGGAATCTGCCTACAAACACCCTACGTTTTGGTGGGAAAAACCATGGTCTACCATGAAATTTCCAGAAAATCAATCCGTTGCAGATTTTGAGAAACCATCTCGTCCTGAAAATCTGAAAGCGCTGGTTGCCATTTCCATTTCGCGAAGATGCGGCTCATGTAAAGACAGGTTGAGACTTGCACTTGGAAGAAGATGAAGATCATCAATTTGGGATGATGCTTAGTGAGGAGAATTCCAAGATATTATGCCTTATGTCACGTTAAAAATATCATGAGAATCTCGAATTTACGGAGGAACGGAGATCCCAAGTCCGTATTTTGTAAACAGCCAGCCATCCAAGCCTCATCTCCATGGGGTCCACCATGGTCCCATAGCCGCAAACCTTAACAGCCTTAACCGCACGCTGAGCATTTGGGATTGGCACATCCAAGGAAAAAACAAAAGATCCAAAAGTCATCCACCACTACTTAAGTTGGCAACCAGAATTTTTTCCATCAGATTCTGAGTTGCCATTATGGTTAAACCGTTAAACCAATACCAATTGTCATCAACATCTCCCGCAACAAATTGACCACATCAGTGGCACCACAGCATCGTAGTCACCATTCACCATGTCATGACACCATGAAATTGCGCCATGTCTGGGGTCCCAGCAACGGCACCGGGGGCCTTGCGGCTGATTTGATGTGATTTTCTGGTCAAATTGGTCGAATCCTCCATTTTCAGACCATTTGAACCATCTCTAGTTCTCCTTGGCTCTGAGTGCATCAAATCCCATTAAAGTCTTGGGGCAAGATAATGTTTTTTTGCATTCAAAAGCCATTCTCAAAATGTCAAGGGTCATTCTTTAATCTTGAATAATGTTAGTATAGCCGCATAGCTATGTCATAAGCCACCCATATAAATTGATGGTTTCAATCCCCATAGAAACGGTAAGTGATTGGGGATGATGGATTCCATATGGTCTACCATTGCCTAAGACTTTTCATGAATTCCTTCATGAAGTCAGCGGTTTTGTGTATGAACTCACCAGTTCAACTAGCTTCTCATCCTGAAGATCGTATGAAATCGTCCTAGTTCAGCTCGACCGAAGGTCCTACCCTGTCTAGTCTTGAGCGATGTCCAGGTGCCACGGGCCACGGGAACGGAACAAATGGGGCTCAAAAGATGAAGATTTCATGGGGCAGAGTTGGGTGCTCTTGACATGGACCCATTTCCGATATAGATATACCATGATATACCCTCTGGTAAACGTTTACACAAAAATGTGGAAAGATCCACCATTTTTAATAGGTAAACCGATGTACACCATCTATTTCTATTGGCCATTTTCCATAGCAAACGGTTAGTTTGCCAGATGGTGGATGATATAGCCTTAGATAACCAGTGGAGGGTTATCCCCAACATAGTGATTTGGGAGAGATCAGAGGCTAGTTGAGCTATTACTTAGTTAATCTTAGTTACATATCCCGAAGATGCCAATGAAAAGCAACAATAATCATAAATCAGAATGATGTGAGTCAAAGCAATAGCATCATCCCCAAGTTGACCATTTTTATTCATTTTGGCTGGGATTCGGTGGAAACATTTGAAACCATCCAAAAAATATGGGTGGTTTTATGACATAAAGGTTTCATAAGAAAAACCACCCATGAAGTAAGAAAATCACCCACATAAAACTTATGGCTCGTAAGGTTTTATAAAAACATAAGCCAAACTTACTACCATGCTGTCATAAGAAGTATGGCGGCTCCGCATGAAGTGGGCTACCCAAAAAAGCCAGCCCGTGATCCCCGTGATCCTGTCCTAATATGAAACACCCAAATGGTCACCGTCCGTATGTGTTAATCCATCTGGGTAAATTACAATAAATTTGATCACGACCTCACGTCGCGACCGAAGCCTGGAATCATGGTTTTTATAGGGGACTCATCCCCAAATGGCCGTAATTCAGGTTAGTGAAATATTATAATTTAACCAGATCCATCTTAATCCATGTTAATCCCCTACTAAACCATCGTCGATGGGTGGTGTTCAAAAAATTGAGGGGGGAAGGAGTTCTTGTGTTTGAGTCACCCTGTTTTGCCCACCGCAACGGTGAAACTCCGCCCCGTGACCGGTGACAATATATCCCATGTTCATGCGCTGGGTATAGTGCTGACTATATTAGCAAAAACCAGCTCAAATACCCTTCGGTGTCATCCAACATGGCAATTGAACATCCCCCACATTTAGTTTGAGAATCGATGATTTTTCCAGTAAAACCTTGATTTCGAGAGTTTTTCGGCAGCCATGTTTGACACCATCTCCTGGTATGTCTCTATTGCCTCGTTGTGTATAGGATCGGGTTGGTGGTTTGGAGCATTTGGATTATTTTTCCTATTCAGTTGGGAATGTCATCATCCCAACTGACTTTCATATTTTTCAAAGGGGTGGCGGGCTCAACCACCAACCAGGATGTATAGAATATTATTATTAACCATCATTAACCATATAATAACCATATATTAACCACAATGGTAGGTCAACCACCAACCAGATAGGATTGACGATGGTCAGGCTGACTATGCTGACTTTCCCATCACCAACATCCGGGTGGACAAGCCCATGGAGTTTGTGCCGTGGGACACGGAGAAAAATAAGAAGACGCCTCTGTGGACAGGAGATTGGGACCACCCCTTGGGTCCTTTGGGGACCTTGGTATCCAAAGTAGATCTGCAAGCCGGTTTTCCATAAGCCGGTTTTCCATAATATGTGTTCCTCCTAGTTGATATAAAACACCAGAAACCATGGCTTAGTAGGGAATTTACAGATATTTAGGGTGTTTCACATTGGGATGCCTCAAAACCACAACATTGTCAATCCTTACCTTTTTCTTGATGGGGGACCCCTAAACCATTGGGTTTCTCCTTTTGGGGTCTCCCCGTTGTAAGATACCACTGACTTAGAGGTCTGTTAGTTTGCCCCAACTGGCGAATGTGAAGCCGGAGAAGATTGGGAATCTTCGGAATGACTCACCTGAAAAAACCATGCATAGAGCATCCAAATGGTAGCATAGGGAGCCTGGCGAAAGGAGACTACACAAATGCGGACCACTTATCTTGTGCTACCACCTTCGACCAACTCTTCGACTGGCACGAGGGGGGTGGTGGATCAGGATACATCAGGATGCCCATCAGGATGGCTCCCCAAAAGTTGATGCTGTATCATGATGCTATTAAGCTGGCCATTAAGCATAAAACGGACATACATATAATTATATCACACATATTTTTGTGTATTTATATATATATATATAATACATTTTGATTTGTTTATACGATTTTATACATATGTGTAAACATATATTTATATGTATGTATATATATATATTATACGCTATGGGATGCCCTACTATTTTCATTCAAAGTCATGATGATTGCAGGCACCGGGGTGAAGATGCTTCAACAAACGGCGCGTGGCAGCGCCCGGCGGCGCGGTCAGGATGGATCTGAAGAAATCCATGGCGCTGTGGTTACGAGCTTCCATGTTGGACACTCAGCGGAGATGGCAACTGCGCCAGGATTAGGAAATCAAGAAGCAGACATCAGATCCCTTGAGTAAACTGAAGTTGCTATGGAAAATGAATCATTTACAGATGGGGAATCAGCTCAAATTGATCTGTGGAGAACTCTGGCATTTGTTCTAGAAAATCTCTGGCCGATGCAGGGAGTGGTTTTCATCGCAGGTACAAGAAGGAGAAAGTGTTGCAGATCCACTGGGTGTCTCGTTTTGTCGTAAGTTTCGGCGCCGGGTATAGCCTCTGGTTCTTTAACGGTTTGCGAACTGGAAAACTACAATTTTATTTGATAAGTAAACCATCATTTTTAATCATGTTTAAATGGTCCATTTTCCATAGCTATGTTAAAGAACCAGGTGTATATGTATATATATATATATATTACTGAGAGTACTAAGCTGCTGAGATTGTGTGAGTTGTTTTTTATGGTCCCAAACGGGTTGTAACTGGGACGTTCTGTGCTGCGAATCTCAGTTTAGGTTCAACAGCACAAGAGCGCACCTCGCTGTAGGAGCAGGATATGAGACTGCTTTTGCTACTACCCTCTGGTAATTCGAGAGTTTGCAATTAAAATCAGCCATTTTCGATTTTGGCCATAGGGATTTATCATCGAACTAAATGGCAACGTTTTACATAGCTATCTTCAATGACTGGAGGGTCTGATATACTAAGGGCCGCTTGATCAAGCTATCCAGTTTAACTTATTAACCACAGCAGCCACTCTGATTTTGGTGGTCTGACAAGGCTTTCCAAATGACTTATGACTTTTGTTCCCTCAAAAAATGATCCAAGGATATCCCACAATATCTTCAAGGGCTCTCAGTGGACTCTGAAACTTAGGAAAAGATCCGGCCTTTGCAACACGCCTGGACCTTGGAATCATCCAAGCTGAAGTGCTTCCAAGATAGCTAAGTTGGTGCAAATAACTCCAATAACTGGGACTTTTGGTAGATATATATATATATATCAATATGCACGGTATATAACCAATCTATAACGCCACATTCTATATATAAGTGGGCGAACCAACCCCGTAAACACATGTAAACACTAAGCACTTCTTAAGTGGGATGATCCTCCAAGCAGTTTACTCCAGTTTGACCTGAGCACCGATATCCTCCGATTTCTCGGTGGGTCCCATGGATCCATGGTTTATTTGAACCAAATCCCATGGGACCATGGTTTATGGCCATCCGAAATCCATCCATGACGGTCCTATGGATATTATTTGAACCAAAACCATGTGTTTTTTAGCCAAAAAAAACATGTGTTTTACAACCCAAATCCCAAGGTTTCAAAGCTCCATTGGCCGATTGGTTGAGGCTTTGACGAATTTGATCAGCCTACATGACCTGACTACTTCCAGAGCAGCTCAGTTTTTTGGGGGCCAGGGCCAGGGCTTGGGGGTTGATAACCAAAATCGCTAGGGGTTTGTGTAAAAAAAAGATGGGTCCAGGAGATATCTTTTATGTAAAAGGAATGATATTAAAGGAGAAGCTATTTTTATATGTATTTCTTATACTGATCCATTCCTGTTATTTCTTGGGTCCAGACTTTTTGTTATTTTCTGTTAAAGAAATTAGGTTTGAACTTCAATGTCGAACTGCGACATTCTCCCAAAGTCGGATAGAATCCAATGGGTAAACAGTAAAACCATAACAAAGGTGTTTTGCTATAAATGGGGTGTGAAGATCGATGTAATTGGCAACAATTTTCACCTCAATTACATTACAAATATTACAAGGGGTTCTTTTTTGTTTGTCCCCAGAACCCTTTGTATCAAGAAAGTCCATTTGAGGCATAAGAAATAATTACCGTTCGTGGTTGGTTCATATGGTGGATCATACTAATTACTGGGTTGGTGGTTTCGAGCATTTTTTATTTTTACTATAGTAATAGTACTCTGAATTATTAGAATAATGGGACTACAATGGCTGGTTGGTGGTATGGAACATTTTTTATTTTTCCATTCAGTTGGAAATAATCATCCCAACTGACGAACTCATATTTTTCAGAGGGGTAGGTCAACCACCAACCAGATTATATTACCTGGTTTATTTGAGATAAGTGCCAGCCATAAAAACGGATACCTTTTCATCAGCCGGTACAATGTGATCAACCCAATAGTAAACCATCCCATTAAACATCCATTTGGGGTTCATCTTACATCATTTGAAATACGGGTGCGTCCAACAAAAAATATCTAATTATTTGGGATGGTTTATTATAGTACATTATACTTACCCCATAATTATCCAATGTTATCCCACTATTAACCACTGTTGTCCTATATCAATCAATATTATCATTTATATTTTGCGATATCCGATATCCAATTGTTGTTGGGTTTAGCATGGGTTGTCAGTGCGAATCCCATGGTGCCGAGGATTGCATTCTGGGTATGATGGCGATTCGCTTCTTCTACTTGGTCATCCAAGGTGCTTCCTATCGCCGGGACTCTTGGAAACTCCACGGCCCAATTTGGGCTACCCTCTGGGAATTTGTTTCAGTTTGCGAACTGGAAGCCATGGTTGATTTACCTATGAAAGATGGTGATTTTCCAGTTCGCAAACTGTTAGTTTACCAGAGGCTATTTGTACATGAATCCTTTGGGAGGGTCAATCCACCATCGCTTTGAGGAGACGAGGCCTTGATGAACGAGACCGCCTTGGCCATTGATTCTGGGACAGCAGCGGGACTGGCGCTGAAAACGCGCGGGACTGGCGATGAAAACAATGGGGGGGCCTTACCGAACCATTCCCCATGGCTAAATGGTTATTTTGAACCAGTACTAATCAAACCATTACCATTAATTGGACCTTTCCATTGATATCCATGGAAAATGGAAAATATTGACAAATGAAAAACGAAGGAACCAAAAAAACGTGATTTTCGCATGTAATGTTGTAACAATGGGTTAATACAACATAATACAACCATTGATGGGTGCTAAGCATCAGCTACAAGGTGGTGGTGCGGCCACCATACTTTGCTAAGTTGGTGAACTAAATACAAGGTGAACTATGACAGAACAACAGGTTATAATAGATATATCATGATATATCTATCGTTAATCGAGCCACGTTCTAAACCCTTGTATTCATGTTCAGGAAGGGAGCCAGCGGAAGCTCTGTGTAAGACAAGGTATGCGCGTAAGCAAACCTTGTGTGCGCGCGTAAGCAAAGCAAAACGAAAGCAATGGCGTAAACATTTTCCTTGTTTGCTGCCAGGATCTAAGACATTTAGAACATGGCTCATTTATTTAGGTTTATCAACTTATCACTGCGGGGGCACCACCTTGTATCATGATGTATCATGTGTTATTAAAACATGGAAACAAATGGGAACATGGATGACTGTTGCTAAACTATTATGAAGAT
The DNA here is from genome assembly GCA_947184155.2 of Cladocopium goreaui. Classification (NCBI taxonomy): domain Eukaryota; class Dinophyceae; order Suessiales; family Symbiodiniaceae; genus Cladocopium; species Cladocopium goreaui. Next base: position 45,750 of record CAMXCT020001424.1, on the reverse strand, counting down.
GTTAAAGTCCTATCAAGCATGGAGAGTTCAGAGATGGATTCAAAGGGCCCAACCAGAGAAAAAATGACTCTGGTAATTTAACATAGCTCTGGATCATGGCCCATGTAGAGGTGATTTAACGCCTAGTGGACATACTAATGATTAATTCTCCATAGCCATGTTAAATTGCCAGAGAGTATCACTTTTTTTGACAGCATGGCTCTTCTGATGAACAAGATCGTTGTTTTAGCATGTTTTAGCGCGATTTCACCATGTGCAGATTGCTTCTGTCAGATGTCCGAGGATTGGTATTACATGGTGGCAAAATTCAAGTGGTCCCTGCTGGTGGCGAGCTGAGACCCAAGGCCTTCAATGGTGCCGCAACTGATGGAAGGTGATTTTGTTTCATCGAGAACATGCTGGCTTCATACGCTTTTACACTTCAGCTTGGCTGTTGTATCAAAGCCTAGAACCAGAGAATTCTAGTGACGTTTGTATCAGTCGTTGGTATTCATTAATTAGCCACATGGACAGATTTATTGAGAGATGCGCGGTCAAAACAGAGTCAATGTGCTGAGTTGAAGACTGGATGGGCTCCCATCTTTTTCCAGCTGCTTGGCTCAGCCTGTAGAAGATTTTTTTTGATCAAACAAAATCAAGGGGAGATCCACTGGGGAATCTGAAGGGAACATCATAATCAATATTATGGATTCAATATTAATACCCTCTGGTAAATTAACATAGACCCTGAGAATAGCCTAATTTTAATGGAAACTAATCTTCCAACCCCGATGACTGCCAGGGTCTATGTTAATTTACCAGAGGGTAATATATAATAATATACTGGGGGTGGACGTTTCGGACATTTTTTGTTTTCTTGGCTTGTTTTTAATAAAATAATACTGCTAATATATGAACATTTTTTTGATATTGTGTTTTTCGATATTTTGTTGGGGGGCTTCCTTACGCAACTCCAAGATTTTTGGGAATCTGTAGGCCTTGCCAATAGCTTTGATGATCTTTGATTACCTTTTGGTGTCCTCACGGCGGGCCGCTTTCGGAATTCCCTATAAAAATGGATGCTTTTTAGCTGGGATCATTGAACTGCTGAAGGAATTTCCAGCCATGGACATCCATGGACACTGGAGGGTCGTTTGATATATATCATGTAACTTTATGCCGCCCCCCCCACAGCTACCCCCTATTAAATTTAATTTGTGGTTAATAGCAAAAAGGCCTCTATTAGATGTAAATTAGGGCCTTAATTTGTATCTAATAGGTTATTTCTTAATCAGCAATTAATGTTGACGCTAATAGCAGGTTATTGGCGATTGAAAACTTTTCGCGCTATTAGATGTAGATTTGCTTAAAAAGTGGACGTTGCTGCAAATATGGTGGTTTTAAGCAATTAGACACAAATGTTGCTCGTAGTTACATATGTTACATGTAGTTTGTGTGCTAAACCACATCAGAATAGTCCTGTAGTTTTCATGTTATTCAGTCACATGCAGTTGATGTTATAGTTGATCCTAAACCTTTAGAATTCGCGTGCTCCCTATCTTTGGAATTAAGTGATCACCACATCATGTTCCCAACCTTCCATTGGAACTGGGACTTGGGAAACCATGGCCAAAATTGGGTGCCCTTGTCCCCAATTTGTTGCTGAAAACCCACCATTGAGTTCCATTATTTTCCCACTAACCTCCATGCACAGATTTTTACAAATGATGTTCCATGATTTTCCCACTAACATGTCCATTTATAGAGGATTTCTCCATTTTCTCTATGATTTTTCCAAGAGTTTTTCAATAGTTTCCCATATTTTCCGATGATTCTTTCCAGTTACAAACCTCCAGCTACAGATCAGGTCCTGGGCATTGGTTGGTACCGATATGCACCTGCCTGGGCACCAAGCAATGGAGGTTTTTGGCAACGGGAAAGTTGGAAACTTACCCCGAAAAAGTGGGAAGTGACTTGGTTGCTTGGTGAACTTAGGATTTAGGGGGGTAGAATTATACTATAGTATTCATGGGGGTTACCCTCTGGTAAACTAACATTGCTGTTGAAAATTGCACATTTATAGTTGATTTAGCCATTAAGATGGTGATTTTCCAGCTCGCAAACTGTTTGTTTACCAGGGAGGTTTGGAAACTTGGAGGGACACATGTTTTCGAACTAACTGGAAAGGCTGCTTCGGGTATATATTTGGGATATTGTGGGAAGACAACTGGCATGTATTGTATAACCAACTTGATAGGATAGTTTCAATGGTGAAGTCCAGGATCCTAAAAAAGAGGTACTGTACCATATTTTGGGCCATATTTTGGGGGTATATTCCCTTACATAGGCCTTATATATGGATATGTTATGCATATATATATATTATAATGGTAGGTACCTCCAATCAATCGGTTCCTGAAATGGCCATTGATAGTTGGGTGTCTCTTGAAAATGGTCACCCAGTTGTGGCCATTTGAATAGGGACGCTGAGAATTCACCAATGGATTCAGGGGCTATCTGGTGGGAGCTGTGATCACTGTGATCAGAGTATCTCAAAAAATTGGGAACCCAAAAACTGCTAAGAGTTTCCCAACATGAAAGTTTGGATAAAGCTAAGAGCTGTGAACAAATATGGCGAGCAGAAAGCTACTGGGGTTTTGACTCTTACTCCGAACATCGCCTTGGGAGCCTAGGCGACATCCGGACAAGGCACGGTTACCAGAGCTGGGACTTCAGGGAGTTGAGCCTGGAACAGCTACCCTCCTGTGTCTTCAAACATAGCCGGGTAATTTCCTATACGAACGGAAGTTTGAAATCAATGAGGGATTTTCCGGCAAGCCATGTTTGACTACCGGAAGGCATTTGCATGTTGGGAGAAGAATTTCCGACATGTACATCTACGGTGTTCTGCCGTTTTTCCTGTTCAACATCCAATGGGTAAAGGCTACAAGATACTGCCTTAAGATTATGGACCCTTCATATGTGATTATCTCAAAGTGATTCCAATTCATGTCTTATTTTCCCTGTCAATACGGTTTTGAACGTTTTTGGCAGTTCTAAATTTCATTTGCTGAATAAATGTGATGGAAAAGACATGTGCTGTGGTAAACCCAATGATAAGCCGTCCCCAAAATCATAATTGTCTTTTCATGGCTGCTATAAACCATCCCCAAATGGTAGTTGTCTATAGCAGCCAGGGTGTTTCCCACATTAAAGACCATGGAAACTCCCATGGTTTCCAGAGAGCTAAGCCCGGTCGGCTGATGAATGATCATCGGAGGTGATTTGATGATACTTTTAAGAGTTTCAAAGTGAGATATCGTATCTTTAAAGGTCAATAATATTGTTACGATACGTTACAATAGCAGAAGTATAACCCATAATAGTGTACACCTACAATGTATGAGCCACAATGATCCACAAAAAACAATTGCAGATTGTTAATCAAACATCATGAAATACGGGGGTAACCCTGGTGGAACGTGTGTGGGATCTATTCAGGAGATCGAGCCCATTGGATCCATATTTTTCATAAGTTATCCCGATTACCAATGGATTGGTTTAGGGGAAAATTGAAACCGGAAAACCCCATGACTTTAATATGACTAAACCATGGTAAAAACCATGGTTTCCGGTGAAAATTGTCCCAACAAAACCAATCCATTGAAATTATAGAGAAGTATGGATCGGATTAACCATTAATCCCAAAGTACAGACTGGCTTGATTATTAATCCCAAAGCATAGATTGGTCAAAAAACAAGCCACAATTATAGATGGTGAATCATCAATCACCAATTAAATAATTATATATATATAGTTGGGTAACCGTCAATCACGTCAACCCCGCCCGCATTGACTATTTGTTCCATCCAGGCGTAGATTTTGAGATTGCCAAACTCATCATGTCAATTATGTTGATCTCCAATCATATCATATCATATTTACCCTTTGGTTATTTGTTACATAGTCATGGTATAGATGGCCCATAGAAATAGATGGTTTTTACCTAAGCATGGTGATTTTTCCATGGCTATGTTAAATAACCAGATGGTAATCATAATAATCATAATAATCAAACATCAAGCATATCAATCATATTTCATATTAATCATATTTAACCATACTAGCAGTATTGTAATCTTATCATACTCTGTCAACCCCTAGTACATATCATTAGTCATAGTAGTAGTCATTATTGTATCAATTATACCCCGCAATCTTATCACACTGTCATCATATTTTTCCATAAACGTTCCCATAGTATGATCAAGAAAAAGCTTACCCTCTGGTAATTTAGCATAGCTATTGAACATGGCCATTTAGTTCGTTGATTTACCCACGAAAATAGTGATTTTCCACAGCAATGTTAGTTTACCAGAGGGTAATCAACCCCTACTGGGTTCCTTTTTTTAGGGGATTACATATAATCATGATTCAATCAATCAATGCAATCATAGTAGTATCAATCAATCAATGTAATCATAGAAATATCAATATATCAATAGTATCAAACTGTACATTGTTAGTCATACTATTAGAAATATATCATCAATTTTCATAGTTAAGGTTAATCATAGCTACAGTTATGGCCCAAAAATAATTAACATTGTACTATCATCAGACTGTAGCTGTAGAAATTTATACCTTCCATAGATTTTCATCTAAATTTTCTTGGGGCAACCATCCCCTTCCAGATCTGGACGGATTGTACAGAGCTGCCGGGCGTTGGACGGGTCTACAGCTCACGCGAGATGCAGGAGATGTTTTTTTCGAGGTTTCCGATGGTGGATTTCATCAGGAAAACCCATGGGAAAAACCATGGGAATTCACGCATAACTGGTTTATAACATATATATATATATGATACTAAATGATATAGTCCATACAACTGGTGATATTGGAAATATATATATATATATAACAACAAATAACAATAATATTAATAATAATATTAATAACAATAATTTATTAATGATGTTGATGTTGGTAATAATAGCAACAATAATGTATAGATGATATTAGATGATATAGTCCATATAACTGGTGATATTGGAAATATATACTGTAGCTGGCATGTACTAGGGTTATTACCCACTTAGTAAGTGGGATGCACATCCAAGAGGTAAAAGAAGGAAAATGCAGGAACAAACATGGGAGTGCACTGCAAAAGATTGGATTTGGTTGATTTTAATGATTTTAGTGGTTGATTAGTGGTTATTGCTGGGGATTTAACCCATTAACTAAAAGATTGAATTGGAATTATTGGCTCGTGGCTCTTTCAGTCATCTACTTTCTTGGATTCTTTTAAAAACACACACGCATGCATAAAAATAAAAAGCAGGTAAATTTAAACAAAAAAACAGACAATTTCCCATTTTTTAAAACAAACAACAAGCAATTTCCTACTTTGTTTTAAACAGGAGCTGATGAAGAAAAAACATGGCACTAAATCGCAGCTACTTGGGCCGCGATTTCAGGAGATGGAACCCGCGGAAACTATGGCTTACTGGCCAACGGCTCAAGACCCGGGATTTTCCAACTGCCTATTTACCCTTTGGTTATTTAACATAGCTATGGAAAATGGATGAGCATGGCTCATTTATAGATGATTAATGATGATGTGACTTTTGTTGGTTATTTAACATAGCTACAGTTATGGCTCGAAATACCAGTTATAAGTATGAACAAAACCCCATTTATGGAAGGTATAATCCCATCTATAACCAGTTACAACCACTTATAATTGGTAAACGGCCATAACTGTATTTACCCTTTGGTTATTTAACATAGCTATGGAGGTTTCCTGAAATGGGGGTACCCCCGTTTCTCATCCATTTTTGTTTGGGGTGTTCCATTATAAACCATCCATTGTTGGGTTCCTTCATTTTAGGAAACCCCCTCTGGAAAATGGATGAACATGGTTCGTTTATAGATGATTACCCTCTGGTAATTCAACAGTTTGCTATTGAAAATGACCAATTAGTTCGTGGATTTACCCATTGAAAATGGTGATTTTCCATAGTTATGTTCATTTGTAGATGATTAATGATGATGTAACTGATGTACATGATGTACTAATTTGTCTATTAAAACTAGTGATTGCCATAGCTATGTTTATTACCAGAGGGTACGTATTAAAAATGGTGACTCCAACAACAAAAACACAAAAAGGTTGCAGAATGGTGATATTATGGGGATATATGATGATCAATTGAACATTTATAGATGAATTACCTATGCAATATTGTTGATTAATGCTGGCTTATATACTGTGGGAATTTAACCATCAAATAAGTATAAACTTTAACCATCAAACCAGAGGGATATTTCCCTCTGGTAGTCAAACATGCCTGCCTGGAAAATCACGTATCAATGGACATGTATTTAAATGGGATGTCATCGAACTAAATGGGTGATTTTCCATTGCAATGTTTGACTGCCAGATGCTAATATGTGTTTGCTTTTCGCATCTATAGTCAATCCACAATTGGGGAATCCGGGAATATTTGGGGATTCTACTAATCTACGGAGCAGATGTTTCATTCTGCCCCCAACGTAACTTAAATCCGGCCGTTTTTCCTCGGCCCGCGGCCGTACTTGGGATGATGATGCCAGCTGAATGACAAAGAGTGGATGGATCAAGCTTTGATGACTCCATCAAGCATGGCTGGCTGGGAACCCCCGCGTGAAAAATTGGCATCGTGGGAACATTTCATCGAAGTCAATGCGTGTTTTGCCATGTTTGACACCGGAGGGTAAGAAGGAGCTGACAAGAATGGTGGTGCAATGGTGATTTTTCATGGGACAGAATGGGATACTGATGGTGAAACCCATCCAAACAATCCCATCCCCCTAATATTCAAACACCCCTTAGATGGTCTCAAGAGGTGGTGTAATTTTCCTGCTAAACCATGGTTTCTGCGGGAGGTTGAACATGAACGAGGGAAGGTTTCAAGCCTCCAAAAGCGCAGTTTTTTGCCCTGCTCACTGAGGGAAAAGCTGGTAAAGGTCCTGGATAGTGTGAGTGAGGCGGATGGGGGTAGCAGGGTATACCCCTACTATGCCCTCCTTGGAGGATTCACGCATCCTGAGTGGTTCATAAATTTAATCCAGTTGTATGAACATACATAGTTGATACAAGCCAGTAATATAACATGGCCTTATTCCTGAGTTAAATTACCCATCGTTACATGCTTTAGTTTATATAATTCCAGTGGTTCATTTATGTATATTCAAAAGAGATAGTTATATATGGGATAAGCCCACTGAATGATCTGAAACTGCTGTAGTGTACCTGTAATACAATGGGAATATCATGGGGATACGGGATGTAATGGGATTGTCCAGCCAGCCACGTCTCATTACCAGAGGATATATGGGTGAAAAAAACTACGTAGTGTAGGAGTATGACAGGGATGTAATAGGGATGTAATAGGGATGTAATAGGGATGTAATAGAGATGTAATAGGGATGTAATAGGGATATAATAGGGATATAATGGGGAATAATGGGGATATCAGTGATGTGCAACCGATGATTTGCTTGCGGTTTGTTCTTTCTTAGTTCTCAACCATGATGAACCCCCATGACTTTCCAGTTTTTTATCGGCGGTGGCCCAACCATCGACCAGCTGCGGGGTTCTTAAAAAAATATGTGTTACCCTCTGGTAAACTAACATAACTATGGAAAATCACCATTTATAGTGAGTTTTCCCATGAAAAAGGGTGATTTTCCATAGTTATGTTAGTTTACCAGAGGGTACAACCCCTTCCAATCTGAAAACATCCCATGCCAATCCCATGATCCGAGGCCTTCTAAATGGCAGTCATTTCAATCAGATTTTGCAAGTTGTTTTGCCATCATTTCCAGTTTTAATCCAGGAGAAATGGGAATCTACTGCTCATCCCCTTCTGCAATCAAGCGTGGCAATGGGAAATCCCCTACATCAACGGAAGTTTGTAGTTGGTGGTGGATTTTCCAGCAACGGAGCTGATGACACCGGAGGGTACAGTAAATGAATCATAGTTAATTTCCCAATTTTACTATAGTCTTAATCCAAGAGGAATGGGCATCTAGTGCTCATATGTTCAATGGGAATTCGATCCTAAAATGGAGGTACCATATTTTCGGCCATATTTTTGGGGTATATCATGGTATATTCCCTTACATAGCCCTGAAACATCGGCCAAAAATGGTAGGTACCTCCAATGTATCTGTACTGGAAATGGCCAGGAGGATGCACATCGCTGCCCTTTGGCTTATGCTCACGTGGCGAGCGTGTTGGCCTTCTCTCAGGCGAATTTGGAGGGGTCCAACGGGGCCAAAATGTCGTCAAAATTGTTGGATTCCACCATTAAAAAAGAGAGATAGAGAGATGGATAGAGAGATGGATAGATAGATGGATAGATGGATGGATGGATGGATGGATAGATAGATAGATAGATGGATTATATATACACACTATATATATAATCCATCTATCTATATATTGGATGATACAGCCATGATATAGCCATTGATTGGGGATCCTCAATTCACTCGCATTGTATTTACATGTCTTTTTTAAATAGAATATGAATTTCGGATTCCTAGATGGATGACTATACGACTTTCATCCCTTTATGGCGTGACCATGGCACTGAAAACATAGGAGGGGGGGTTCTTCCAAAGGCCCCAAGATCATTTCCAGGTAACCATGAGATGGAGTGTTTCCAGGAGGTTAGTTGGTTAGTTCGATGATGTTTCCCTCATAATTTCCATGTTTCCAACTTGTCTATCTATATCTATCAATTTAGTTTTTTTGGAGTTGCCATACTGAGCCATAATGTTCACAGATGGCGACCCTCAGTGGCGAAGATGGATTCCCCAATGCAGTGTTTTCAACACTGCTGCTACCCTTCGGTGATTTCAAGTATCCATGTAACATATTGTGTGTTAAATCATCGAAAAAGGGCCATGGCTTCCAGTTACTGCAGTTGGCCAACTGTCAAGGTACCGGAGGCTATTCGAATTCATGGTTTACTGGTTTCATTTTGGAACTTACCCTCTGGGAAGTTAACATAGCTATGGACAATCACCATTTTTAATAGCTAAAACAATGTAAAACCTCTACAATGTGGGGGCTTCCCAATGCCATAACCATCAGAAACCATCATAAACAATTTTACACCATCATAAACCATCATAAACCGTTATAAACCATCATAAACCATCATAATCCTACCACAAATTTCAAACAATTGTTTTTTGTTGCACCCAATTGATGCTGACTTGGATTTTTTTTTTAAACGACCATGGCATTGGGTGAAGCGATCCCCATCGATCCCCGAGGTGGACGAGGACACTGCAGACTTTTCGCCCGTTGAGCCCAGTTATTATTGGAGGTACATATTGAGGTTAAAACAGTGTCATTTTTACTACCCATTTGGTTGTGGTTGGAATCCCACCTATAAAAATGGTGATGACTGGGGGATGGTAAACATGACATTGTTTTATCCACATTAGTGCTTATTCGCAGGGACCGCGTGAGATATAATATGATATAAATTGATTCACCCACACCTTCCTGGGACTATATTGAAACATGTACACAATCTGAGCTGTTAGAAGCTGCACATTCGCTGCCATTCCAAGTTGGCTCGCAGTTGTGGGGCAGACGATCGTCATTGGGCCGTTGTGAGATGCCCAAGGGCAAAACCAAAGTCACATCCGTGGCGCCGGAGCCCGCGTCCATTGGCAAAGGGTCGCCTAAGGCAGACGCTGCGTCATCGGATCCGAAACAGGCGGCTTGGACTGAAGTCACCTTTGGTTGCCGACGTGTGCGATGGTGTCCCTTGGGGAGGACGTTTTTACACTACGAACTTAACATAATTTGTTCATCAACTTCCAGTGTTTCATTTGTCGTTCCATTGATGGTAATTCATGCATTGTTCACCGTCAAAGGAGGATATAGTCATTGTAGGGAAGACCTTGGTTAATTGGGTTTGTGATTTTTCCCCACCTGCCAGGTGAGGGTTGTTAGATTTTATGTCAGTTGCCTCCTCCTGCCTCGTCCTCCTCCTCCTCCTCCTCTCCTCCTCGTCCTCCTCTCCTCCTCGTCGTCCTCCTCGTCCAACGCCATCCACAGTGTTCCCTGCCGGACCTCAACCACGACCATCCATGTTCCACCTCAACCACGACCATCCACGCCCAGTGTTCCCTGCCGGACCTCAACCACGACCATCCACGCCCAGTGTTCCCTGCCGGACCTCAACCACGACCATCCACGCCCAGTGTTCCCTGCCGGACCTCAACCACGACCATCCACGCCCAGTGTTCCCTGCCGGACCTCAACCACGACCATCCACGCCCAGTGTTCCCTGCCGGACCTCAACCGCGAGTATCCACGCCAAGTGTTCCCTGCCGGACCTCATGTAGGAAGATATGGGACAAAGAATGTGCAGAAGAAAGTTAGAAAGAATGTCAGAAAGAATGTCAGAAGATATGCCAGAAGATAAATGCCAAATAGAATGCCAGATAGAATGCCAGAAGATATGTCAGAATATATGCCAGAAAATATGCCAGATAGAGATAGCCAGCCAGAAGATTTGCCAGATAGAATGCCAGAAGATGCCAGAAGATATGCCAGAAGATAGCCAGAAATATGCCAGAAGAATATGCCAGAAGCCATATGCCAGATAGATAGAAGATATGCCAGAAGATATGCCAGATAGAATGCCAGATAGAATGCCAGAAGATATGTCAGATAGAATGCCAGAAGATATAAATGCCAGATCAGATAGATATGCCAGAAGATATGCCAGATAGCCAGAAGATATGCCAGATAGAATGTCAGAATGTCAGAAGATATGTCAGATAGAATGCCAGAAGATTTGCCAGTAAGAAAATGTATAAATGTCATGGTGGGGATCACACGAAGTAAAGTAATTTTTTTTGCTTTCCATAAATGGACAAGGTTTTGGTTCAAATTAACGTCCCACGCCATTCCGGGTGTTTTTTCGATCAGCCATTGCCTAAGCGGGCAGTTCTGCGCTATCTGCCTGCGGGCCCACCTCTACGGCTTAGAGGTTTGGACCTTTGCATCGGAACGAGGTGCTTTTTGGCCTACTTCTGAGTTGGTTGACTTGTCCCAACTCTTGGTACTCCATTTGCTCTTCTCCTTTGCCGTTCTTACATCCACTGAACTGCTTAGCGCTGGTGGTGTTACATTCTTTGATCAATTTGGCTCTGCGGTGGCCGACACCGGGTGTGTTCTTTATTTCTGGATTTTCATTTCTGGACATTTAACGACAACCTGGCACTGCGGGCGCCCATAACCGTATTTTGAGGGATTTGGTTCTTTGATTGCTGTATCGACGGCCCCTTCATTGAGCTTGATCTTGTCAATTTATGTGTTCAATTTTGCTCATTTTCCTGATCTTTGCAGTGGTATTTGATTTTGTGAAAGATTTCGCCCTCAGTTTCGACATTGAGAAGGAAGGCACGCAGAAGCCGTGCCAAAGCGAGACGTGTTTGGTTCCTGCACCGGACTGGTATTTTTCCCTTGAGTGCGAAGTCGCTCAAGCGAGTTTCCAAGGTTCTAAACCGCCATCATTCGAAAGATTTTCATTTCTTGCGCGGAATCAAAAAAGAAATGGCAGACTTAGAAGATTCGTTTCCATGGCATTGCGGAACATGTCAGCGCCTCAACAAGAAGTCGCACACGACTTGTCCGAAATGCAATGCCCATTGGAGTTATGGCGCGAGACATCGAACAGAACCCAAGGATGGCCCAGCGTACCAAGTGACCAGTTGGAACACCTGGGAGAATTGGGACAAGGATTGGAAGCAGTGGGAGGAGAATCAGTCATGGCAGCAGCAACGACCGCATTCTGCCTCGAGACCGAGGACCAAAAGCCCACGTGCAAGGAAAGGCAAAACCAAAGGCGGCAAAAGCAAAGGATCAGACAGCAAAGGGAAGGAGGGGAAAGGGGCAAACGAACCCTTTCTAGCACCATCGCCATTTGCAGCTCTCGTTCCAACGATCCTGCCCTGGCCATCACCATCACCGGAGACCAGCCTGTCACCAGCTTTTACCCCTATGATTCACTCAGCACAAGACGTTGCAGCCATGGCAGAAGCTTTGAAGGAAGCTTACCCAGAAGAAAAAGCCAGGCCTCAACATGTCAAAGATATGATCGAGAAAGCCGAAAAAGAAGCAGTGAAAGATGTTGCCAAAGGTCTTCACTCAGCAACCAAAGCTCTCAGCAAGGCCCAGAAGACACTTGCAGAGAATGCGGAAGCCCGACAGCAACACCGAGCTCAGTGGGCCAAGCATGTGGGAGATGCCATTCAAGCTTGGCAAGGCCAACTGAGGGAATACCGGAGACAACAGACGGTATTTCAGGAGATCAATACAAAAGCCAAAAACGACATCGAAGTTGCCAGGAACACGATCCAAACGCTCAATACCAAAGCCTCCAGCAAAGATATGGCGGCTACACCTCTTGCGCCCAAACAGGAAACAGAGGATTCCTCCAAGGCAGACAAAGAGGAGGAGAGGATGCAACAAGCTATGCAAAAAGTATTGCAAAGCTGTGCGCAATCCCTGGGGTTAGAGCTAGGTATCCCTGTTCCGGCGCCTGCAGATGTCCAAGAGATCCTATCAGACGGAGAAGCTCCTGCTACCAAATGCCCACGCTCAATGGAGCCATTTGGAGGCGGGGGCTCTGGATCTGCTATGCAGCCATGAGCCTTGGCGGTGCATACCCAGTTCAGAGTAATGGGATGCATGGCGCCTGGCCATGTACAGGTTTGGCAGTTAATTTTGCGTTAGGATGTGATGCAATTGAAAGCCGACCATTCCTGTTGACAGATGATGATGCATTTCACTTGATGCCCTGGTCACACTATTTGGGACGAGCCTAGTTTTCTCTTTCCATTTGATGCAGTGCTGCGCGCACAATGCCTGACCTTTTCTCTCATCCAGGATATCTTTGATTGCATGAATGGGTTGCTGCACAGAGAATCCGGGTTGAATGAGAATACGTGGATCATGCCTGAAATTGCACCGAAGACCATGCCACATCCAGAATTCCAATCCCAATGTGAAAGTCCGTACAAGTCATGTTTTTCAAAAGGACCCAGGGGAACTGCGATGCGCAAGAGAACCATTGAGTTTTTTTGATTGCATTGATTTGTTTATTGGACTTGACGAAGAGACTGAAATGAAAAAAATCTCCATTCACCATGATTTACTTTGGGATTGGGCTGACAAACCATGGCATTTGAGACCATCCAAGTCTGATGCTGATCCGCCGTCTAGCAAGGCCGTGTTGATCTCCAGACGATTGAAGCCATCACAACCATCGATTTTTCAAACACGTTTGACAGATGATCATGACAATATCCCAAGAAGAGTTGCTGCAGCCAGTACAGAACCACCGGCTGCCCAGCAAGGTCAGGCAAGGTTTTTCCCACCACCAGCATTTGTCCATGACATTTTTGGTCTTCCTGCACTGCCGCATGACTTTCTTCTTGAGAACAGCATTTTCATCCGTACTTGGTATGTGCACCACCTCCACTACCCCAGATGGGCAGTTCCGAGATTATTTGAGCTTGACCATATAGATGGGTAACGTGGCAAAGGGAAGTTGCGAATGCCTGGCGTGACATGATTCAACCTGCAGAAGGTGTGCAGTTCTTCACTGTTCTGCCTGATCCTGACCGAAGTTATATACCGAGGCAGATCATTGCTGATGTTTTGGTGGTCCAAGGAATTGATGCTGACAGGTATGCAGGACCTGCTCACTGTGTACCATCAAACCGTGCAAGGACACCTTAGGCCATATGCTCTTGCTGTCTCACTTCCGGATGAGGTGAGTGGTGTAGGGTTAGCCGCAGCAGCTGACATCTCGCATCTTTGTGTCACACAGCATTGCAATATCTACTTCCAGTGGCAACAAATACCATATAGCATGATACCAACGCACTATATGCATGATGGCCATGGGTTTACGATGCATATCATTCCAAGACCCAGACAAGCAGCTGTGAGCTCAGGTGAAGCAAGCCAAGCTTCTCGAACAGGAACAGCCAAAAATAGGAACCATCACAATCAAGATGAGGGTACACACGCTTCCCAGACACCAGATCGAACTCAGGACCAGGAAGATGCCTCAGGATTTGCCACAGACACGTCCATGCCCGATGAACTGACCCAATTTGAACACTGGCAAGGTGTCCAAATCTACCGCCTAGGTAAGCATGTGGTCCACTGTTTTGTCAGATGGGGAACCTACAACTCCATCTTGCGGGACATTGCACTTTTTCTGAGAGAGCATCTGCGAAATTTAGTGGGCATTCACAATGTGCAGGCAACGCTGGCAGGACAGCATGAAGCAGAGGATTCTGTTATCTTGCAATATGTCAATGACTTTGTCCCAGGTTCTACGGAGCAGCTCATCATTCTTGATGTTGAAGTGCATTTCCAAACACCGGCAGAGGGTTTTTTGCGAGCACCTGAAGTCTCTAGACATGTCCATAGAATAGTACCACATGTGTCGCATACCTTTGTACTCCGTCTTGCACGTCTTGCAAATTGACAGATGCTTGGTTTACCTCAATCATGAGCTTTGGGCCGAACAGGATCAAGGTGTACGTGAAGAGAGACATGGCTGCTATTTGAAAGTAGTTGCAACAGTCACTTGATCGGACGGTGTCCACAGAAGTCGCTCTTAATTTTGCAATTGCCATTGACGATCAAGAAGCTACGCATGCTGGTGACTGTACGACACAGCCAAGACAACACAGAGCTCTTGCGTTAATGCGAACACAAGCGAATTGCAAAACAGGGTTTGATCAAGACCATCAACCACTGCATCTGCACCTCCACAGACATCAGATTGCCATCGACACCATGGGTCATGAAGGGTATGGATGGCTGGACCGACTTGCGGAAAGTTTTAGTTTTTTTGCAATGGTTGAATGTTCTGATGAAGGACCCATTGCCTACATCACTACTTGGTACTTCAACCATCAGACTGCACAGAGATGCGAGGAAAGCCGTCCTGTACGTTTGATTGGCAAAGAAGGTCATGATTGGCATCAAATGATCTTGGACACTTGGAATGACCAGCTTGATCTGTCAAAGCCGGTTACCATTTCTATTGTCAAACCAAATCCACCAGTGGTTGGAACAGAATCCAACCTGCTACACATGATCTTAGAGCAATCTGGAATGCCTACGATTCTGGCAGCAGGGATTATCTCTGTAATCCGACAAGATCATGAGTTTGCATCAGTTCACAATATTGCAGTCTCAATGGCCAGCATGACTACAGGCAAGCAAGTGCTTCGTCAAGTTCGACTTGAAGATTTATGTGTTTTACGCAGATGCAAAGTGACATATGGTAACAATGATTTCTTGCCAGGTCAACTCGAAGATCTTGATGCTGGATTTTGCATCATTATGGTATATGTGCCTCCCCTTGGACAAAGTGGGGACATCTTACCAGCGAAGCTTTGGACACCTCGGATGGCAGCAACCATGGATGCTCATGCTTCTGTCCACCATGATGTTTCGGAAGATATTGGTTTTTTCCAGCAGAGTTGCATCGTGGCACCGATTCCAACGAAACAACCAGCCACCTGCAAACCCAGTCCACATGGACCAGGGGAGGACAGAGGTATACCGATTTTCCATCCGGGACAAGATCTCCCACACCGAACACGCCCAAGGCATGATGGAGCAGATGATTGGATAGTTGCAATTGGAGAACTTTTCCCAATGTATGCAACCCATAATGCTTGGGACTATGAGAACTTACTTCCCGTGAAAACATGGTTCATCTATCACAGCCAAAGGACGTCATGCTTCCGACCCAGAGATGTTCAGTTGGGTGAACACCCAGTAACATGGATAGATGAACTGAGAAATGCCTGGATTGACATTATGGATCAGCGACGGCCATTCTCTATCCATGTAGTGCGACCTCGGCCACCGCAATTCCGAACCTCCAGATTTGTATGCCACATCCTTCTCGAACAGCACCAACAGCATGATCGTGCAGCAACCGTCTTGACCGCCTTGCTTGAAGGGCCAACTGACGATGGTATCATCCAAGGTGCTTATTCGGTACAAGAAGGCTGGATCTCAGGCATGTTACAGCCACAATGGAGATTTCTAGGTTTTGTGTACAGCGGAGATGTTCACTCACTCATGGGACCCAGACAGTACCAAATGATGCTTTCCTTGAAGTTAGGTCAGGTGATAGTTTGTCGGTAAGGGTCGCCTCACCAGCCGAAGACCCCACTGAGCATCTCCATTTTGAGGATCTTACCCTCATGCAGCACACACATCAGCATGTGACCAGGCGATGGCAACGTGCCAATCGTAACGACAGACCTGATCCAGCAAGCAGAGATGTTGCTTTCCAACTTGATCCGAATGCCCCTGAATTCTGCCCAGGAATCCCTGACATCTCAACAAACGGAATTTGTACAGACGCTGCACGAGCTCTGGAGTGCGGATGCATACGCTTGGGAAGATGAAATGCCATCGACTGAAATTCTTGTCTGGTTTGTCGACCACAGAATGCCTAATCCCAAATGTTATGTGCCTCGCGCAGTCAGGTTGTTTGAAGATTTCTCTGCTTGGGAACAACGTATCCTTGCAGCTTGGAGTGAATTTGTGCAAATCGACCTTGTTCATGAGATGACAGTCGTGCAACCAACCCCACCAAGGATGGAAATCGGAGTGGCAGCCCATGTGATGCTTGTCCAATCACCTAGAGATCACTGGTCTACGTCACTTGTGACGGTGCAGGATTTTCGATTGGGACCTGTACCTTTGAGGATAGCCATCACCACAACTGAACACCTCACCTTTGAGCAGGTCACACGTGGAGTTCATTATGACGACTCATGCATACATGAGGCAGAGCCAGTTCATTGCCAGATTTGGTATCAACAGCTGCAACTACTTCCAGGGCACCCTATCCCATGTTGGACGGGATATAGTCTCGTCCTACATGTCATCAGAGGACACCGACCCCAACCAGTTCAACAACCGCAAGTAGATACCCAGGTTATGTTGCAGACAGGTAAACCGGCCAAGCCAGAGACCAGGGAAGAAGATACTTTACTAAAACGGATCCGAACATCCGATTAGATCTTGCACCGGCTAGGGAAGCTTTGGACAGGTTGGACACCCACTTTACATTGCCAACATTTGACATTGAGGCATGTCTTGGAAATCAGGCTCATTGGCTACCACAATGCCTTGACTGGATTCGTAGTGATTGGTATGATTGGGAAGGACCAGTCGAAGCCATCCGCATCTACTATGATGGATCATATTACCCTCAGTTGGATTCAGCAGGGTCTGCTACTGCCGCCTTTGTCTCACATCAAGGCACATGGAAGTTTGCAGGGGCAATTTCAATGAAGCAGGAAGCACCCAAATTTGAATCATATACTGCGGAATTGATTGCCTCGCTGATTTCTTGCAAGCAAGCGTTTGACCTGGTCAAGACCAATATTTAAGTGTTTGCCACCACGCCTACAGTTGAGTTTGTCTATGACTCTTTGTCAGTAGGTAAACATGCAGAAGGTAAATGGCAAGCCAAACAAGATCCATATACTTGTCATGCAATCAGAGGTCTGATCCGCCTAATTGAGAAAAGATGGATGATCAAATGCAAACACAGCCATGTCTCAGGACATAGTGGTGATCCTGGAAATGAATTGGTTGACACAATTGCAAATTGTGCTGCGCAGGGTTATCCATTGCAAGACTGGAACGGATTTGTCGAACATGTTACCCAACGAGCATTTGTGCAATCACTTGAATGGACATGGACCTTTTTTGCTTCGCATCTTGGAGAAGGATGGCAGTCAGACCAAGTGCTTCTGCCAAACTGTCCGTCCACAGAACCATGTTGTGAGGAAGCGATGCCATTTGCTGTTGCAAAGAAGTCTTCAAATGATTTCGGTGATGTTCAATTGCAACTGCTCACTTGTAATGTCCTGACCTTGTTACCAGGTTCAAAGCAGACCACTGAATGCGGGGTAGGAGGACACTGATCGAGCAGATGAAAATTGCAGGGATAACAATATTTGCTTTCCAAGAGACACGGTTGAGAACCACTCTAAGACTGCAAAATGAAGATTATTTCCTGTTTCATGCTCGTGCAACTGAACGAGGTCTCTTCGGTACCATGATTGGCTTCACCAAAAAACAAGCGATGGCTTTCAGCAGTGAGGGTAATCCTCACACTAGAGGATGGTTTGACGAATCGCATTTTGCTGTGATCACAGCGGAACCTCGATTGATGATTGTGAGAGTCAGCTGTCCATTCTTCAAATGCATTGTCATCGCAGCACACGCTCCCCATAGTGGAGCAGCCAACGCAGAGATTGAAGCGTATTGGCAACATGTCGACCACCACATCCCACCCAAATATGATCAATGGCCAAAGCTTTTGCTTGCTGATGCCAACTGCAGGATTGGGGATGCACCCAATCAGCACATTGGACCACATGGAGCTGAAAACTCATGCCCCAAAAGCGATGCTTTCTGTCAGTTTGTTGCAGCACAGCAGATGTTTCTTCCAGCCACTTTTGATGCCTTCCATCAAGGACCTAGTGGGACATGGCGCCACCCTAATGGGACGTGGACCAGAAATGACCTTATAGGTATACCTTTGGATTGGCCACTAAGTCTCTGCAATTCATGGATTGATATGGACATTGATTTTTCACTCTGCAAAGATGACCATAGGCCAGCGAGAGAGTTTCATTGCAATGGACAACCTCTGACCGAAGTCAAAAGTTTAACATAGTCAGACCACGCCAGTGCCCACCAAATTTCTGCCAGGATGCACTTGGTCAATTCCTCGACACACCAAGCAACCAGTGTCAAGTGGATGTGCATACGCATTTTGGACAGTTGCAGACAGCCCTGGCGGCATGTACACGATATGAGGAAACATGGATGGGTAGTCATCCCCAAAAGCCTCAAATGTCGGCCCAGACGTGGGAATTTGTATGCGCTAAAAGGAAATGGAGGGCCAGTCTGGCTCGATGTCAACGCTTGCATTCACGACCTCGAATGCACTTGTTCTTTGCGGCATGGAGGCACAACACGCATAACATGCCCTTTTTGAACTCAGCCCAAGCTTTTGACACTATCTTGCACCAGCTTGACCAGGATGTTGCGATTGCACTTCATCATTTCCGTAGGCTTGGAAAACTTGTCACACAGGCTTCACGGCAAGATGATGCCATGTTTTACCAGAACCTTGCGAAAGAAAGTGCAAACTGGCTTGGACCATCTGATGCCCGACAGTTCTGGAAAGTGCTCAGACGAAGCTTGCCAAAATTCCGACAGCGACGACAAGGTTTTGACCCACTGGCAATTGAACCGCTGGAGGAACAATGGATGCCACATTTCATGCAATTGGAAGTAGGTGAACAAGTACAGCCTGATGACCTTTTGCAAGCATGTCACTCAAGACAGTGTCAGACGCCACGCCTCCAGCACAAGATCGATTAAGTGTTTCAGACCTGCCGTCCCTTGTGCAATTGGAAGATGTTCTGAGACAGACCATCACACAAAGCAACAGGAAATGACACCTTGCCGTCTATTCTTTTCCGCACATATCCATGTGAACTTGCTGAGGCATTCTTTCCATTGCTGCTCAAAATGATGGCTTGGCAGCAAGAACCCCTTGCGGGGAAAGGGGGACCCTTAGCAGTGATTCACAAGAAAGGAAGTCAGTATGTTGCGAGTAATTATCGAGGGATTATGCTCTTGCCAACTTTCACCAAACGCGTCCATGCTTAGGAGGATTTGTAGCGTGGGCAGACGATCTGGCGATCCCTTGGGCTACAACAAATGCTAAGGACATGCCAGGTGAGCTTCGGAGAATTCCTCACTTTGTCCAGCAGATGTTCGAAAAATATGGATTCTTGCTCAACCTTGACAAGGGTAAAACAAGCGCAGTTGTCTCTTTCCGTGGAGTAGGAGCACCACAGATGCGGCAGACATATCAGCTTGGACCTAAACCAGGTGACCAGTTTCCAATTAACGGCCAACAAATCTTTTTGCATTATGTGCCATATTACAAACACCTTGGTACCACCTTTGCGGCCAACCATGGGCTAGAGGTGGAGATTCAACAAAGAATAGGGCTAGCCCATGCAGCGTTTGGACAAGTGGCCAAACCCATTCTCTGCAATAGGCATCTCCCTGAAAAGACGAGGGTCCAATTATTCAATACGTTGATTAGTACCAAGTTGTTTTTCGGCCTTGGCGCTTGGCAGACGCCCACCACTCGACAGTATGCAAAGATCCGAGCCTTTCTTCTCAGATTGCTGCGGAAGGTACTAAGACTGACACCTGATGAAGTCAAGTCTACACCTGCCAATGAGATTTTGCAAAGGGCTCACCATCCAGAACCAAGGGTCAAGCATGCAGTTGAGAGCGCCTGTTGTATGCCCAACGACTATGGGAACATGGGCCCATGGATTTACAGCACCTTCTCCATCGGGAGCATGCGCTGTGCCCCAATTCCTGGATCCATGGACTATTAGCTGATCTTGGCTGGCTGCGATCACTGGGGACACATGCGCCGGGCCAACCACAGGTTCGGACAGATGATCTTACAGACATGTTTGATTATTGGCAAAGTGGCCCCAGGGATTGGCGTAGACGCATCCATGCAGCCTTGAAACGCCATTGCAGACAGGAGCACATGACGCAGCAAATGCATAGGTTGCACACACAATTTTTTCAGACATTGAAAGATCCGGCTACCTTCACACATTTGGAGGATGTAGATGTTTCCACGGCCAGTGCATTTATCTGTTTCTGCAAAAGAGCCTTCACCACCCCACAAGGCCTTGCCTCACACAAAAGGCTGGCCCATAACTTAGGTGCACAGGAGAAACATCTCATTGATGGCGTGACATGTCCTTGCTGCCTTAAGTTCCTGTGGACTCGACAAAGGCTCTACCTCCATCTAGCCTATGTCCCACGTAAAGGGCAGATCAACCATTGCTTCCAGACGTTGCAGCGACGTGGTTTTCACGTGACTGATGAAAGCGCTACAGTCCAAGGTTCAAAACCGGCAGGCATGAACCGCACTGAAGCTCTGCAGGCACTGGGACCCACACCCCTTTTCCGTGACAGCAGGGAGCAAGATCTGCAAATTACCAAGTGGAGGCTTGAGCAGTGTGAACAACAGCTGACTGTCACACTTACTCCAGATGATGCAGAACAACAGCAAATGCTCTTCTGGGGCCGCCTCGCAGAAGTCACCCAAGCTTGTTTCTTACATTTTCAAGAAAGCGGTTATGATGCAGACATTATTGCCGAACTTCCTGATGATTGGCTTGATCAAAGTGCCACGCAGGATCCCCAATTTGGTGCATGGCTGGAAACAGTTTACATCAGCTGGGGCGAGCATGTCTTGCCTGACATTATCGCAGAGTTTGTTGATGGAGAAGCAGAGATGCTGGTGGAACAGGCTTTCACCGACATGATTTATGATTTCCCACGAATGCAGATTTTGACCGAGGTTACTTTCCTGCATCAGAAAATGCGCAGACTGGAAACTGAACAGCAAACGTGGTTTCCACATCGGCCTGTCAGAAGGGGTTCTGCGAACGAAAAGGAACGCATCATGTCAGCTTTGCAAATTCCATCACTGTTCCAAGATCAAGCTGACTGGCTACAAAAGATCAGGAAGATCAAATTTGATGTTATCCCGGAGGACCATGCAATTCCAGCCACGGTTGACAACATTTCCACCAAGCCGGTGTTTCTTGTGGTCCATTTGTTCAGCGGACGCAGACGCAACACTGACATTCATGCTTGTTTGGAAAAATTTGCACTCCAGATGGGATTTCATGTACAATTTTTGTCCCTTGACACGGCGGTTTCCACTCATTTTGGTAATCTCCAACTGGGACGTTGCACATGGACACACCTAGCCAGTCTTTATCGAGCTGGCAGAGTTGCTGCGACCATTTGTGGCGCACCCTGTGAAACCTTTTCAGCTGCGAGACGCCGCCGACCAGCAGAACATCAAAGCTCTACTGACATTAAGTGGCCCCGCCCTCTCAGGAGTGCGGAACATTTTTTGGGTCTTGAAGGTCTTACCTTCAAAGAGCTTAAACAACTGGCGCAAGGGTCGGAATTCTTTTTCCAGGGGATCCTTGCGGCAGCCTGGACTCTGCAGTTTGGTGGACTTTACCTAAGGGAGCACCCATGGAAACCGGAGGATGAGAATAAAGTCAGCATGTGGAATTCACCATGGATACAACATGATACAACTTCTGCTCCAGCTGCCTCAAGTTCAGTTGCATCGCGTGTGCCAATGGAGGTGGGGGGCTTTAGTTCCAAGACCTACGGGAATCCTGGCGATTAACTGTGCGACATTCTCTACCTCTATGTACAAGAGGCAACTACCCGATGTCGTTAAACCGAAACAAGTGGCTATTGGTAGAGATGAGGCAACTGGAGAGTTTCGAACTTCAGTTCTAAAGGAATATCCACCGGCATTTTCCAATGCCCTTGCTGGTGTCATTGCGGATCATTTGGCAGTAGCAGTGCGTAGAGGTTCCTTTTCCATTTCACCATTAGCTCAGCCTGCGTCTGAAGCTTGGTTGCGCGATGCTCTGCGATCATGTACAGACATTCGAGCAGACGCACCATGGATGCCAGACTATCAAGGCTAACTCTTTTTGTACCCTAATTCATCACGCTCGTAAGGCGGAGCGTTGCAAGGCAGCAAGGTCGAACCTTTCATGCAGTGAATGAAAATGAATGAAATCCATAAATATCATAAATAGATACTGCTGACAGTCCCACTCCAAAAATTAGCTGATTTTTGTGGGGCATCGAAGATGAACTTTGATTACACTTGGGCCTTTTGGACCCCATTTTTCAGCTCCGTCCTTGCGCCAAGGATTTGGACCGGAATGCAGCTGGTCACAATTCTGAGAGTGGCCTGTGGGGCAATCCCTTCCCCCTAGATGCGCACTTGGGGTTGTAAATGAGATAGCTCACCTTGGTTGTAAAATCATTAACTCTACAACTATCTTTAAATTGGGTTGTAACCCTGAACTTCCCCTGGTAGTGATAACCATTTACTATTGGGAGGGGCTTGTTGCCAGCGGTGGAAATTGGACCTTCCTGGTGATTTCAGCGCTGGCAACAAGCCTTTTTGGTACTATTTGAAGACTATTTGGGGATGCACATCCAAGCAATAAACGCACCCCCAGAAACAGTTTTTAGTGGACCTATTCATTTGGGGTCACAACGGGTGTTTAAAGCATGGATCAATTCAAAGATTAGACTGATGTGGATGAACCGGGTGGATTGTAGTAGCATGCAAGTCCATGTGCACAGTACCGGCGTTTGTTAGTGCCATAACCAAGTTCTATGTGATGAACTAGTGTTGCTTGTCCTGTTGTATAATTTCGAGTCGTCTTGCCAAGAAAGCGAAGAAGAGTTGCTGTGATACAAACAAAGCCCAAACAGGGCCCAAACAACAATATATAGAGAGTTCCAATTTGCGAAAGTAAGTGTAGGGCTTGTGGGAAGGAAACGTTTGCTGAAGCGTGAGAGCATGGTAGGTGGCTAAGCTTGGAGACTCTTTCAAGCAAGATTCAACCTTTATCTTTTTTGATTTATATAGGGAAGGCCATCCATGTTTGCCCTCGTCACCTCAGGCAGAGATCATTGGAATTGGTTTGTATCTTGTTGTTGGGCAGGGGCTCACATGGGCAAACTACCTCCTCCTAAAGAGTGTAAAATCAAAGAGCAAGATGAGCAAGAAGAGTAGCAGTATTTTTTTCCCGAATGCGTAGCGAAGGGTTCCCGTTTATAGTTGGGGGTCTGGGGGTTGGACCTTTGTTCGCCGCCAGTTGGTCGGCGCGTCGTTTTTCGCGTCGTTTTCGCGTCGTTTTTCGCGTCGTTTTCGCGTCGTTTTTCGCGTCGTTTTTTGCAGGGGAAGCTGCAAAACCTCGTGTGTTTTGCGAGTTTTGTAGTATACGGTAGTACTGGAACGTGTTTTTTTGAGTTTTGTAGTGTACGGTATAGTACTGGAACGTGTTTTTGCGGGTTTTGTAGTATACGGTATAGTACTGGAACGTGTTTTTGCGAGCTTTGTAGTATACGGTAGTACTGGAACGTGTTCGTGCGAGTTTTGTAGTATACGACCCCCGTCCGGGGTACCTAAATAGAATGGGGGGGCAGAAGCCCCTTTTAAAATAGAAAAATAAAAAATAAAATGAAAATAAAATGGGTCAGACCCCTGCATTTTATTTTTTGAGGTGCCTAACCCATCAAGTTAACTGACAGAGATGCACAGCTGTGCGTCTTTGTGATGGCTGCCATCCACTAGAAATTGGGGGCCCCTAAGGCACCCGCATGAGGATTGCTATTCTTACCTTTGGACACCCCCATTTTTTTGTAGGATATATTCTTTCAATTTTCCAGACTAGGTCACTATAGTGCCTATATTGGGGGTTGGTTTGAGATGCCTGTTTTGGCTTGTCAATACTTACCACAAACTTTTTGAGGGGTGCATGAAGGGTGTCTAGATATTAAACCATTTTGGTTGGTTTAGATGACAGGCCTGGCAGGATCAACAACAATTCGTTAGTCCTGGCAGTTGGGAAAACAATCTATTCTGTACAGATCAGTTGGGTCTTGCCATTTTTGGGGTTTTCGGGTTTTCCTTCAAAGATGGTTAAAACCAATCAAAGAAGGAAACAAGACAAAACAAGATCAACCCAAAAGAAAATGCCGGAGCCCGAGGTCCAGTTGCAAAATGTAGGTCCAACAGTGGCCAGGTGGAGGGTGCCTGACGTCATTTTCTTTTTGTACCTGTCCATTGTATTTTGCTTGGGTTTTCCTATCTTACCTTATGCCCTCTCATTTTATTGGCATTTTGTCTTTAGGCCCCTGCATTTTATTTTATTTTTTTAGGTGCCTCACCCCCCCCCTGGCAACAGACGAGGGTGTATACGGTAGTACTGGAACGTGTTTGTGCAAGTTTTGTAGTATACGGTAGTACTGGAACGTGTTTGTGCGAGTCTTGTAGTATATACGGTAGTACTGGAACATGTTTGTGCGAGTTTTGTAGTATATACGGTAGTACCGGAACGTGTTTGTGCGAGTTTTGTAGTATATACGGTAGTACTGGAACGTGTTTGTGAGAGTTTTGTAATATATACGGTAGTACTGGAACGTGTTTGTGCGAGTTTTGCAGTATACGGTAGTACTGGAACGTGTTTGTGCGAGTTTTGTAGTATACGGTAGTACTGGAACGTGTTTGTGCGAGTTTTGTAGTATATACGGTAGTACTGGAACGTGTTTGTTCGAGTTTTGTAGTATATACGGTAGTACTGGAACGTGTTTGTGAGAGTTTTGTAATATATACGGTAGTACTGGAACGTGTTTGTGCGAGTTTTGCAGTATACGGTAGTACTGGAACGTGTTTTTGCGAGTTTTGTAGTATATACGGTAGTACTGGAACGTGTTTGTGCGAGTTTTGTAGTATACGGTAGTACTGGAACGTGCTTGTGAGAATTTCCCTGAGCATCAAAAAGCCTTTAACTAGAGGATCCTCTAATTAGATGTTTTTTGTTAAGGGATATCCCTTGATTAGATGTGTTTTTTTTTAGTCTCTAATTAGAGGTTGTTTTTAGAGGCTTTTTTTGTGAATAAGTGGGTTGTGGGATTCTATAAGAGCCATAAGACATGGATGTTAGCATGACATGGAACTTTTCGTACCTCTGGGTATGTTTTTTCGTTTGGAAGAGTTCGGGAGCGGCATCACCGCGTCCGCGAAGATTTGCAGCTCAAGTCTGGTGGAAGAGATGAGGGAAGCCTCATCCATGGATGTAGGCTACCTGTCCAAGGCATTGAGGGGCAACTTGTCTGATCTTCCCACCTTGTGCAGTCATGAGACGCATGAGGAGCTTCTTCGCGACATTTTGCAGAAGACACCGCGGTTGAACAAGGAGGAAGCCGTGAGGGCTTTGCGCAGCGCTTTCCCTGGTGCTGACAAGGCGGCGTCGAGTGCTTGCGCTGCTAGCATGGTTGTTTGCGTGCAAAACATCTTCGCCAAGCGGAAGTCCATGACAAGTGGCAAGAAGTTGTCGCCGAGCTTGGTGCGTCTCATCTCCTTGGCGGATGAACTTTATTCTGCGGAGCGCAGGGACCGAATGGCAGAGGCCGCACCGGCTGCTTCCGCAGCAGCAGGCAGCAAGGCAGCAGCATTGCCAGTTGCAGCTTCGAGCAGGCCAAGCAGGCAGCTGAAGAAGGTGGACAGTATTGTGTCAGTGAGTTCTAATAAAAATGATCCCAAAGGAAAAATCGTGTTGGGTTAGTGTCCCTTGGATGTTTCAATATTATTAATTCTTATCCTTCTTTCGGTACTCATGCCAAGATGGGGATTGATAATTAGTGTCTCCATCCATTTATCCTTCTATTCGTGGAAGTGCCAGTCAGAACAAACGATCACCATTCGATCGTAGTTCAAATAGTTTGTTTTTTTTGGGTTGGGTACTTTGATAAAATATAAAAATATATTATCTATATATATATATATATATCAATAATGTCTGCCCTTGATTTATAAATGGGGGGCCCCCCCCCCCTCTCTGACCCTAAATAGACTTAAGGCCACCATAAAACTTGTTTGTATGTAAAGGTTTTAGTATTCCACAATTGAAAACGAATACATAAAATTCAATTTCAAAAAAAAAAGGAGTCCAGCAATTGTTTTAGTATTGATCTAGTACTCATGTCATGGACTTAGTATTGATCTAGTACTCATTTCATGGATTTAGTATTGATTTAGTATTCATGTCATGGATTCAGTATTGATTTAGTATTCATGTCATGAATTTAGTATTGATTTAGTATTCATGTCATGGATTTAGTATTGATCTCGTATTCATGTCATGGATTTAGTATTGATTTAGTATTCATGTCATGGATTCAGTATTGATCTAGTATTCATATCATGAATTTAGTATTGATTTAGTATTCATGTTATGGATTTAGTATTGATCTAGTACTCATGTCATGGATTTAGTATTGATCTCGTATTCATGTCATGGATTTAGTATTGATTTAGTATTCATGTCATGGATCTGGGCAAATCTGGGTTTAGGGCCAAAAACAATTAGCTTTATTCAGGGTCAAACTCTAATTAGTGCCAAGGCACCTCATGGGGGGTACCCTTGACGAGTTGATTTGGGATTGATTTTGGATAATTTTGAATAAAGGTTTTGAATAGAAAAGAGCAACCATTATTTTTTAAAATTTGAAGTTATCAAGGTAAGATCTAATGAGCTGGCAATATGAATTAGTACATGAAAGCCACCTCAAATAAAGCATGTTTTTTTTTTTCAGCCCCATCTGGGCAAATCTGGAGAAATCTGGGTTTATGGATATTTTTTTTTCAGCCCCATCTGGGCAAATCTGGGTTTAGGGCCAAAAAAAATTAGCTTTATTTAGGGGGCATTTATTATTTATTTTGGGAAAATTTAGCTTTATTCAAGGGGCATTTATAAATCATAGGTCAACATTATATGCAGCCGATAGGGGGTCTTTGAAATTTGATTCTAGGGTCCTTGGTGATTTAGTTCTACCTCTGATTGTGTAATATATGTTTTCCATTATTTATTTCTTTATCTATCTTATCTATCAAGGTAGATGGACTTGGTGTATACTAGCGAAAATGATCCCAAAGGAAAGATCGTCTTGGGTTAGTGTCCCTTGGATGTTTCAATATTATTAATTCTTAGAAGTGCCAGTCAGGACAAACGATCACCATTCGATCGTAGTTCAGATAGGTTTTTTTTTGGGGGTTGGGTACTTCGATAAAATATTTAAAAAAGAAAATGTTATGCGACGGATGTGTGGATGCGATGGATACGGGGTCCTCCAAGCCAAAAGATCGGCAATTTTTTTTCCTAAATCTCAAAATCAAGGACCCCGAATCCTTTGCGGCAAAAATCATGGTAGAATATAATAGTAGGGCTGTTTCCTAAGTCCACATGCCAATTTCTGCACCCTGAGATCGGCAATTTTTTTTCTCCCAAATCCCAGGGTACAACCTCTGTATTGCGACCTTACTTAGGCAATACCCCACCAAGCACCTAGGATATCGGCATTTTTTTTTTCCTAACTCAGGGTGCTGATTTCTGCGCCCTGACTTCGGCAAATTAGCTGCTGGACATTGCATTTAAAGGATATATGATGTAGACGTAGAAATAATGGGGGAAATTTAGTACTTGAAAAAAAATAATGACAACCAGGGATAACATTGGTGGCTTTATACCAAAGGTATATGGGGGCACCACCATAGAAAAAACAAGAGCGTGGTTGATACCTTTTCCATTTTGATCCAGCTTTTTTTTTCGGTACCCTTCAGAAATGGTAGTGGACCCCAGTTAATCCAAGGAATATAATAAAATAAAATAACCGTAACCGATACTGGGATGATATCAATTTAGCCAACCAAGTGGTTGCCTAAGAGTGAACATAACAATGCACATAGAATTTTCTATGAGCATGGTAAAAAAAATAGTTACATTAAATAACCAATGGTAAGATGATATCAATTTGGGAGGGGACTGTTGTGGCCGCCTCTTTTTTAACTATTGTTGTCAAGTTTTTAATTAACCATGAACTATTTCACTGGGAAACCTACACATTTTGAAGAGTTGGTTATGGAGCCCGGCGGAGCGCAAGACAGATTTTTTTTCATGCCAAGACCAATGCGCGATGGAAGACGAAGTCAGCATACACAACGGAGCATTCAAGTGCAGCTTCATTTCAAGGCCTGTGCTAGTGAATCTTGGATTTGCAACAGGGCATCTGCACAATCTGGGCAACTGTCACTAACAATGTCATGGATCTCCTGGAGAGCAGACACTGAGCGCTGAATCGTTGCACGAAGTCTGGTAGCCGATGACGAAGAGGAAGATGTTGACGACGCATCGCTTGAATCAGCGCCATTGGAACTATGGTGATCCTCCGCAGCTTCAACCTCACCGGTAGGAGACTCAACAGCAGGCTTGGCATCGTCCAAGACATCAGCTTCAACCTCACCGGTAGGAGACTCAACAGCAGGCTTGTCATCGTCCAAGACATTGGCACCATGGTTGTCCACATAGGAATCCTCACAAATGATGGCTGTAGGGTTGTCATCGTCCAAGGCATTGGTAGCATGGTTCTCCACAGAAGAATTCTCAGGCTTGACATTTTCCAAGGCAAGGGGTGTAGAAGAAGAAGGATCTTCCAAGGCAAGGCGCCTGGAAGAAGAAGCATCTTCCAAGGCACTAGGACTAGGCGAAGGTGTGTCGGTGCGATTCTTCTTCCTTTCTGCACGCAAGAACCATGACTTGAGCCTTTCATCTGCTTCATTGCTCCACTGTCCTTCTGCCCCAATCAACAGCCGCAATCCACGCTGAATGTTACAAATCTGCATTTGGATGCGGCGAACAGTGATTTGGGCTTTGGAAGGATGAACCAACAACTTTCCGTCAGCAATCTCTTGGACTAAAGCATCTGGATGCGGAGGAGTGGTAGAAGGTTGTGGGGCAACACCTGGTTCAAGCTCCAAGACAATCTTGCGCCCATCTTTGAGAATTGCTTTGCCGCGCACATCCATAGCTACAAGGGGATGGCTACCGGAATGATGCTGTATGCTCAGAAACGCTGCGGGACCATGTGAATAACTGCAACAAATAGTGGTAAGGACATGCTATGAAGAATCGGGACTTTTCATTTGGATTCATCAGCTTTGTCAAACAGAAATGGGAAGTGGCAACTCAGCAACCTAAGAAGTTGAAACCATGCATCACAGAAAGCAACTCAATGAAAAGGGAAGACAAAATGAAAAGAACACAAGCAGTTCTATGAGATTTTCTGTAAGGACAAGCAAACAAACAGAAAGCAACTCAATGAAAAGGGAAGACAAAATGAAAAGAACACAAGCAGTTCTGTGAGATTTTTTTTAAAGGACAAGCAGACAAAACTGCGCGGCAGCATCTATCTACAGACACAGGTCTTCAGCCTCCCCACGTATGATCAGAGTCTTCCAGCCGTGAAAGCTACTTCTTGCGTCTGTTCCGGGTAGCAGTAGTTGAACGTCTCATGAGAATTGGTGGCAAAGATGGCAAGTTGGCATTGTAGAACGTGATCGCCTCCTGGACCCAGAACTTGTGACTATGAGGACGAAGGCTGTTGAGGAAAAAGTTCATGGGGCGAAGCCAGGCGTTGAATGCTTCGCAAATGCTGGTGCGTACATTCTTCAAACGCTTCTTCTCCTTCCGTGTTCTGGAATTTTTGTGGCATTTGTGGTTCTTCATGTGGAATGTATCCACCAAAAAGAACTCGATGTTGTCAAATGCATTGGAATCATAAGTCGCAACGAATTTTTCGAAGTGACAAGCATCGTCATGAACAAGAAGATCGGCGTGGACATTCGGCATGCTGAGTACGTGCTGGAGTAAGGCGGCTTTGTCCTCATTCCTTTCATTGACGGTATGCTCATAAGCGCCCAGAACTTTGCCTGTCTGGGGGTCTAGAGCAAATTGCCAACCTGCTGTACGATCAGGAAGAACTTGGCGCATAGCATCTTTTGTTTTACAATGGCAAGAACGTTCATGTTCAGGAATCTGCTTCATGGGACGCCCTTTTTTTGGAACTGTGCGAGGCGGTTCAGAGGAATGTAGCATACGATGTACACCAAAATGTCCATCAAAGGCCACTGCTGTGACAGTTGCCGCTGGAGGGAAAAGCAGCAAAGGGCTCTTGATCTTCACAACTTCCATGGCTGGAAAATCGACATTGAAAGGCACGACTTGGTTTGGAGTGCGACGAGCTATGGCATACCCTTCTAGAGCATGAAGGAGATGGTCACGAAATGAATGCTGTTGCCAAAACATTCCCTCTGCACTACCATGCACGATCAGGCGCACAGCAGCCTCTTGACCAGGAGATGTTTTCGCTCGCAGCAGACGATAGTAGCACAGCTCAAGATAGGGAATGGCAAAGGCGGTCTTGGTGGAAACGAAGTACAAGCCAGAAGCAACCATGTCCTTGAACGACATGCAGTTGATCTTCTGACCTCCCAGCCATACAAAATTGTGTCTCACCTCTCGGCGGCATGTCTTCTTGGCACAGAACTTACTTTGACTGGCAATTTGTGATACTTTTTCGCTGCTAAAGAGAGTGGCCATAGCGGTCTGGCTGCAGTTCTTGTTCTTCTTGAGGTAAAGACGCTTCTGGCAGCAAGGACATGTCTTCAAGTTGGATTTGTAGACTCGAAGTGTTGATGCCCTCTTTGATGTCTCTCTCCCCATTGTGATGACAAAGGTGGCCAGGATTGATGCTGAAATGGCACAAAGCTGCAAGCAAGAGACTTAGTGACAAGAACTGGACTGCAAACATGTGTTTCGGGAAGCTTGAAATAGCGCTAGTATGAAGACACGAAATAGTTATGACAGCTGGAAAACAGCAAACAGATACAATGAGCAACCTACAGTGCAAGACTGAACAAATGTCTGACATGGTTCTGAAGAAAGCCGGTAATGACTCAATTGTAGCATTGCAAGAATACAGTAAATGCAGTGCGAGCTGAGATCATGCAGTATCACAACAGACAAAGAATGAAAGAAGGGTGGTTTGCAAAGCTAGCAGCTCGAGCATATTTTTTTTTTGCTTCGGGACCATTCAGATGTTGTATTGCCTCCAGTGGCGGTTGCTGACATATGCTACAAGCTCAAGATCAAAACTTACAACCATGTCTTCAGAGGACAAAATCTACAATCATGTTTTCATTCACTAGGCCAGCTCACTCAGGGTCGGGGAGCGCCTCTTCTACGACATCGTCATCAAGATGTGGATCTGGGAAAGCTTCATACAGAGGTTCACCATCAACTTCTAGGTCAGGAAGATCTTCCTCTATATCTTCGCCATGACCAGGTGGAGGGAAGCCATTGTCATCAAGAACGGTAGCGGGACGTGGTTTTGCTGGAGAAGGGGTATCCAGTTCAATGACAGTGCGCTGCTTTTTCAAAGCACGAAATGTAGAGCGGTCTGGTGATTTCGGTTCTTCTTTGACACGAACAGCAGACGCAAGAGAGACAAGCTGGGCACCGCTTGGAAGTTCTGGAGCTTCTTGACCATCACCTGCATGATTTGCTTGAGCTTTTTGACCATCATCTGCATGATTTTCAACAGAGAGAAGAACACAAGTCCGGCCAGAGCTGGGAAGAACAGGCATCACTTCTTCTGTGACGAGAGGTCCTCCAAAAGGAGATTGCCGACGAATGACCTGGATGCGTGGGATTTCAGGGTTGTTGCTTTCAATCATGTGCGTCAAGAGGTCGTGGCACCACTGGCGCTTTGTCAACCAATCTGCTGGAGGCTCAGCACAACCCTCCAACATCTTGGCAATGATTGGCTTTCCAGACTCAGCAATGAAATCCCGGATCACAGACCTGTTTTGAGTCTCCGGGTAGCGCACGAGGCGAATTGGAGATTCCCCAGCTCCCGCTGGGCGAACGTAGACGGCCTCGTTCATGTTGACGACGAAATGAGCTCTCTTCAGACAAGCTTGGATATCTTCCTTCTGTGCCTTTTCATGGAAAGCTGGCTTGATGTAGTCAACAAAGACATGGAAGGGAATTGTGTCCTGGCCAATCTTGATGCCTTCCTCAGCTTCGGCATGTACCCTGTTGTCACAGATGATGCGAAGTTGGTTGAGAACAAATTTGGTAGTGGTCCACCTCTCAACTGTGAAGGTTTCAGACAGGGAGCTGTCCAAGAAGGCCTTGATTTTCGGAAGTGGAATGTTGCTCATATCGGAGTCATCCAGAATGTCGGGCCTTTCTCGAAGTCCAGGTTCACCACGTAGGTTTTCGAGGCTGTTGGAAAGACGAAAGCAAGGACAAAGTTCATGCTCCTGATTAGCCCGCAAGATCCAATACTCAGCGAATGCCATTGCAATGGCTTGAGCAGCAGGAGTTTTTCCTGCTCCAGCCTTTCCAAGCATGACGAAAGTCTTGGTTTTCATGTCTGGGAGTAGTGGGAAAACTACGTCTTCTAGAAACCAACTACTGAGGTCATACATAGTCAAGAAGTAGTTGTAGGTGGGCTCGACAAAGATGTTGGAATTGGCGTAGCCGCGGAGACTTTCCTTCACGAGTCCAGCAGTCCATCCAAAAATTGGGCTTTCTTCTCTGTGAATTTCAATTTCTGCCCATTCAGTTTGTCTATTTCCCATGTTGCTTCTAGGGCCATTCTTTTTGATGTGGTCAAAACCTAGTTCTAATGCAGTCTTTGCTTTGGGTGGTTTCCCGGTCTTCTTGGGCACAAACTCAAAGGCCAGAATGGCAAAGTCACCGAGCTTTCCCAAGAGGAATTGAAATCCCAATGCTCCACTTCTGAAATTCTTGCCATAGTCGAGGAGGTAAAGCTCGCAAGACACAGCAGACATCAGCAAACGAGAATCTAATTTTTGTTCAAAGTTGAAATGTCGAAGAACTTGGAATTCCCGAGCATTGATCTTGCGAAAGACCATTTGCATAGTGAAGGGTATGGGGATTTCATTCTTGAGGGCAAGAGGACCAGGAAGTTGCTCATATTTTTTCTGGGCGATGATGGCAACCATGGCATCCAATTCCAGACCATTGACTGGAGTAAACTTCAGAATCTCGATAGCAGCCTTGATCTTGGAGGTGCCTTGCAACTTCTTCTTGGGGATGACGTCGAAGTCATGTTGCGGCTCGGTTGTCACAGACATAACAGATGCCAAGGATGAACATTGCAGCGTGGTAGAGATTTGACACGCCTTGTTGAAGATGTCCGCCATAGCTTCAGGAGTCCAGACACAGAGAGAGCGACGCTAAAAGCCAATAAAGGCAGATGAGCAGGGAATATAGAAAATTTGCTAACCACATGTTGGAAATTAGTAGTTAAATAGATCTGATGATCTTAGATTAACTTGCTTCAGTAGTCCAGACACAGAGAGAGCGGCGCTAAAAGCCAATAAAGGCAGATGACCAGAGAATATAGAAAATTAGCCAACCACATGCCAGAGCTTAAGGAGTCAAGACACAGAGAGAGCGACGCTAAAAGCCAATAAAGGCAGATGACTAGGGAATATAGAAAATTAGCCAACCATATGTTAGAAAGTAGTAGTTAAATAGATCTGATGATCTTAGATTAACTTGCTTCAGGAGTCCAGACACAGAGAGAGCGGCGCTAAAAGCCAATAAAGGCAGATGACCAGAGAATATAGAAAATTAGCCAACCACATGTTAGTACTTAAATGTTAAATAGATCTGATGATCGTAGATTAGCTTGGATTAATCTGGATTAATCTGGGACCAAAAAAAACAAAAAAAACAAAAAAACAAAAAAAACAAAAAAACAAAAAAAAACAAAAAAACAAAAAAAAACAATGTTTTGGAGACTAGTCTAAAGATAGCCCTGATCCAAGTAGTCCTGAAAACATTGTTTTTTTTTGTTTTTTTTGTTTTTTTTTGTTTTTTTTGGTCCCAGATTAATCCAGATTAATCCTTGGGGCTTGAACAGATATCAACACACAAGTTATCGGAAGGGAATGTTGTGACACCCAAATCTCACAAGAACACAAGTTATCGGAAGGGAATGTTGTGACACCCAAATCTCACAAGAAGTATTCTTTATACATATTAAGTGTGAGATTTGGGCGGCCACAACAGTCCTTTCTGATCAATTTAAGCAACCAATTGGTTACCTCATAGGGAAAATAATAAGGTACCTATAATACAATTCAATTCCATCATCATATATTAAATATTTGGAAAGACCCAAAAATCCATTTGCAGAGAACCCAGATCAATTGCAAAACATAGATGATATAATATATTCTATATTTTATCGAAGTACCCAACCCAAAAAAAAACTATTTGAACTACGATCGAATGGTGATCGTTTGTTCTGACTGGCACTTCCACGAATAGAAGGGTAAATGGATGGAGACACTAATTCTCAATCCCCATCTTGGCATGATTACCGAATGGCGGATAAGAATTAACAATATATTGAAACATCCAAGGGACACTAACCCAAGACGATCTTTCCTTTGGGATCATTTTCACCAGTATATACCAAGACCACCTACCTTAATAGATAAGATACGATAGATAAAGAAATAAATAATGGAACATATATCACACAATCAGAGGTAGAACTAAATCACCAAGGACCCTAGAATCCATTTCCAAAGACCCCCTATCGGCTGCATATATTGATATATATATATAGATAATATATTTTTATTTAGCTAAACTCAAAACCTCGCTGCCGTGGATATGTTAAAAACCGCACAAGGGGTTAGCGGGGGGGCGAACGTAGGGGCGAACATGCGGGCGAACGTCGCCCGCACGAGCGAGCGGGGGGGCGAGCGGGGGTGACCAGTCACTTGCGGCAGTAAGATTCAATCACTTCCTGAGACTTCCCATCCCACTTCAACCTTGGGGGGTGGGGTGGGGCTATAGGATCTACCAGCCACAACCGTTGCTTACATTCATTATAGGGAACCGCTACTCCACTTCCTGAGGCTTACCATCCCACTTCAACCTTGGGGGTGGGGTGGGCAGGGAAGAAAAGGGTAGGATCTACCAGCCACAACCGTTGCTTACATTCATTATAGGGAACCGCTTCTCCACTTCCTGAGACTTACCATCCCACTTCAACCTTGGGGGGTGGGGTGGGGCTAGGGAAGAAAAGGGTAGGATCTACCAGCCACAACCGTTGCTTACCTTCATTATAGAGGGAACCGCTACTCCACTTCCTGAGACTAACCATCCCACTTCAGGGAAGAAAAGGGTAGGATCTACCAGCCACAACCGTTGCTTACCTTCATTATAGGGAACACGCTACTTCTTTCCACTCTCCGCTTCCTGCGCTTACCATCCTTCTTCAAACTTGGGGGGTGGGGTGGGGCTAGGGAAGAAAAGGGCAGGATCTACCAGCCACAACCGTTGCTTACATTCATTATAGGGAACCGCTACTCCACTTCCTGAGACTTACCATCCCACTTCAACCTTGGGGGGTGGGGTGGGGCTAGGGAAGAAAAGAGTAGGATCTACCAGCCACAACCGTTGCTTACATTCATTATAGGGAACCGCTACTCCACTTCCTGAGACTTACCATCCCACTTCAACCTTGGGGGGTGGGGGGGGGCTAGGGAAGAAAAGGGTAGGATCTACCAGCCACAACCGTTGCTTACATTCATTATAGGGAACCGCTACTCTCCACTTCCTGAGGCTTACCATCCCACTTCAAACCCTTTGGGGGGTGGGGTGGGGCTAAGGGGAAGAAAAGGTAGGATCTACCAGCCACAACCGTTGCTTACATTCATTATAGGAAACCGCTACTCCACTCCCTGAGACTTCCCATCCCACTTCAACCTTGGGGGGTGGGGTGGGGCTAGGGAAGAAAAGGGTAGGATCTACCAGCCACAACCGTTGCTTACATTCACTATAGGGAACCGCTACTCCACTTCCTGAGACTTACCATCCCACTTCAACCTTGGGGGTGGGGTGGGGCAGGGACAACCGTTGCTTACATTTATTATAGTGAACCGCTACTCCACTTCCTGAGACTTCCCATCCCACTTCAACCTTGGGGGGTGGGGTGGGGCTAGGGAAGAAAAGGGTAGGATCTACCAGCCACAACTGTTGCTTACATTCATTATAGGGAACCGCAATTCCACTTCCTGAGACTTACCATCCCACTTCAACCTTGGGGCTGGGGTGGGGCTAGGGAAGAAAAGGGTAGGATCTACCAGCCACAACCGTTGCTTACATTCATTATAGGGAACCGCTTCTCCACTTCCTGAGACTTACCATCCCACTTCAACCTTGAAAGGTGGGGTGGGGCTAGGGAAGAAAAGGGTAGGATCTACCAGCCACAACTGTTCACTTCCTGAGACTTACCATCCCACTTCAACCTTGGGGGTGGGGTGGGGCTAGGGAAGAAAAGGGTAGGATCTACCAGCCACAACCGTTGCTTACATTCATTATAGGAAACCGCTACTCCACTTCCTGAGACTTACCATCCCACTTCAACCTTGGGGGGTGGGGTGGGGCTAGGGAAGAAAAGGGTAGGATCTACCAGCCACAACGATGCTATTCAAGCCACTTAATAGCTGGACCCACGTCCCCAAGATTTGAAAATACCAACGATGAATCCCGAAGAGCCCACTAATATCCCATTCGTATTTACCCACACTGGGGATGTTAGGGCCACTTGGTTATGGGAACATAAATTTTCACAATAAGTAGATATTAATCGTAACATAAACTATGGTTCTTTTTAGGACCACTCACAAGGGACCTGCCTTAGTGTAAACTGTTTCATATTAACCATCTAAAATCGTGCTTGTCTGCCGTTCCCCAAAACATCAAATCGCTTAGTGAACCCTTATTAAAGAACATTTTTCCAGACATTTCAAAAGCACTGGGCCATGAGATGATCCAATTCACTTTAGTAGGTTTGTTCTCAGGGTTCACAATTGCAGCAACATTTTCCAGAGCTGATCCTAGAGCCGAGAGAAGAAAGGTAAGCCTTTTCCAAAAGCAACTGCCAAGTGCAAATCCCAAGTCCCAGCCGCCTACTGCCACAAGCGATTGGTTTTGTATACCCTGGCATCATATAGATTTTTTACCGCCACAAGCGATTGAAAACGGAAAAGCGATCTTACCGCCACAAGCGATTAGGCCTTCAAATGCTGCACCTGCCACGCAAAAACAGCAATCATCTGCGGCAACTAAAAAGAATCACTTGCGGCAGCAAAACTTAAAGGTTTTTACTGCCACAAGCGATTGGCACATCTTACCGCCACAAGCGAACCATCAGCCGCGAGCGGACGGGCGAACGAGGGGTGTGGGCGAACGAGGGATCGAACGTGGAGGTAAGGGTGGAGGGCGCATGAAGGGGTCGCACGAAGGGGTCGCACATACGCATGTACGCACGTACGTACGCATGCACGCACGCACGCACGCACATTCATGTGCATGTACGCACGCACGTTCACATGCATGTTCAGAAATAAGGTTACCTTTAAGGTTACCTTTTATATAAAAGGTAACCTTATTTCTGTACGACCCTAAGCCTCCTAAAGCATATTTAGTATTAGAGGGTCGCTTTTCAAAGGTAACCTTATTTCTGAACATGGGTCTGAACATGGTACGTACGTACGTGCATACGTGCGAACGTACGTGCGTACGTCTGTGCGTACGTATGTGCGTACGATCCCCTACTAGATTAAGTCGGGGGGTTGGGTGCCCCCATTTTATAGTACTAAAACGGGGGCACCCATCCCCCCCCGGAGTGGGACCTCTATAAAATGGAAACACCCAGGGTCACAAAACAGGTGCACCTCTATAAGATAAGAAATTCATTTGAAAAAGCAAATATTTACAGCTACAAATTTACTGCAAAACCCTCCATCACTATAAAATGGGAGGCCCCAACGTACCCTGGAGCCTAGCTTTAAAATGAAGGAACTAGCCAACTTTTTACTATAGAATGGGAACCCCCAACCCCCTGTATATAGCTTCAATTTTACAACATCCAAAAATGAATGGTTTCTTGAGGGGTTGGGTGCTCTGATTTTATAGAGATTACATGCCCTTCCTGGTAGGATTTTCTGGGGGTTGGGGGTTTCCATTTTATAGTGCCGCAGCCTTCCCACATCCTCCCACCATCATCACCCCAAAGACACCACATTTTTCTTTAGCCCGGGACGTCCCAAAGCCAAGGGATGCTGACACAAAGACAAAAACTTATTTTCTGGTAGTTTTCCATTGGTCCCATGCTGTCCCATGTCCCAAAAGCCAAGGGATGTCGACAAAAAGACTGGTATCGACGGAGCTGGGTATTTTGGGGCAGCTGGGTATTTTTTGGGTGGGATGGAGATAGTTTTCCATTTTATAGTGGTCCCATGCTGTCCCATGTCCCAAAAGCCAAGGGATGTCGACAAAAAGATTCCAAGCTGGGTATTTTTTGGTATCGACAAAAATTGGTATTTTGGGACAGTTGCGTATTTTGGGGCAAGCTGGAAAAAGTTTTCCATTTTATAGTGGTCCCATGTTGTCATGTCCCGAAGCCAAGGGATGTCGACAAAAAGACTCCAAACTGGGTGTTTTGTGGTATCGGCAGAGCTGGGTATTTTGGGGCCACAGTGTATTTTGGGGTAGGATGGAGAAAGTTTTCCATTTTATAGTGGTCCCATGCTGTCAGGGATGTCAAATTTGAAAACTCCAAGCTGTGTATTTTGGGGTGTCGACAGAGCTGGGTATTTTGGGGCCGCTGGGTTTTTTGGGGTAGGCTGGAGAAAGTTTTCTATTTTATAGCGGTCTCATGTCCAAAAGCCAAGGCCTGTCGACAAAAAGACTCCAAGCTGGGTATTTTGTTGTATCGACAGAGCTAGGTATTTTTTAGGGCAGCTGGGTATTTTTTTGGGTGGGATGGAGATAGTTTTCCATTTTATAGTGGTCCCATGCTGTCCTATGTCCCAAAAGCCAAGGGATGTCGACAAAAAGACTCCAAGCTGGGTATTTTGTTGTGTCGACAGAGCTGGGTATTTTTGTGGCAGCTTGGTATTTTAGGGTAGGATGGAGAAAGTTTTCCATTTTATAGTGGTCCCATGCTGTCCCATGTCCCAAAGCCAAAGGATTTCTCCAAGCTCGGCATTTAGGGGTATCGACAAAGTTGTGTATTTTGGGCCAGCCGGGTATTTTGGGGTAGGATGGAGAAAGCTGGCTTTGTCTGTCCACTCTATTCCATTCTCTTCCATTCTTACATTTCTCTGGTTTGGGAACACTTCCCCAGGTTCCCATTGCCATCCATGCTATAGCAGGAAACGGCACGCGAAGACTGAGCAATGCAACTACAACCCATGATCACTATAAAATGGAGGCTACCAACCCCCAAAAGGAATGATTTCCTGAAACCTCCTGACTCTATAGAATGGGAACACCCAACCCCCATACATGAGTGTCATGCCAAAAAGGGGATCGCTATAAAATGAAATTTAATATTATAACATCAAAATCCTCCTGCCCCCCTGGGATCACTATAACATGAAAGTCCCACCCCCCTGGAAAAAAAAAAACATCGCTAAATTTTGTCTAAAAAAAATGGTTTAGTGGGACCCCGGGGTCCCCCATTTTGAGAGGGTTGTTCCAAAGGGGATTGCGTACCTGTGTGCATGTGTGTGTGTGCGTACACGTATACGGCGTATGTACGTGCGTACGTTCGCCCACGTTCGCCCCCACGTTCGCCCCCCCGTTCGCCCCCCCGTTCACCCCCCGTTCGCACGTTCGCACCCCCCCGTACCCTCGTTCAGATGGCCGTACGCCCTCCCACGTTCAATACGTCTAAATATCTTCAAAAGTAGGCCGCAGCGACTTTTTGGGTTTAGCTAATTTTTTATATTTTATCAAAGTACCCAACCAAAAAAAACCTATTTGAACTACGATCGAATGGTGATCGTTTGTTCTGACTGGCACTTCCACGAATAGAAGGGTAAATGGATGGAGACACTAATTCTCAATCCCCATCTTGGCATGATTACCGAATGGCGGATAAGAATTAACAATATATTGAAACATCCAAGGGACACTAACCCAAGACGATCTTTCCTTTGGGATCATTTTCGTATATACCAAGGCCACCTATATACCTTGTTAGATAAGATAGATAAATAAATAAATAATGAAAACATATATCACACAATCACAGGAAGAACTAAATCACCAAGGACCCTAAAATCCATTTCCAAAGACCCCCTATCGGCTGCAAAACCTTATTTTCAAGTTTTGCAGTCAATTTTGAAATTCTTTCGGGAGCTTTGCGCTCGGATCCTGTCCACGCGCGCGTTCGTGCTTGCCACGATTCCTCCGCAGCCACGTCATGCATTCTAAGAAGAAGTTGCCCTATGACCCTGGCACTTTGCCACCTGACAAGCGCTTTCGCGCTAATTTGTCTGATTTGTTTCTATTATAAGTGGTGACCTTGCAGCCCAGCGCGCCCATTCCCTGTTTGCAGATGCCAATGCTGCTGGGACACACCATGTCACTGACCTTGCTGGAAACGAAAGACCAGATGGCAATAGCGCGCGTGATTTGCTCCGACGCCTTCGAAAGAGCTCCCACTGGCCACCTTTTGTACTGGGCAGATACCCCTGTGTGGTTAGACAAGAAGCAGAAAGAAGAAATCGTGCAACTTCCTTTTCTCTTACCCCACGAAGTTGTCCATGCAATGTTCCAGTGGGCAGACATCGACAATTTTTCCGATTTTGCCCACCTGCCAACGGATGAAAGAGCTTTGCTGGAGACTGGCAAAATAATTCTTGGCCGCGATGTGCCTCTGCTGCCCCTGGGACTCTGGATGGATGGTGTCCCATGCAATTGGGATCGCTCCCACAGTTTGAACGTCTTGACCATTAGTTTTCCCAGCGCATGTGGCCCTCGAGGAGTGTCCGCATACCATTGTTTGGCATCAAGCAACACTTTTGCTGCAAGCACAAAACATTTGATGCAGTCTTCGAAGTTATTTGCTGGTCCTTGCGAATGTTGTTTCTGGGTGCCATGCCTTCTTGCCGACATGATGGCCAACCTTTCGCAACTTCTGATGCTGGTCGGAAAAAATGGGCCCAGAAGCCGCTGCATCGCTGCATGCTGACCCAAGTGCGAGGACGCCCCGCGTTTGCCGTTTTCTGTCTTTAAAAATAATTTGAATACTTTTCCTGTCCTTTTTTTCGGGAAGCCCAACTGCATTCGATTCTTTTCCTGTGTGTTTCTTTGTGCCCTGCGGTGCGAGGAGATTGGAAGATGCTCAAAGATGTTTTCCGCCTACCTCAGCACAATGAGAAGGCTGGCTGCTGCTGGCTTTGCCCAGCTACGCCCGACAACATGAGGGATGCTTCAGCAGCTGCGCCGTGGAGGGTGCCTTGGTGCACGACGGACTTGGTCCAAAGACTGCTAGCCCAAGGCCATCTTTGCAGCCCGCTGTTTTCGCTGCCAGCCTTTACCATCAACATATCAACATGTTCAAGCTAGATTGGCTTCACATCATGGACTTGGGCGTCGCTGCTGATGTTGCTGGAAATGTTCTTTGGTTATTGCAAGGCAAGATGCCGGGTGCAAATGTGAAGACGCGCGTCAGCCAGCTGTATTTGCAAATTGCCAAATACTACAAAGAAACCGGGGTGCAGGACAAATTGAATATTGACTGAAACCATGATTCGAAAGAGCAGCACCACCCCGCCAAAGTTGACAGCTGGGGCTGCCGAGTGCCGCCACCTGATTCCTTGGCTTCTGCAAGCAGCAAAAGAATGTTTGAATCCCAACGATGCTTTCGAGGATACGGTCATCCAGGCCATCTCGTGCTTATCTGCCATGTATGACCTTCTCTCCAACTACACTCGCTCAGAGATGCGGCACGCGGCCGGGCGATTGGCTCTTCTCTTGGCTGCGCTGCGCGACGCTTCTGAGGATCCACTCTGGCGAATGAAACCAAAGGTGCATTTGATGCTGCACTTGGCTGAGAATCTGCATAGCCCCGCTGAGACTTGGACGTATCGAGATGAGGACTACGGCGGCTCCGCTGCCCGTTCCATGCGGTCGCGTGGCGGCACCGACACTCCCAAAGTGGCCGGAGAAAATTTGCTCCAAAAGTTTTGCTGCCGACACGACCTTCCCACTGCTCTCGGCATCGGAAAATGCGATTGCAGCGCTCCTGCTTTTCATTCTTTGTTAGGAGTCGTTTGATTTTTTTCGGGAGATTGCCTTCAGGTATCCTCCTGGCAGCAGAGAGACATTCATGCTTTGCCTCACCATGTCCTGCCTGTGTCAAATTCAGAGTCATACGTGAAACACTGCCATCATACAAAGAGATAGGAATCTTGGAGAGTTGACAGCTTCCTACCATCGCATTCCTAAGCCGGTCATGCATCTCCACACACATACCATCCACACAATCAGCACACAATGATAGACTCCCATAAGCCATCTATTCACAAAAAAAGCATCTAATTTGAACAATCTTTAATTAAATGTTTTTCTTAATTAGAGGCGTTTTTCCCGAATGCGTAGCAAGGGTTCCCGTTTCACTCTGGGGGTCTGGGGGTTGAGGGTGTGTTCGCTCGACGTTGCGTTCACGAGCGCAACCGTTCGCAACCGTTCGCAACCGTCCGCAGGTGTTCGCGCGATCCCCGTATGGCCGTGCCTATGGGAAGTTCTGCAGAGGTGGTCCTTTTTGGGGGTTGCAGACGTGTCGTTGCTTCGTTTCGCGTGGCAGGCGTGGCACTTCGTGACATTCAGACGTGTTCTGGAACGTGTCGAAAGTCGTTTTGCGTGGCAGGCGCAATACTTTTGCGACGTTTTCAGAAGATGTGTTGCAGTTTTCGTGGCAGGCGCAGCACTTTGGACGTGTCCATCGTCATTTTTCGTGGCAGGCACAGCACTTTAGACGTGTCCTGTTGCGTGTTTTTTGCAAATCGCATTGGCAGGGCTGCGTCAAGTGGTGACAAGGTGCAAATTCCGTGGCAGGCGTGGCATTTTGTGTGATGTGCTGAAAATTCACGGAAGCCTCGCACGAAACATCGATTTTGAGGTTGCAATTTTTCAGGTTCTAAGGAAAACTCGTAGGAAAACGTCGATTTTGAAGCTACAAAGTGTGAACATTGGAGGAAGTCTCGCACAAAATGCTCGTTTTGGTGCTCCCACCTGTCTCGTCTCGCGTCTCTGGTTTTCCCGTGGCCTCGCCGTGGGAAGCTGCAAAACTTGTCCTTTTGTCATGTTGCCAACTGTGAAAATTGGAAGAGCCTCGTACGAAATGCTGGTTTTTCTGCATCCACGTGTCTTGTCTCGAGTCGCTGGTTTTCCTGTGGCTTCGCCGTGTCTATGGGGGAAGCTGCAAAACCTCTCCTTTTCGAATGTGTCCAAGCAGGTTGTCATGTCGTTTTGCGTGGCAGGCGTGGCACTTTCTGACATTCCAACCTGTTTGATGATGTTTCGAAAATGTCAAAATTGGAGGAAGCCTCGTACGAAATGCTGGTTTTTCTGCATCCACGTGTCTTGTCTCGAGTCGCTGGTTTTCCTGTGGCGTCGCCGTGTCTATGGGGGAAGCTGGAAAACATCTCCTATTCGAATGTGTCCAAGCAGGTTGTCATGTCGTTTTGCGTGGCAGGCGTGGCCCTTTGTGACATTCCAAACTTGTTTGATAACGTGTCGAAAATATCAAAATTGGAGGAAGTCTTGCACGAAATGCTCGTTTTTTTGCACCCACGTGTCTCGTCTCGAGTCTCTGGTTTTCCTGTGGCGTCGCCGTGTCTA
The DNA here is from genome assembly GCA_947184155.2 of Cladocopium goreaui. Classification (NCBI taxonomy): domain Eukaryota; class Dinophyceae; order Suessiales; family Symbiodiniaceae; genus Cladocopium; species Cladocopium goreaui. The sequence goes on along the minus strand of CAMXCT020001424.1, from coordinate 1,358 downwards.
TGGGGGAAGCTCCGCGCTCCACACTCTACACTTTACACTCCACACTCCACAATTTACACTTTAGACTCCACTCTCCACACTTTACACTTTACACTCCTCACTCCACACTCTATACTCCACACTCCACACTTTACACTCCACACTCCACACTCTACACTTTCCACTCCACACTCCGCACTCCAACACTCCACACTTTACTGTACACTCCACACTCCACACTTTATACTTTACACTCCTCACTCCACACTTTACACTCCTCACTTTACACACCACACTCCACACTCTACACACCACGCTCTACACTTTCCACTCCAGACTCCACACTCTACACTTTACGCTCCACACTCCACACTCCACACTTTACACTCCACACTTTACACTTTACACTCTACACTCCAGACCCCACACTCTACACACCACACTCTACACTTTCCACTCCACATTTCACACTCCACACTACACTTTACACTCCACACTCCACACTTTACACTCCTCACTCCACACTCTACACTCCACACTCCCCACTTTACACTCCTCACTTTACACACCACACTCCACACTCTACACGCCACGCTCTACACTTTCCACTCCAGACTCCACACTCTACACTTTACGCTCCACACTCCACACCCCACACTTTACACTCCACACTTTACACTCCACACTCCACACTGCACACTTTACACTCCTCACTCCACACTCCACACTTTACACTCCTCACTCCGCACTCCTCACTTTACACTCCACACTTCACACTCCACACTTTCCACTCAACACTCCACACTCCACACTTGACACTCCTCAATCCACACTTTACACCACACTTTACACTCCACACTCCACACTCTACACACCACACTTTACACTCCACACTCCGCACTTTACACTCCACACTCCACACTCTACACTCCGCACTTTACACTCCACGCTTTCCACTTTACACTCCTCACTCCACATTTTACACTCCACACTCTACACTTTACACTCCACACTCCACATTCTACACTCCACACTTTACACTCCACACTCCACACTCCACACACCACACTCTACACTTTCCACTCCACACGCTACACTCTACACTCCACACTCTACACTTTACACTCTACACTTTACACTCTACACTTCGCACTCTACAATTACAAACTCCACACTCCTCACTCCACACTTTACACTCCTCACTTTACACTCCACACTCCTCACTCCACACTTTACACTCCTCACTTTACACTCCACACTCCACACTCCACACTTTGCACTTTACACTCCTCACTCCACACTCTACACTCCACACTCCACACTCTACACTCCACACTCTACACTTTACACTCCATACTCCACACTCTACACTTTACACT
>CAMXCT020001423.1:70000-153335 GCA_947184155.2 Cladocopium goreaui | reverse complement strand
GTGAGCCATCTGCAAGCGGAGAGGGATGCGTTTTTGGAGCCTCCAGCAATCCAACAAGGCCTCAACGACACTGTCTACTGTAGAGTCTACTTTGCATTTAGTTCTTGGGTTCAACATATTCATTGGGCATCGGCAAGAACATGAATCCATTTTGTTTTTAATATGTAACACTGTAACATATTGGGTCATCATGTTAATTGTATGCTAAGAAAGTATAATGTAGGCAAACCAGCAACCTAAACCTAGCATTTGGAGATGGTTTATACCAGTACCTTCCCTCCAAAACTAACGTGATTTTGGGTCATCATCCCCTACTGGGGGTTTTGAAAAAACTGACCCCACATGGCCGCCATGGCCGCGCGATGTTTTTGTTATACCCCCCGTCTTGAAGTTATTGCCCGACCTGGGACAAGCATGCCACAAGCTTATTGCTTTTATGGTTTATATATATATATATGTTATTATTAGTACTTCATGCCGGCTTATAAAACCAACTTCACCACTCGGTTGGCTTCAGCAATCATAAATTGTTCATACGTGGTTACAACACGCTGCAAAATATTGATACGCTCATCTACTGGAAAGTTTGGGGGGTGAGACCCAAATGGGGTGAGAAAACCACCTTTAAAAATATGAGAAAACATGGGAAATTAGGGAAAATCATGGAAGATAGTGAAGAAAATATGACAACATGACAAGGGACGTAAAAACATGACAACTTGAGAATTTGACAGTTTGCGAGAACTGTGGCTCAAATTTCTCAGTCAATGCGCTTGGATGGTATCCAGCACGAGTTTGCAATGTCAAGGGCTCAGGTTCGTACAAAGCCTGTGGGCAGATCCATTACATGTGATTCTCAAAGGAGAGTCTCACACATCAAGGAAGGCAGAATCTCACATAAAGGCAGGGCTTCACAGAAGACATGGTCTCGCCCACTAAACAAAGGCAGGGTCTCACAGAAGGCAGGGCATCATAAAATAAAACATAAATAAACAAAGTCAGGGTTTCTCACAGAAGGAAGAGTCTCACAGAAGGCAAAGCCTCACAGAAGCTAGGGTCTCACAGAAGGCAAGGCCTCACAGAAGCCAGGGTCTCACAGAAGGCAAGGTCTCACAGAGGGCATGGTCTCACAGACAGCAAGGTGTGTCACTCATAGCAGGGACTCACACAAGGCATGGTTTAACAGAACACAAGGTGTCACATGTTGAACTGAGGCCTAACTCCCATAGAAGGCAGGGCATCACAGAAGGCAGGGCCTCACAGAAGGCAAGGCCTCAAAGAAAGCAAGGTCTCACAGAGGGCCCAACATTATGAACAAAGGCAGGGTCTCAGAGAAGGAAGGGCCTCACAGAAGGCAACGCCTCACAGAAGCCAGGGTCTCACAGAAGGCAAGGCCTCACGGAAGCCAGGGTCTCACGGAAGGCCAAGTCTCACAGAAGGTCTCGCAGAAAGGCTTCACAGAAGACACAGTCTCGCCCATTGAACAAAGCCAGGCTCACAGAAGGCAGGGGGGTGCCAAGCCTAGTTTGGCTACAAGCATGCGTATCACATATGGCGCAATGCAGGGTCTCACACAATAGACAGGGAAATAAAGGATTCCGCACCTGAAGGTGTTTTCACCCGTGAAATCACACGCTCCCGAACTGTTGCTCTCCTCTACTGCTCCCACACGCGAGCTGCTCTTGCTCACTTTCAGGCCCTGGACACTCTTCCATAACTGAAGCTTAGGATTTTATATTTGGTCTTCGATAGGAGCAAGATTCAATCTATAGACATGCTGCACATTTTTCGATAAGAACAGATGGCAGGGTCTCACACATCAAGGAAGGCAGGGTCTCACAGAAAGGCAGGGCTTCACAGAAGACAGGGTCTCGCCAGGGTCTCACAGAAGGCAGCAGGGTATCATAGAATATAGTTAAGGACAGCTGGTAGGCAGGGATCCGCGCTGATGATCTAGTAAGCAGATTAGGTACACTTAAGTACCCCCATGATAGCAAATTCTGAGGTACACTTCTGCCCACTGGGGTGCCTTTGTTTGTATGTTGTATGTAGCTGAATCTGCCTACTGGGGCCGGGGTTCCCACCATTGTGTATATAAACAAATTACATATACCTCAGAATTTGCTATCACGGGGGTACTTAAGTGCTTGCCAACTAGATGGGCATGGGGGTACAATTCTTACTAGATATTACTAGATCATCAGCGCGGATCCCTGCCTACAGGCCATCCTTAGCTATGAATAGTATCGGTGGGAGATGCACCCTCTGCCAACTGGTAGGAGTGGCGGTCTTGATTTTTCTTGCACCTAGTATCCAATACCCCAAGGTCATGAAACACATAGTACTGCAGTAAGCAGATGGTGGGGGGGGCGGGTTTGCTTTCTTTTTCCCCTCTTCTTGGTCCTTCTCTACCCCATGATGGAACTACATTACTATTTGCTCCTAATTTGCGGGGTTGTATGGGTCCCCGTGCGGACAGGCAGCGTACATGCATACATTAAGGATAGACAGTATAGACAGTGCTAGTGCTGGTGCTAGTGTTAGTGCCAGTGCTGTTCAGCAAATGGAGCCGCGAACTGAGGCGATGTCTCTCTATCTATCTATATATCTATATCTACCTATCTACCTATCTATTTGTATATATGCACATGTCTATGTATATGCTCATTATATCCTCAATAGAAAGGAGGTGCAGTAAGCAGAAGCCACAATATGTTTCGCACCCTTCTGAGGTACACTTCTGCCTGCTACCCCTGCTTGTCCAAAACCTGCGAAAATAGCCTCCCCGACGAACATGCTAAAAACACACCAAATCGGACACATTTTAGGGCAGTAGTAACACTAAATTTCCTGCCTCCTGCCTACCGGACGTCTCAGACTATAAGCCAAGTCAAGGTCTCACAGAAGGAAGGGTCTCACAAAAGGCAAAGCCTCACAGAAGCCAGGGAGGCAAGGCCTCACAGAAGCCAGAGTCTCACAGAAGGCAAGTCTTAGAGGGCAAGGTCTCACAGAAAGCAAGGTGTGTCACTCATAGCAGGGACTCACACAAGGCATGGTTTCACATCTGAAACAAAGGCATGGTTTCACAGAACATAAGGTGTCACATGTTGAATTGAGGCTTAACTCTCACAGAAGGCCGGGCCTCACAGAAGGCAGGGCCTCACAGAAGGCAGGGCCTCACAGAATGCAAGGTCTCACAGAAAGCAAGGTCTCAGAGAAGGAAGGGTCTCACAGAAGGCAAAGCTTCACAGAAGCCAGAGTCTCACAGAAAGCAAGGCCTCCCAGAAGCCAGGGCCTCGCAGAAGGGCAAGATCTCACAGAGGGTCTCACAGAAAGGCAGGGCTTCACAGAAGACAGAGACCATTAAACAAAGGCAGAGTCTCACAGAAGGCAAGGCCTCACAGAAGCCAAGGTCTCACGGAAGGCGAAGTCTCACAGAGGGCAAAGCCTCACAGAAAGCAAGGTGTGTCACTCATAGCAGGGACTCACATAAGGCACGTTTTTACATCTGAAACAAAGGCATAGTCACACAGACGCAAGGTCTCACATGTTGGATGAAGGCCTAGCTCTCACAGAGGCAGGTCCTCACAGAAGGCAGGGCCTCACAGAATGCAAGGTCTCACAGAATGCAAGGTCTCACAGAGGGTCTAACATTATGAACAAAGGCAAGGTCTCACAGAAGGCACAGGAGGGAAGGCCTCACAGAAACGCAGGCTCTCACAGACTGCAGGGCCTGACTGAAGGCAAGGCCCAACATGTGAAAGAAGGCTGGGTCTCATAGAAGGCAGGGTCGCACATAGGACAGAAGGCAAAACTTCACATGTGAGAGAAAGCAAGGTCGGACATGTGACAACAGGTAGGGTCTCACATATGGCAGAAGAGGGTCTCGCATATGACAGAAGGCAGGGTGTCACACACGAAAGAAGGAGGGGTCTCGCACATGACAGATTGCAGGGTCTCACAAATCTAACAGGGTCTCGCATGACAAGGCCTCACTCACTGGGCAAGCAAATTCAAATAAAGGTCGTAAACAGGCCAGAAGGGAAGGCATCAGAGAAGGCAGGGCGTCATAGCAATTTCTCGCCAAAAAAAGCATCTTGCAGTAGTCTGGGTGCAGCATGGTTTCACAGATGGCAAGGTCTCACGGAGGGGAAGGCAGGGTCTCACAGGAGGCAGGGTCCCACATCTGAAAGAAAGCATCTTATTTGCAAAGGAAGCATAGGAAAGCAAAATGTTTTTTTTCCGTGATTCTTATGTTTTTCTCTTGTTTTTACCAAATAATCATGTGCCTTCCATGTTTTTCCTGGCAACCCTGGAAAACATCTAATGGGAGGGGTTTGGGAAGGATTATGGGGTGTGTGGGGAGGTGGGTGGGGGGTTGGTGGTGGTGGAGGTGGTGGGGGTGGGAAGGGGAGGGGTTAAGGAGAATGGAAGGGGTTGGGCAAAGTGTTAAGGGGGTGTGGAGGGGGGTGGGGGGGCGGGGGTGGACAGGAGGGGGTGTGCTGAGGGAGGGAAGTCTTGCTCGCCCCGTTAATTGCGTTTTCCTCGCCCCGTTAATGTTGTCGAACGTTTGTCGGAGGAGGGGGTGGGAGGGATTAAGGGAGAATGGAAGGGGTTGGGGAGGGTGTTAAGGGGGTGTGGAAGGAGGTGGAAGGGGGTGGGGGTGGACAGGAGGGGGGGTGGTCCTGCTCGCCCCGTTAATTGCGTTTTCCTCGCCCCGTTAATGATGTCGAACGTTTGTCGGAGGAAGGGGTGGGAGGGATTAAGGGAGAAGGGAAGGGGTTGGGGAGGGTGTTAAGGGGGCGTGGAAGCGGGTGGAAGGGGGTGGGGGTGGACAGGAGGGGGTGGTGGTCCTGCTCGCCCCGTTAATTGCGTTTTCCTCGCCCCGTTAATGTTGTCGAACGTTTGTCGGAAATCTGCCCTATTCCGACCCTTCCAGCTGCTGTGAGACGCTGCCTTCTGAAAGACCCTACCTACTAGGCTTCTGTCCTGCGAGATCCTGTTAGATCTGTGAGACTTGCAATCTGTCATCTGTGAGACCCTTCCTTCTTTCGTGTGTGAGACCCTGCCTTCTGTCATAAGCGAGACCCTGTTAGATCTGTGAGACCTTGCAATGTGTCATGTGCGAGACCCTCCTTCTTTCGCGTGTGAGACCTTGCCTTCTGTCATATGCGGGACCCTCTTCTGCCATATGTGAGACCCTACCTGTTGTCACATGTAAGACCTTGCTTTCTCTCACATGTGAAGTTTTGCCTTCTGTCCTATGTGCGACCCTGCCTTCTATGAGACCCAGCCTTCTTTCACATGTTGGGCCTTGCCTTCAGTCAGGCCCTGCAGTCTGTGAGAGCCTGCGTTTCTGTGAGGCCTTCCCTCCTGTGCCTTCTCTGAGACCTTGCCTTTGTTCATAATGTTAGACCCTCTGTGAGACCTTGCATTCTGTGAGACCTTGCATTCTGTGAGGCTTTGCCTTCTGTGAGGCCCTGCCTTCTGTGAGAGTTAGACCTCAGTTCAACATGTGACACCTTGTGTTCTGTAAAACTATGCCTTTGTTTCAGGTGTGAAACCATGCCTTGTGCGAGTCCCTGCTGTGAGTGACACACCTTGCTTTCTGTGAAGTTTTGCCCCCTGTGAGACTTTGCCTTCTGTGAGACCATGGCTTCTGTGAGGCCTTGCCCTCTGTGAGACCCTGGCTTCTGTGAGGCTTTGCCTTCTGTGAGACCCTGACTTGGTTTATTTTATGATACCCTGCCGTTTGTGAGACCCTGCCTTTGTTTAATGGGCGAGACCCTGTCTTCTGTGGGGCCCTGCCTTTCTGTGAGACCCTGCCGTCTGTTCAATTTATATCGAAAAATGTGCTACATGTCTATAGATTGTACCTTGCTCCTAGTATAGACCAAATATAAAATCCTAAACTTCAGTTATGGAAGAATGTCCAGGGCCGGTCCTGTCATTCTGCCGCCAACCAGAAAGTGAGCAAGAGCAGTTCGCGTGTGGGAGCAGTAGAGGAGAGCAACAGTTCGGGAGCGTGTGATTTCACGGGTGAAAACACCTTCAGGTGCGAGGTCCTTTATTTCCCTGTCTATTGTGTGAGACCCTGCATTGCGTCATCTGTGATACGCATGCCTGTAGCCAAACTAGGCTTGGCACCCCCTGCCTTCTGTGAGACCCTGCCATTGTGTAATGGGCGGGACCCTGTCTTCTGTGAAGCCCTGCCTTTCTGTGAGACCCTCTGTGAGATCTTGCCTTCTGTGAGACCATGGCTTCTGTGAGGCCTTGCCTTCTGTGGGACCCTGGCTTCTGTGAGGCTTTGCCTTCTGTGAGGCCCTTCCTTCTGTGAGACCCTGACTTAGTTTATTTTATGATATCCTGCCTTCTGTGAGACCCTGCCTTTGTTTAATGGGCGAGACCCTGTCTTCTGTGGGGCCCTGCCTTTCTGTGAGACTCTGCCTTCCTTGATGTGTGAGACCCTGCCATCTGTTCTAATTTATATCGAAAACTGTGCTACATATCTATAGATTGTATCTTGCTCCAATCGAAGACCAAATATAAAATCCTAAGCTTCAGTTATGGAAGAGTGTCCAGGGCCGGTCCTGTCATTCTGCCGCCAACCAGAAAGTGAGCAAGAGCAGCTCGCGTGTGGGAGCAGTAGAGGAGAGCAACAGTTCGGGAGCGTGTGATTTCACGGGTGAAAACACCTTCAGGTGCGAGGTCCTTTATTTCCCTGTCTATTGTGTGAAACCCTGCATTGCGTCATATGTGATACGCATGCCTGTAGCCAAACTAGGCTTGGCACCCCCCTGCCTTCTGTGAGACCCTGCCTTTGTTTAGTGGGCCAGACCCTCTGTGAGGTCTTGCCTTCTGTGGGACCCTGGCTTCTGTGAGGCTTTGCCTTCTGTGAGGCCCTTCCTTCTCTGAGACCCTGCCTTTGTTCATAATGTTGGACCCTCTGTGAGACTTTGCTTTCGACGCCCTTCCTTCTGTGAGAGTTAGGCCTCAGTTCAACATGTGACACCTTGTGTTCTGTGAAACCAGGCCTTTGTTTCAGATGTGAAACCATGCCTTGTGTGAGTCCCTGCTATGAGTGGCACGCCTTGCTTTCTGTGAGACCTTGCCCTCTGTGAGACCTTGCCTTCTGTGAGATCCTGGCTTCTGTGACGCTTTGCCTTCTGCGAGGGGCCTTCCTTCTGTGCTGCCTTCTGTGAGACCCTGCCTTTGTTTAATGGGCGAGACCCTGTCTTCTGTGAAGTCCTGCCTTTCTGTGAGACCCTGCCTTCCTTGATGTGTGAGACCCTGCCATCTGTTCTAATTCATTTGAAGATATTTGAAGATGTTTGATGGGCGAGACCCTGCCCTACCTTGCCCTCTGTGAGGCCATGCCATTTCAAGCTCGTTCATTTGAAGATATTTTGACCTACAAGAAAAAGGAGACCACTGCTGTCCTGATTCTCCTTTGAGAATCACATGTGATGGATCTGCCCGCAGGCTTTGTACGAACCTGAGCCCTTGACATTGCAAACTCGTGCTGGATACCATCCAAGCGCACTGACTGAGAAGTTTGAGCCACAGTTCTCGCAAACTGTCAAATTCTCAAATTGTCATGTTTTTATGTCCCTTGTCATGTTGTCATATTTTCTTCATTATCTTCCATTATTTTCCCTAATTTCCCATGTTTTCTCATATTTTTAAAGGGGTTTTTCTCACCCCATTTGGGTCTCACCCCCCAAACTTTTCAGTGACTCATTAAAATTAATTATATAAATATGTTTCATTGGGGCTTATCATCCCAAATTTTAATAAATTTTAGATAGGGTTGAAATGGGTTGAGAATAAATGAGCAATCCTCCACCAGTCCAAGCCAAGCTACCACTTTTTTCATTTCAAACCACTCATGGCTCCAAGAACAGCAGCCCGTAACTTATGAGTACCGGAATATGGTACAGGTTTGCACGAAGCCAAGGTCTTGTGAGTCTTGTGACAACTGGTTGGTGAAATGCCCGGTCAGTCGAAGTGACCCAACTGGCGGAGGTGGTGAGGGACGTTCTTTGCAATGTTCACTCCGGGTAGAGATGCCCCAGGGAGGGCACCAGTGATGATTGTATGCCACCGGAAATCCCGAAATACGAGTAATTGGGGGTGTTCTTGAATATTCTAGAATTTTTATATTTAGGGACCATTATATATCATTATATATTATCGGGCATTTATATATATATTTACATAGCCTCACGGTATAGTGCTTGTTGATGCATGTTGTTCATCAAGGACACTCGGCATCCGTGGCAGCAAGTTATTGTTCTACATGCCGCACTGGCGTCGTGCTGGACTCAGGTTGTGTACCTGGTGCTGGGCTCGTTGCGTAAAACTACGCCGCACCAAAGTGGGGCCCACATGGGCCCACCAAACAGGTAGATTGGTCGATAACTCGCGAGATTTGAGGTTTATGGATGTTTATGGTGCATTGTATGCCTCCGATTGGATATAGGATTCGAAGCCAACTTCAAACTGCGGGCACACCTTGAAGAGTTTCGCATCGAACTACAAGTAATGAAGTTGTAAAACGGTCCTTCGCAAATGGTGTTTACATGTGTGAATTCTCAAAGTATTAGCATGTGTTCACTTCTAAACTAATCTGAAATCACGTGCACGGGCCAACCAGCCATAGGAATCTGGAAGTTTACGGCATTTACGGGATGGAAACCTGCAAGAATTGGGCCACATGGCTATGAATCAAAAGCTTTAGAACCTGCAGTGCCCATCTACACTATCAGTACTCATTTGCGGCGACTTTACTTGAGGTTGCCATCAAGTAGATAAGTAGACAAACAGAAACAGCTGAATTTGACAATCACTTATTACTGCTCCACGCGGCGACGTCTTCTCTCCCCAAAAGACAATCAATCACTCACTATACAATAGCAACCATGGAAGCCTAGGTGCAGGTATGGTGATATCAATCCAAGGCTTAAACATCTTTCCAATTTCGACTATATAATATGCATAATACATCTGACTGTTTACCCTCTGGTTGTTTACAAGTGTCCCAAATGGAAAATGATCCATTTCTGGATGTTTTGCCGATAAATTACATGTCCATTTTCCGTCGTGGCAAAGTGTTAGATTGCCAAAAGGGCAATAGCCAACTCTATAACTATAGCATACTATGGTCTATACACAGTTATTTCATCAACATAAAGCAAAGCAGTTCACCTAGTAAACTGTTCACCAAGGGGAAAAAAAAAACAAGAATCCACCGGCAGCCCCAAATGATAATGGTTTTTTCTTGCTACCTGCGACGGCCTTCAGTTCCGCAAGCAGCGCTTCGGTTTCCAACTGCTCCAGGCATACCTCCTGGTGACATAGCTCGTATGGTGTCTAACAGATCAATATCCACATTTCTAGCAGTTCCCAAAAAGATGAAACATTGGAAACCTGGAAGCCATGGGGGAAAACATTATTATTCTTACCATCCTGACATCCTGGAAACAATTATCTATATACTATATATCTCTTTGCGGCTTGCGATGATATAGTGGATAGTGACTATATATACGTGTATACATATATATATAATATATATATATGTGTGGTTGATGTATACACTGTATATTCTCTATGTAACTATTTATCCTGGTTAGCTGATTATTCTGGTTGGTACTATGAAAAAGTAAGCGAAAACCCAAAAACAGCGAAGCATCAACAAGTTAAAAGAGTAAGATGTGGATTTGGGGTGTGCAAATCTCCGTCAGCAACGCGGTAGCAATGTGGCTTTGTCAGGCTTCCTGAGGCACAGCTGAACTCAGACCTTCCATATTCACTTGGACCATGGGGTTTGCTAACTGGTTAGTAAGTGGGTCACAACCCATTATATATATATATATATATCAAAAATAATTCATTTACTCAGTAGATAACTAAGTCCATGGCCCATCAAAGCAGCTGATTATCACAAGACTCACCATAGCGGCAGGTATTGAGCATCACCGGATTTCTGAGGCGGAATTGAGACATAACATCCCGAGCGGCCGCCATAGGACCCGACAGCATCGCAGCATAGTGAAAACAACGTGCAGGTTCATTAAAAAACAGACCACATGATACCCATAAAGTAAAAAGAAACATTATAGCAGTACTGGCAATACGTGAAAACAATACCACGTGGCAACGTGTTGCAAAAAAAACATATCGCCTTCCAGCAGCACAAACAACATGAACATTATACAATTATACACGGATCCAATACAGCAGAATATAAAGCAACCCCCAAAGAGATGGAAACAGCAAAATCCAGTCATACAATAGTGATGATACAGATCTTTTCTATCACTTTTGAAGGGGGGATGCTATAACTATGAGTTGTACTCAGCTCTCCGTCCAACCGGATGCCCCCAAGCTCGCTCTACCCCGGGCTCCAGTACCCTCGCTTCACCCTCCACCACTGCCGCAACGGCCCTTCTCAGCTCCTGCCAATTCGGGTCCATGGTGCCCAAATGGAAATCGAAGATTTATGGAAGTTCACCCCCACCCAGTCATATGGCATTCTGTGGCAAAAACAATTCCCATCTCATGGCTCCAACTGTTCCACTTTCAAAAGAAAGGCTTGAGTGGAAGCCTTGAACATCAGCGTTTCCCAGAAGCTTCCCTGGTATGCCATGTGGAATTGCTCATGATAAAACATGATCCAACAGGCCACGTCCTGGTGCGTGGAGTCTATAGACACATCTGGCATTGCCTTAGGCTGCGCCCCGGGTTCATAGATATCCGCCATAAAAACCATTCGTTCACCTAGTTGTCAAACCTGGGTGTCTGGCAATAGGCTACAGTAGCACTCCAAAAGTTGAAGATCATCATTTACCCATACTTTTCCCATCAAAAAATGGCCATGACTTGGGTATTCCCCCCGTTTTGAACCTGACCCGGGGTACCGGCCACCAGCCGGACCCGCCCAAGACACCAACCGGCGGCGCGCCCGCTGCAGCCAGGAAAGCAACAGGCGCACAGCTGCTGCGCTGCTGCTGTGGCGCCTCCTGGGGCATCGGTCATCCTCAGGTATTAACAAAAAATGGAACATGTATGGTTTCTCTATAGAATTATAGAAGGATCTACTGAAAAACATGTGGTTTTTCATATCTTGTCGTTTTCTCCATATCTTTGTTAGTTTAGAGGTTGCAGCATGGAACACGAACTGGTTGATAACCTTGGTTAGTAAGTGCCTTAAGTGGGCTGATCCTATGTACAAACGGCTTCAACCAGTCATTTGAACCCGGTTACTGAGGAGCCGCCAAGTGGGGCAATCCTCAGTTGCGAAGACTGAAACCAAGTGCTTCATATTTTGGGTAATCAAACCATATTTGACAGGGAAAAACATGGAAAAAAAACAATATTGGTATACTGCAAGCAGAAATCACAAAAACACAGCTGAACATGAGGATGACCATACATATTGCTTGATAGCAATTGAATGCAATTGTGCCATCTTCATTTTCCAAGGGTGAAGTGAGGTCTGCATAAGACTTATGATAAAACAGGTCTTCATAAGAATGCAAATAAATCCATCACCATTCTGTTGGAACTGATCCCGAATGCATCGAATAAGGTCATAGCGAAGTCTTTTGCCAACGGCCCTGGTGGAATTAAGTCAATATTGCTGAGGGTAAACATCCTGCTTTTTCTGGGGGGGCTGATATAGATGACTCGCAGCTTACCATTGCAATTGTGTATCTAATATTATCTAATTATTTCTGTGCACATCCCTCCATCCAACATATTTGTGGTTATCCGTCCAATGTTAAGTCTATATATATATGCAAATAAAACCCTCATCATCATCACCATCATGAGGATTCCTCGTCATCATCACCATCAGCGGCAGCATCCATTCCATTCCAACCATTTGTGCATCAAACCATCAATCCTTTCATACACCGTTATATCTGCTATAATTCTCAAACCATCCGAACATACAATGCGGGCCCCCCCCAGTCCATTCAGGATTTGTAATCTGCACCATAGATCCACCAATGATTCGGGTTATACACTAACCGAACCTATCATGAATCAACTGTAATGCCCCATTTTTTTTGGTTGAAATGTGATTTCTGCTTGCTACATTGGCCAAATCCAAAGTTTCGTGGTTAAATTATTGGATAACTGGTTGGTGGTTTCAACCCCTCTGACAAATATTAGTCATTAGTCAGTTGGGACTTTTTTCCCAATATATGGAAAAATAAAATTCATGTTCCAAACCACCAACCAGATTGGATAAACTGCCCCATACCTAAACCAGTCACGCCTCCGTCCCCGGCTCTGCGCCGCAGCGCATACACCAGCGATGGCTTCGCAATCCTCCTGGAGCTCCCACAAATAGCGAAGAAATGGTTTGGTAGATATATGATATGTATAAACATCTAAATATACATATATATATATTTACATATATATATATGTCTATCTATAAATATATATGTGTGTGTGTGCCTACAACACATATATATATATATATGCATGTATGCAAATATGCATGTATGCATGTATGTATGTATGCATGTATGCATGTATGCATGTATGCATGTATGCATGTATGCATGTATGCATGTATGCATGTATGCATGTATGCATGTATGTATGTATGTATGTATGTATGTCTATAATATATATATATGTGTGTGCCTATAATTATTTATGCATATGCCTATATATAAAAAAACTGTCTATATATATATATATATATATCTATAAACATATATATATGTATATGTGCCTCATATATATATACATAAAAATGTATATATCTATTTCTATTTGAACATGTTTGTCTATAAAGAATAATGTGTATATATAAATATATGTCTATAATATTAAAATAGATATTATGAAAAAAATAGGCATATGTCTATAATATGTATATATATATATGTTGTGTGCCTATTTAATATGTAGAAATATGTCTATTACATATATATATATGTGTGTGTCTACAATGTGTATATATATATATATACATATTAATGTGTGTATAAATATTATATATATATGTGTGTGTCTTTAACATATATATATATATATAGAGAGAGAGAAATAAATATGTGTATATGTATATAAAATATATGTCTATGTAATTTGATATATGAAATATGTCTAAATTATTTATCTATCTATCTACCTATCTATCTATCTATCTATCTATCTATCTATCTATCTATCTATCTATCTATCTATCTATCTATCTATCTATCTACTATCTATCCATCTATCCATCCAACTACCCATCTATCCATCTATCCATCTATTCACCTATCGACCTATCCACCTATCCATCTATCCATCTATCATCCTTTCATCCATCTATCTATTTATTTAAAAAAACAAGGTAGGGCGCATTAGGCCGCCCTAATTAGAAGTTAGTTTCCAAACCCCATAAACTATAGCCATATCTACCATGAACCAAAGTTATTGGAGTTATAAATCATCTTCGCTATCTAGGGAGGCCCATCTTGTTTATACCAGGTTTATCATTATTTCAATTGTTTCTGCATCTTTTGGGGGTAAATATTTCCGCGGATGAACAAACAACCGTGCTATCTGCTTTGGTCAGAAGGACCTTGCCTAAATAATTTTCTGAATTCGTGGTTGACATTATTTGAAAACAACGTGAAACAATGACACAGAAAAAAATCCACAAATACCTTCCTTTCCCGTTTGATCTACATTCTTGTTGGTTAACTGCCAGTAGTGCCCCATTCAATCCCATTAACTATATATTGGCAAATTCACATGTAACCAAGGGTTGACATTCATTAAACCAGGCCATCACAAACAAATTGTGAAATATGTCAAACACTGCCAAAAAACACATTCCCAGGTAATCCTGCGGGAAAGGGCCCCCTAGTCTTAAGTTATGAGTTGGTTTACAACCCCATCCAGTTCTAGCTATATCTATATACCATAACCCCAAATCGTTGACCTAGTTACGAACAAACTTTCCCAACGGGTTGCTTCCTGATCTTCCTGTTATTCAACCATCAAACATGTACATGTTTACCAGATTGATAAAATTCTAAATCTCCAGCAAATTCTATGAGGTTCATCCTAAACAACAAATGTCATGAAATTACCTAGATCTACATTTGAAAACAGATCTAGACAATTCCCATGCAGACTGGAGTTAATTCATCATGTTCTCCAATCAGAATCCCCAACAAATATCAAGTTAAAATCCTCAAACCTCATAAATCTCCATGCTTCATCATTTTTCTAGGAATCTGCCAATCATTTTCCCACATTTGCTGCATTTTTCCCACATCTCTCAGGTGTCCGCTGCCAGCAGCTCTGCCAGCCGCCGCAAGGCCGCACCGGGGAAAAGAGCGTCCTGAAGACAACGGCGGATGTTGTCATGGTGGTTTTTATGGTGTGAAAAATAATGGTCATGATGGGAATATCACGGGAATATATGTACTGTATATAGCCAACAATCTATTCATATATATATATATATATCTCTATATATACATACTGATATGTGTTGGAATAGTATTGAATAGTAATTGAGTAGGACAAATGTAGTAAACCTTAGTAAACCCAATGATCATGTTGAAATGTGGTAAGCCAATTCTACTTTGAAGACACTAGTCATGTGGCCAACTGGTGCCCAGTGGTTCGCAGTGGTGCCCAGTGTCCGGCACCGTGAACAGCAGCGGTGCATGTCCATTCCAACCCCATTGCTTCAGCACACGCCTTAGGAGACGAGTAGATATTGCAAGTCCCAGGATCAAAAAAATAGCGTCAACAAGTTATGCATATATATATATATATGGAGTATTTGAATATGTAGGAATGGATACGTATTAACACATGACATAAGATTGAAATTTAATAATTAGGTATTTAGCTATGATATCTTGGATCCATCAAAAGTGATATCCCAAGAGTTATTGATAGTATATTTTACAAATGGTTCCCATACTGATACTATAGCCTCCGGTAACAACATATATGAACCCCCTGCAAGATAGAAAAGTAGCTTACCACTATTTCAGTATGCATTTACTGTTCTATTTTTTTGGGGGGTGAGATCCTCAACACCAATATCACCCTCAATAAATTAATATAGATAGAGCAAGTCCATGAGAAGTAGACATAAGTAGACATCATTTTATCATGAGCACACATAGCGGGTTCAACCATGACAATGGCTTTAAACATGTTTTTTAATTCTCTCTCTCTCTCTCTCTCCATCGCCTTTCCGAAGAGTTCAGTATACCATCTGACCCTCTGGTAACCTATAACGTAGCTATGATATTATGGACCATTTTTGATAGGTAAATCATCACAATAAGCCATTCCATGTTCCAAAGGATATAACATCCTACGCGAAACCCCTGGGCTCAGGGCTCCAATCATCCCAAGTGATAAGGTTCACAAACAGCCTAAGTATATCTAAGTATTGGAACCTCCCAAGCAGTAAAAACTGTTTGTACAAGCTGAGGCCCAGGTTTATGACCCTTTTAACTCTAATTATAGTTATATTCCCCTAGCCAAACGTTCAACAAGTTATGGATTTTGGGGGCTCACCGATGACTCAAACGCCCATCAGGATCCACCGCTAAGCCGCCACTTCTCCTCCCACACCGCGCCGACATCGTCAGGAAAAACCTGGACACCTGAAAAAACCATGGCCCCAGTGGAGGATTTCAGTTGCTGGAACCCAATGGGACCAAAAAACCTCTTAAAGAAACCCAGAAACCAATCCCCGTGATGTCAATGTCCAATTTTCCTACTCACAAGACTGAAAGAATCCAAGACTGAACTCATGGGGTGTATTCAGTAGACGCTGTAGAGTGGCTAGGACCAGATCGAGCTGCAAATGCCAGCTAGGAGCTATGCCAATCAACATGAAACCTTCAATTGGATGTGGCACAAAAACAAAACATGTACCACTTTGTCGTTTATTGTGTGCCCCTCTATGCAGAAACGCTTTCAGCCTTCAGACCCGCAAATTTGATCAAATCAAACACATCTCATCAAATGCCACAAATATCCAGAAATAAGGTATCCTCTATTGTTGCAACCCACCCCAATGCAGTATTCAAAACCCCATGTCGTTGCTTTACACAGGTTGAACACATGATCCTCCTAATGGATTGTAATATGCTAATAATCCCCAATGTGTAACTCATAATCCCCTACTAATCATCAACCAACAGGGATCCTAAAACATGTTGAAACATACTCTAAATGACCCCAGGGCCGGGCGCCTGCCATGTTGTGCAGGTTGCCGAGAACCTCGGGCGCCATGGCATACTGCACCAGCAGCACTGCGTCCGGCGCTGAGACGTAGACGAAGCTCAGCTCTTCGCCCGCAGCGATGAAGCGATCCGCAACCATGGCCACGGAGCCGTGCCTGGCGGATGCCGGGGCCAGGCATCATGTAAGACTACTGTACAGTAATCATGATATACTGTATATATCTACATATATATAATAAACACTAATATGGGTATAATTATAATCATAAAAAACTAAATAAATAAATAAATAAATAAAAATAATATATATATATATATTGAATATATAATATATAATTATATATACATTCTTAGTCTTAGCATTAGTATTGCCATGATGATTAGCATGTTCTAAAATCATGGTTGAAGCAAATTTTGAAATGTTGGCAATATGTGCAATTTGAGATCGATATAGACCGATTCAACTGTAGTCAACTGTAGATTCATCTTTACCATATACCCAACAGTCGTTGGAGCTATAGCCAAACAGAAAGCTGCCTTGACGAAAGCCTTCATTGTGGGTCTTTGATCGTACCATAATCCCATGATTTCCGGAGAATTCTGATGTCTGTGGGGAGTTACCCACCAGTCGAACCTACCAATGGATACTCGTGTTGGTAATGACCTGATAGAATCCGAGAACTCACATCGAAGATCTTTTGTTTCTTTTCCAAGTTTGTATTGCACCAACCATTTTCGTAAGCTTACCAAATGCATTCAAATAAGAAAACAGCAATCCCTCAACAAACGGGACCGAGACCGAATACTTTCATCGGGATTCCCACTGGACTCAATGGAACTCAATTGAACATGTCCATGGAGTCCATGGCCAATCTTCGATACCCCTGCAAAAAAAAGCTGTTGTAAGCTGGTTGGGATTGGATAGGTTAACATATTCGTCTAAGAATAGCACAAAATTAAAGCAACTACTGAACTCTCCAGGGCTTTGCTCAAGTCATCGCTCCTAGTCCAGGTTAGATACCATGCTGGCCACTGAGTGCGTGCACCTCTCATGAAAGGAGCAGGTCCAATCAATAGAGCCGCGACGCATAGCACTGCGATGGTTGAAGAAATCCAGAAATGGAAGCAAAGCCAGTGCCGGCCCCTAGGCGATACAGCTTGCTTGGGTCATGTTGGCTTTATATAAAACCAATGCTTGTTTACAAGCATCATTTGCTGGCACACTCTTATCAACATACTATATATATATGTATATATATATATTTATAGATGATGTTGATTCAAATATAGGTAGAAAGCAGCTCATTGTATGTTGGTGACACCCACTTTATTATGTATTCCTAACTTAACCGTTCGAGCATTCGGAGTATTGACACATGACTATAGCCCTACAGGCTTCAACTTGTCGACACACGAGTCCATGGAGGGTTGGACAGCAATCGCTGGAAGAATACCCATCACTTTTTTTGCCCATTGAAAATTTCCTTTTTACTTGGCTACACGCTTACATGATACTACATGCACCAATATATACACACAAAATTAAAAAAATATACCACCCCGCAACATAGATTCTCCCATGAGTTGGGGTTTGTCAAGCTGCTGATTTCTTTGAGAACTATGTTTTAGTCATACTTATGCCAAAGGAACTATGACTATTACTTGGTATGGATTCGTGGATATACAGTATTTATGACAGGATGTTACAGGACACATCTTACAGTGTATTATAGTTATAGTTAGATATAAACACACATATATATATATAACACAATATGTGTATATATATATATATGATCCTAGTTGATCCTAGTTATATGATGTTTCTGTGGATCTCAGGGGATCTGGACCCAGCCGAAGCGCCGCGCCTGCAGCGCGAAGTTCCGTGTGATCACCGCACTCAGCGCCCGGCGGAAGCGCTGCTCGTCGCTCTTGTCGCTCTCCGGCGCCAGTGACAGGCACTGCGCGTGGCAGTGCTCGGCCTCCTGACCGGTTCCAGGGAGGCGATGTCAGCACCACAAATTTCAGGTGGCAAATGATGATGCCAGTTGTGAACAATCCCTCCCAAAATCCACACACCAAGTGGTAGGTTTAGAGCATTGGGTTTACCACATTACCCTCTGGCAATCTAACATTGCGAAAAGAATAAAGGAAACTCGCATAAATTGGCCATAAAATTCCCCATCTAGGTTTGCTGATGGAACATGGCCATATTTATCCATATTTCATTTGAAAAAAAAACATCAGCAAATGTGGATTCCCAGAAGGTCAACGGTCAACGTGAATCGCAAGATCCATCGACATGGACCAAAGAAGTGATCAACACATAATATGACATTCATGCTGTAAATGTGCGAAGAAAATGCGGACAAGCATAATTTTAGTTTTACCAACATATATATATACTAATACGTTTTTTTTAATTAGGTTGGAATTATGTTACTTAGAGTGAACTTAGGTGAACTTAAGATAGGTAGTCTTAAGACAACTTAGAACGAAGTTACTAAGTTCATCTTAAGTTGAAGCTAAGTAGCTTTTTTTTTGGAAAATGTGGTTTCCCTTTGCTGGCGCATGCTTTTGGTTTTGTGCGGTTTTGTTAGTAGAGGAAGGTGATGGCCACCACACTGGCTCATAGATCTCATGGTGGGGTTTCGGTCTGCACAGAGCAAAAAAGTGGCTGCAGAGAAAATCTCATGGCCGACACTGGCCGACATCCAGCCGACACGCGGTGTGCAAACCTGCAATATGGTGTTTAATATTACTTTAGCAGGGCCGACATGCAGGCCGACATGCTGCGAACGTGTTACATGTGAATGCTGGCCGACATCTGGCCGACATGCCATGCAGACGCAAAATGTTCTGTTTTGCAGTCTTTGATCCTTTCCATGTCATATATGGTGTTTGATCCAACATGAATGGTTTCCCCAACAGATTTCCCCCAAATGGCTACAAAGAAAGTCAGTCCTGAGAGCTGTTTGTCACAAAAAATACAACAATAGCTAACTAGACTTAAGTCAAACCTAAGTATGATCTAACTCCAACCTAAGTAAAACATGTTAAGTCGCATAAGTTGGTCTAAGTTGCTTTAAGTAACTTATAACTAATGATATATACTTATAACTTACTTAAAGTAACTTAACCCAAGTTAACCCAACTTGTAAACAGCTTATGAAAAACTTATATGCTGAATATAAACAACTTATATTTAAAAAAAAAAACATATTAGTATATATATATATTAATAATTATATATAAAAACTGCACATATTTATATATAATTTTATTGTGTATGTAAGTTTAGCCCACAACCCATAACCACATCTACGACCGACTGCGATAACCGTAACCATGGATAACCGGATAGCCCCCTGGACCTAAACAATGTATGAGAACTTATTGCAAAATGCGCTTATCTGTAAGGGTACTGTACATGACAGTGATATATTGAGATATGATATAATCATCATGCACCATGCTTCTAAACACGCTGGCCACTGGAGCACTTAGTCAACATTTTAGACACCAAACATATCAAACAATCACAAAGCAAACCGGGATCTAGTCAACCTATGCGTTTTTCCCTGACTAAGCTGTATACAAATCGTTGTATTGAACCTTTAGATGGTAACAAACTTTGACCGACACCTCTCCAAGGATGTCCTTTGCCAGAATGAAGCCGGGATAAATGCCATGCAGTATCTACGGAAGCTCTGAACCAGAAGTCACCAGCGCTCCTTTTGGAAAACCATCGCTCTCCATGATTTTTGGTGGCTCACTCTCGGGAAACCAGCCTCTGAAGGGTGGGAAGTCAGGTACGCCACGTAGCATGGCCGGCACGCGTTTAGAAACTGCGACACCCGCAACGACCAGCGACACCACGCAGCCACTGTACAGGTTGGCTAGGCACCCTAATCTGTACATCTTATGCAGTTGAGCAGTCTTTGAAACTCCTAATGTCATCCCATTATACTCTACTAGTTTACTGGTTAGTTGAGAACATGATTCCCGGCTCATAGATGGTGATCATCCCCAAAGTCTATATATATATATACATATACATATCACTATAGACTGATATAGATATAGATATAGATAATACATTGATATAGGTATAAAGGAAATTGTAAAAAAAATACTGTAGCATCAGCCACAATCATCAACCCAGAGCCATCTTCAGAGCAGCTCGAAAGCCACCCTAGAATCCCCGCGGAAACTCGCAAAGTCGACCAAATTCCATGGTGCTGGAATGTTCCATGGATTTCCGCGACACAAAACGCAGTGGTTAAACTATGGCAAGCACTTCATTCCATTTAATTCTACCATCTTGGGATTGTCAGCATTGTCATCATTGCCGTTTCCATGTAGTAATTTCACGACGCTATGAAACATCACCACCGTCTTACTAGGTAAATCATCTATAAATGGTCCATGTTTGTCCATGTTCATCCATTTTCGAGTTAGCAAGCTGTTTGCTTACCGGAAGGTACCGGCTGCTGGCACTTTCATATCCCCATATTTGTTCACCTGCTTTCCCACGGCCAGGGATTCTTCGCTCATGCTCACGCTTGTGCACCAAAGAGAGTTGCCGGCAGCGTCGACGGCAAACGCTGCCTCGCCATGCGGGGATTGATGACATTTTCGGACGCTATCTGCCCGGAAAGAACAGCCATAAGGATCCATAAGGCTATTATGATCTTTAAGCCAACAATAGTAGTGATATCAAGAGGGAGGTACAAATATGTGGGACAGTCATCTATGGAACAAAGGTACTAGGCCCACAGTTTGTGATGGAAAGCTGCCAATTGCCCGTTGGGTTCTGTGAGTTGCATCTTATGTATTTTTTTTGCAGTTTGCAAAGTGTTAGTCATGACCAAAGGGCAACGTTTGCGAACGTTTGCGTCCACTGACTTGGTGTTGGCAAGAGCTAATTACAATATGCATCTCAACATCTCACTATCCCGTGACGGGATGTGAACTTTCAACGCTTGACATTTCTTTGGGAAACTTGGGATGTGACTGAGCCAGGCCTTGGTCCGGAAACGCTTGGCTCTGGCAACTCCGAAGGAATCATCTCCTGAAAAGTGGTGGGATGACGCTATGGATGTTGTTTACAAGCATACCATATGGGATATCTGGGATCTGTTTCCTAATTTTTAAGCAAAACAATGCAAAACATGTTTTTTTCCCCGGGGAGGAAGGATTGCTGGAAAAATGTTGGATATAATTATGGTTTAAGCAAAAACCAATATTGGAACAATCATAAAAATACATGGCATGGCAATAATCAACAATAAGTAATGATATTGATATGCAATAGCAATAACCGTAATAGGATGAAACAGCAATGATAATTGTCATGAAGAAACCAAAACAGCAGTGTGTTTTCAGTGATTGAGGAGACAGCAATAGCCAAACTTGGGATGATCGTGATCTGTGAGCCCCTGGTGATTCCCATACGAAATCATTTCAGAACCCCCAATTGTATAGGAAAATTGTGGGAATGTGTCCCATAATTGGGGCCACTATAGATTCTATGGATATGTTGGAATGTTCATCTACCTTTTGGCAATGAAACATTGCAGCAAGAATAGCACATGGAAACATATACTGTAACAGTATCAAGTGCCATGGACCATACAGGCTTCAGGAAGCTTTGTCTGATTTTCTGGATAACCCAAAGTGCGATGCTATCATCTCATTATCCATCAGGAATCATGAACTTGACCATTTTGGCCGGTATACGGGACAATTCCACACCAAGGTCCCGGGTGTTTTGATTAATCCCCCCCATCGAAATGGGCGGAAAATTCGGCTCGTCTCGTCCTGTCTCTCGGCAAATTCGGAGGCCACAAAGGAAGCCAAACTCGTAGCACTGGCAACGCTGCTGGGTGTGGCCGTGTCTTCTTTGGTCGAAAGGTTGTTCTCTGTCCTGAGGGGCTGGTGGCAACCTCCAGCCAGGTGACCCTGGGGGCTGAATTTCCCTGAAATGATGGGCAACAGTGATTGTAGAACAAGTCCCAGCAGTTACTGAAAACATGATTATCATGATTTTAAATCCTTAACGGGGGGGGGACCCATATAATAAAATCTGATGAACGAGCGACGCAATAAAATCTGACATAGGGAAGTAATGACAAATATGAATTTGAAAACGTTCGGGGATAGTCTGGATGGATACTGGAACCTATTGGACCGTCATAGTTTTAAATACTATGCAACGGGCGATTTTGAAAAGACACGGGACTGCAGAAGTCTTATTCCGGCAAACCAGAACGGATCAAGATACAAATACATCTCGTTGGCATTTAGTACGAAGGAAAACTTGGATATATAATAATAAACCTTACAGTATCTAAAATCATGACTGCAAATTTGAATTCTAACCCCAAATCAAATTAAACAAGCCTTGAATCAAATACAATTCCTTTTTTGTTGATTCTTTTTGACCGTTGGATACCCTCTGGTAATACCATTATATCCCGTTAAATCCCATTAAAATCCCATAGTTGATGGTAAAATCTCACAAAACCATGTGTTCCCCGTAGTTGAGGGTAAACCTACACTTTTCTCCAATCCAAGGAAGTCCTTGTCGACTTTCTCGGCAAGCGAGTGAGGGCCATTGTCATCACAGCCAACAACATCATGGCGGCACCAATCACTGTGAGCCTCGGCATCATCGGACCGCCATGCGCTCTTAAGGGATATCATTTTGGGATACCCAAAGCTAAGAGGTGCCAGTTGGAAGAAATAAAACAAAAATAAGTAGGACGATTTCGTTGAATCGTCGATGGATATCTCGCGACGGTCTCATGATATATCACGATATATCTAGAGTTGAATAGGTTTAGCAACTACTCATGATTCATGTCATTTAGGGGGCAGGGGCGATCCCCGAAAACTTCACGATGCCAAGCTGCTTGGTAGGAACTTTGTGGAAAATCAGGATATCCATGACGTACCTGGGTGCTCAATCGACGAGGCCGTCTCTGGCATATGCACAAGTTATTTACACCTCAAACTTTTAGGGTGCACCCTATGCGGAGAACCTACCCATTTTGCCCAATCCAATCCAATTTTGATTCCTTCATGACTCATTTGTCCGTGCCTCAACCTCAATTTCCAGTTTTTCGGTAGTACAATTGCCTTGTTTGATGGCCAGTTCAAAGTTCTCAAGATTTTTTCGAAATGAAATTATCCTCACTCTCCATCTTTGTTCGCTGTCGTTTTCTCTTGGTGATCTCCAGGTGCATTGCTGCTAGACTCCCATCTGTTTCTCGGTAAATTCCGCTGAAATCACCCAAAAATGCGTGGCTCGTGGCTTACTCTCGAATTTCATTTTCAACAATACCGCAAATCCCTAACATCTAACAATCTAACACCTAATTTTTTCATATTTTTTCCCATTAAAGATAGCATATGCCATTATGCCATATTATGCCATCATTTCCAGTTCTCAACTCCCTTCAGAGGTACCCAAAGGCCATACAACTGCCATTCATCATGGTTGAACTCAACGCAGCAGGGCATTTCTTGGAGGCCACCGAAGAGAGGATGTTGGTGAGAAAAATGGCCTCACCAAAGGGATGAGGCCGCCAAACAGGAAACCATAGGAAAATGCTGGAACATGATGACTTTTTATTGTCAATGGATTGGTTTAGTCGCGAAAATTCACAGGAAAACCCCATATTTAATGGGAAAACCTTTGGTTTCCTGCAGGTTTTCCCGACTGAACCAATCCATAGATATCGACTAACTAATGGGAATTTAACATCTAGCGAACCTAAAACCTCACATTTTGCGTTTATTCCCCAAAAAAAAGTTTTTCTGCATCGTTTCTGAAAATATGGGTTTTGTTCCTAAAAACGATCTAGATATCTTTTGGCTTGGTGCAGTTTATCACATTTTATTTGCAGCAACATATCCCAGCCCTTCCTTTGATAGCCCGCCTTGCTTTAGGTCACCCATAACCTCGAATAGCATCCTCAAGTCCAATATCAAGAAGATACAGAACTGCCACTTATAGAGTTTGTGTATTACTGTAATCGACCATAGAACTTCAACTGTATTTAGCTGTCTAGTTGTATATATGTATTTTCATTCAACCTTTGCGCAACTGCAATTCACATCCACCAAAGGAATAACATTTTGGATGGGCTAAGTTTGCAGCCCAACCAATATAAATATCATGTAGTACATGGCGATAGCATGCGATAGCGATATCAAATTATTTATGTACGTATGTGCGTTGAAGCATTTGCAGAGGTCCGTTGAAGAGAAATTATTACCGGCAGAATTTGATTTCATTTCCAAGATCACGCGGTGATCACTTTCCAACACCTGCAGTCTGATCCCACCGCCGAAAAGGCAGTTTCTCACCAGAAAAGGCTTCATATCCATTCATGTAAGGTGACTGCAAGAGAGTGCAAGAATGCAATTTTGTCATCCAAATCATACCCTGGAAAATTGTCCAGGTCCTGAAAAAAGTTAAGTTTCTACAACAAAACCCGTACAAAACCTGTTTTTTTTTAAAATAAAAATAAACCGTACAAAACCTGTAATTAAGCCGTAAAAACCCGTAATTGTTTAATGTTTTTTGGGGGTTCAGCCCGAATGGCCGCGGTAGCTGTTTTTGTGGGCTGGTCGCTGTTTTGCCACAGCATGCCAAGCCTGTATCCAAAATTAGATGAGAAGAGAATGCGGCATACCCGTGAAATCTGAATTGGTTTAGAGAAAGATTGGTGAATTCTTTCATTTTTTGGGCCTGTTTACATTAACCTTTTTTATACGCATTTCAGCCTTTGAGGATGTTGCAAGAATGGTCATTCCCCTCTGATTGGTGGAACTTTGCTTGGGTTCGCTGGGCATGGCGCCAGAAAATGGTTCTACTGGTCACCATAGCTACTTCACATTGGCTGAAGGTGAAGATGCAAAAATGGAAACAGCAGAAGTCTCCTAAGATGAACAACCATAAAACTGAATGTGTTGGTGAAGGACCCTACTAGTATCTACTGCTGTTGGAACCGCAGGGGATTTTGTCAGTACCTAACTTTCTCTCCTCCACTTATGTTCAGCAACGCTACTTGCGAGAAAGAATGATGAAAGAAGGAGAGTGTGGTGATTGGAATGCGCAAGGATAATTATAAGGATATGCGTGTGTGTGTGTGGTGTGTGTGTGTGTGTGTCATTCTCGTCTCATTAAGTATGTTCCGTCGTTCTCGTCTCAGATTTTGACAGCAGTATCAAGAGCTCTGGGTTCTATTTTGTGCGAAATGTGGCCACTATCGCTTGGTGAACAAAGTACACCACAGACTTGGCAAACTGTCCATCATGTTTGGATGGCGCAGATTCGACCTGTACATAAATTTCATAAATGATGATCTTGCTGGTTTCATTAAGAGTGTTCCTCAGACCTGGCTGTTGTATGGAGTGCATTCTGATTCTTTGACTCATGAGTGGCAGAATCGACGCAGTGAAATCTCTGTGGATCTGTCACAGCAAGGTGCGGCGCTGAGAATACATTTTCTGGATCTTTTCGTTCCCCCGATTTCAGAAAGAATCAGTGTCCGGCACCGATACTCTTCTTTGGTATAGACTAATTGCATTAATTTGCAGGTTCACTTTTTCCACCGCGCTTGGCAGTTTGATGCACTATATGGCGTCAAAGGCGCTGCTAGGAAGTCACAGATTTCTCCGACACTTTCGACTTTCGACCTTGGCCGTGACGCTTTTCGAGAGATGGTGGAGCAGTATGTATCGTGAAGTTCTGAACCAACCTCAATCTCATCATCTTGCAATCAGGTACGTCGACAACCGTTTTGTCATCGTACAGAAGCACCATCTTCAGACTCCAGTGCTTCAAGTGTTTACAGACTTGGGCTTTTTTCAGGCCAGTCGAACTAGAACTTGTTGTGCCGACAATTTACTTCTCGGCCTTTATGTAGATGTTTCTACCGGGCATTCGCTAGATTCAGGACAATGTTTCAGCCAGAACCCTCCGATTACGTTTGAGCGGACTGAAGAGTCGAGCTCACTTAATTCGTAAATCCCCATTTCCGTCCTGTCAGGCCCAGGGTTGGTTGCCCGCATTAGCCCGGGTATATGTACAGAAAGCTTCGCTTTGTCAGATATTCGGCGACAGGCCTTCGTGTGTGGGGTCAACCCCTGGCTCCAAGGGACTTACAAATTTGCAAATTGTTCAATTTTCAATTTTAGGGCAGGGGAGGCTCCAGTGTTTCAAGTGTTTACAGACTTGCACTTTTATGGCAGTCCAGCCATGTCCAGCCATGTCCAGTCGAACTGGAGCTTGTTGACGACAATTTACTTCCCGGCTTTTATGTTGATGTTTCTGAAAGAACAATCATTTACAAGTTACCGGACATTCGCCAGATTCGGGACAATGTTTCAGCCGGAACCCTCCGACTGCGTTTGAGCGGACTGAAGAGTCGAGCTCATTTCATTCGTAGATATTCATTTCCGCCCTGTCAGGCCCAGAGTTCGTTGCACGCACTATCCCGGTTATATGTACAGAAAGGCTTCGCTTTGTCAGATATTCACAGCGCGTTGTGGCCGACAAATAACAGCGGCGATAGGTTTTTGTGTGTGGGGTCAACCCCTGTTTCCAAGGGATTTACGAATTGCTCAGTTTTTCATAGTTTTTCAGTTTTAAGGCAGGGGGTGCGAGCAGCCCATCCAGTCTTGCACCAACGAAGACACTGGATGAGTGCTGGTGATATCTGACCTGATCAGTCAGACGTACCTGCCATGTGCCCATTTCGATTTCTGAATTCTGTGATTCACTCACAGCGGCGACCGTAATCAATTTGTCATTGTTTAAAACATGTTTGGGTACAACGGCCTTTTC
This sequence comes from Cladocopium goreaui, assembly GCA_947184155.2. NCBI lineage: Eukaryota > Dinophyceae > Suessiales > Symbiodiniaceae > Cladocopium > Cladocopium goreaui. The sequence continues at coordinate 126,233 of CAMXCT020001423.1, read as the reverse complement.
ACGAGCAAAAAATCACAAATCAATATGAGCCTCGTGAACAGACATTCTGTCTTACAAGTGTGTGTGTGTGTGACAGTAGAGTGTGCGCACCCTAGCCGACTTAACGTCCCCATTCATGACGAATCATGATTTTTCAAGATGTTTTTGTTTTTTTATATATATAATAATATATAATCATTGATTTCCAAAACCTGGGTTTTGATGCAAAACCCAGTTTTTTTTCTCAGACTCTAAGATTGCATAGGTTCTTGGTTCCACTGGTAGGAAAATGATGACTTAACCAACCAAAAATGATCGTGTTTGTGGGTGCATTCACCCTACTTACTTTACAGGGAAAGTGCTCACTTAGTCCATTTTTGTTCACACAATGATGGATTAATACGGATCACTTGACAAATGGCTAGTTAGATATAATTACTATGGAATAATTATCTCTATATATCATGAGCAAAAAATAAATCTAGATGGTAGTATACCATGGCTTGATTACTATGTAGCTTACTTGGTAAAATTACTTAGTAACATTAGAAAACATTAGATATAATTACTATGGGTAAACTACATCATTTGACCACGCTGAGAAACGGCCGGCCAAGGCGCAGCCGCCAGGCAGGAGAAGAAGAGGAGACTCTGTGGAAGGCTCTTTCCCCTTGGCACCGCATATCCCATAGATTCAATGGATTGGTTTAAGGGAAAATCTACAGGAAACCATGGTTTCTACCATGGTTTCTACCATAAAACATGAAGATTTCCTGTAAATTTTCCCGACTGAACTAATCCAATGACATAGATACACTAGTTGAAGCCACCAACGCCAAGAGTTCCAAGTGATTCTCTTTTCTTAGTCAGGTTCTAAAATGAATGACCCGCTCCCGAACTTGGATTAATGTTGTGATGTGAGAAGGATTGAAACCGCTATCACGTGCTATCGCCAACTCACCTTAACTGTTGGTAATGGCGAAATGAAACCGAATATGTTCAATATATTGAAATCAAATATGCAATAAACATGTGTTGGACTGAATGGATCATGTGTAATAGATAAATAGATAAACAAAGATATACATATACATATATATAATTCAATTATACATGTTTGGTATACAGATATATATATATAAAAATACTGTTTTTTTTCAAAAAAAAACGTTACAGTATATACGAGTATAAATGGACTATTTTGGCTGATTGGGCAATGTCGGCAATGTATTCAGGACATCCAATCCTTCCAAGACACAACAGCTCGAAGCGTCCGTCGGGCACTGCTGGGATGAAATGCAAGGACCAACAAATGATGCAGCGCTGCAGCCTAAGCTGACCGTCTGACCGTGGAAAACAACTCGTGTCACCCATGTGTCCTGCGGTGTCAAACGTGGCTAGCTTGAAAATCCCCAAACTCAATGCGGGTTTTGATAGGTGATCAAGTATGCTGGAAAATGTCCATTGTTTGATTGCTGGAACCACCCTAACCAACACCCCCAGGTGGTTCACCTGAGGAGCTTGGTTGTCAAACACGGCGATGCCAAATCCACCACTTCCAACGATTTTCTGATTGGAAGCCTCCATTTATACGTATGGGGAATTTCCCAACCAAACATAACCAAAGCATGTTTGACTGCCGGAGGCTACCTCTATAGTTTTTTCTCTCTCGTGACATAACCAAGTCTAGGAGACGATATGGAAACTAGGGCGATCATTGGCAATCCAAAAGCACGACACACCAAAAACAGGGGTCTCCTGAGGCTCAGCGGCTTTCCTTTTCCATATTGCTCATTCAAAATCATCAAAATGATATAGTAATTAATAATATGCTTGAACATTGAGAAACAAAAACTAATTGAAACCAATAACTTGGATCTTATTTAATTACCCCCTGGTAAACTAACAGTTTGCTATTGCAAATGGCCGCCATTTATAGATGATCCACCAATGGATCAAGTGGTGATTTTCCATAGTTTTTTGTTAGATTACCAGAGGGAAAATCCCAGCAACAACTCCAAGTAGCATGGCCGAAGTGGTCAGCATCATCGATGAGGCGGAGCCGGACTTCCTGCGATCACCGTAAGTTTTAAGGATTTTTAAGGTTACAGGGCCATACTGTGGTAGCCCCCCAGTGGTAAACCATGGTTAAACCTATATATTGCTATATTGTTTGGTGGTTAAACCACGGTTAAACCTCCATAATTTGACTGGTTGGTGGTATACCTACCCCTCTGAAAAATATGAATTCGTCAATTGCGATGATGATTCTTGCCAATATATAGAAAAATAAAAGCCATGTTCCAAACCACCAACCAGTACAAGTTGGTTTATGACCCCATCAACTATATAGCGACGGACAAATACTTAGAACATCATTTGGAAAAAATCTGAAAATCGTCACAGCGGGGATGTTCTAAGTATTAAGCCGTTAGAACATACCCAAAACCTATACTTAGAACATTTCCAAGCTATACTTAGAACATCCCAGTGGGGAACCAATAATGAGGCATCTCCAAAACATTCAAAATTATACATAATTCATTTTAGCTCATTTTAGTATTGAAACCTATGCTTTTTGACTACCCGCTGTAGGAAACCCACAAATTATATACTAGAGACCTTCCCATTGCAGCGAAGACTGCTTGGGATATTGTTCCCGAAGAAAAGGTATAGAATGCTGCAGCAGTGAGGGGAGAAAGTGTTCTAAGTATGGTTTCACCAAGGTATTTGTGTGTATATATGCAGATTTACCAAAGTAACAGGACATGTTCTAAGTATATGTGTGTTTAATGTTCTAAGTATGCAAAAAATCAAAGGAGATGTTCTAAGTATCTGTTTTTCTGATGTTCTAAGTGCGTACTTAGAACATTTCTGATGTTCTAAGTGTAGTTGTTTTGATGTTCTAAGAAAAGGTTCCGAATTTTTGGAAAAATTGATGTTCTAAGTATATGTCCGTCACTATATATAGATATATCTACCATAAGTCCTAGTTTTTGGAGTCATAAAATGTTATAAACCAACTTAGCTATGGGGCACCACTATGTACATATCAAATTATATGGATAAAATATGGATGTTCCATTCAGAACTGGGAAAATATATGAACAATTATGAACATATCCACTTACTATCTGGGGTGAGCCAACAAGGTATAATAGTTGACAGGGGATCCAATCAGCAAACAAAACTGAAAATCAACTAACACAAGCAGATATGTTCAGGAGAAATGAGAGGTTTGACCGACAGCTGGTGGTGATTCAAGAAATTTCAAGAATTCAAAATGCGAACTGAGCCACTAAACATTGTGAAAAATGTTGTGTAACCGACAAACATTTCGGTAACCCCGCGACTTCATGCTACCACCAAGCTTCACCTCATGTTTTTCAAAGGTATCCATTCTGTTTGGTAGTCACCCCATCTCAGATTCTTATGGGTGAGGGAAAACTCCTCAAATACATGGCATCAAGTTTTTTTTAAACCAAGACAAACACAAAAATACCACCAAAAATGCATGGTTTGTAGTGAAATGTCCCCAACCAAACTGGAAAAAAATGAAAAAATGGGCTCCTGGAGCTGATGAACATGCATCCCAATGAAACACCTGCCAGGAGTGCCAGCAAATTGCCCAGCAGACTGGAACCTCCAACAAGCCGCTACGGCTAGGATGGCTTGGGGGTCTATGGAATTTCCTACGGCTGGAAAACCACCCAGCCGTATATTTCAATGGTTTCCTGCATTCTGCTCCCACTTTTATGGGGTTTAAATGGGTTTAACTTTGAAAACAAGGCTTGCTCTACCTTTTTTAATTGTCACTTATGCAACGCACAGAATTTGCTTATACAAATCAATGCTGCGGACCCGTGCGGACCCGTGGGATCTGGATGCTTGTTTGACCAGTAAGGCCATAGTGGGCCACTAAGGCATACTCAAACAACATGGGAATTCTGAGACTTCACTGGGAAAAGGAAAATGTGGGTATGCCAACCAACATCAAAAGACATATAAATAACAAATTAATGGACAATACAGAGAAAACATGTAAACACATCTATCCTATGATACTATGCGAACCAAAACCAACTTATTGGCCAGCAAAAATCAGGGAGGTTGACTGAGCACGAATTGAGATTATACATGTTGCTAAAAAGTTGATACACCAAGCAAGAACTGGATTTCAATCAGTAGGCATGGGCATTAAATATTTACACTCTGGTAATTTAACATAGCTATTGAAAATCACAATTTTTAATGGGAAAAATCACTATACATGGTGATTTTCCATAGTTATGTTAAATTACCAGAGGGTAAGCCGCACAATTAGAAGCTGAACAACAGCCATGGGGATTCACAATAGGGCATCAAACCGATGGACGTTTCAGTCAGCGCCGTCAGGGGAGATTCAACCAGCTGCATTGATGCAAGAAACAAATCAAAGGAATCTAGAGTGGTTCCACGGTTTTTGACATTTTATCCCAACAAATCTATCTATATATATATATTAATATATAATGTATATATATATATATTTATAGAGCATATATTATATTATATATAATGAATATATGGTCCCGAGTCAAAATTGTGTATGGAACGTTCCGCGGTGTTCCGGACGTATGGAACGAAGGGGCTTCGTAATTAGTCTTGTTCCGGACCTTTGGAGTGTGATGAAATATAGGCTATACATAAATAAACATATATAAATATATATACATTATATGTAACATATATAATATACATCTCAAGGATATGCACGTTGAAGCTACTCCTCATCTGCACGACATCCTTGTTGTACACCTGTTCAACGCAGGTTTGCATTGCATGGCTAGTGCTCGTGCACTAGATACGACACGACCGGTAGCCAGTGTCACCCACTGGCTACCATGTGAAGCTGTCGACTCAGCTTCAGACCTTTCACGCAGGTCCACCTCCTACTCTTAAAACTCAGAGGTCCCTATGGGGTAGATTGTGTCCATGCATAGCAAGACTCTACCCTCCCATAACCCACGCGCAAAGGATGGCTTACGAGCAGTCTATGTGAGAACATGCCATGTGTTCACCAGTGGGTCAGGAGTGGTACATGGGTGGTCCAGGTCTGGAACGGGTATGGAACGGTATGGAACGGGGTCTGGAACGAAACGGCCCACTCCAGCAAAGCACTGCCACCACGCAGCACATCTTTATCAAAATTCGCAGTTTGGAGCGAGAATAGCGCAGCAAGCAATTCTTAGACTGCCAGCTGGCAGCAGCCAAGCGCATCTCTACAATCAAACACCACAGCTGTGCCACAGCCTGCAGCAACTTTAAGTGGTGCAGGCACAAACCTGCCACAGGTTGAGAGGGAGGGAGGGTTACAAGCAATCCATTCTTAGACTGCCAGCTGGCAGCAGCCAAGCACATCCCTACCATCACACAACATAGTGTAGCAGCTGTAAGTGCTGCAGGCACAGACTTGCCAACACAATCACAGGGCTTGGGCATAGTAAACGTATTCTTGCATGTATGCACTCATGTATGTACGTGCGCTCATATATGTGCGTACAAATGTAAAATCAGATTGCACATAATTGTATATATATATATATATAAAATAATTATATATAATTATATATATATATATAATATAATAACGTATGGATCAGAGGTATGGAACAGAGGTATGGAACAGAGGTATGGAACGGATCCTTCAAGGAGGTATGGAACGGGGGTATGGAACGGGGGTATGGAACGGGTGTGGTCCCGGAGCTTGTTCCGGACCTCCTATTTTGACTTGCCCCCATATATATATTATAAGAGATGTAAATGATGTTCCTTCCGCCTCTCTGACGGAGCTGAAGTCCAAGCATCCCATACTCGAGATGGCGTGCGCAGGGTCAGAGATGAGAACAGCACCAGTTAAGGAAAAGACCACGGCCAAAATGTGCAGCCTCTTTGTCGCTGGGTCACCAAGTCCAGTTTGTGGACTTGGTAGAATATAGAGTCCGACCAGGTATATGCATCTAGATAGAAAAATATGTATATATATATATATTTATTTATGTATATATATATATATGATATATATGGGTGTTGCCAAAATTATAGAACGGAACCCTATGAGAGTACAAAAAGAAAAAGTACAACGCCTGCTTGATGCGCGTTCGCGCGGATTCGGATGCATAATTTATTACATTCATACCCTTCCTGGAAAAACCCACAATAGCACACTTAATTCTAGAACGCACAATTGTAGAACAGAGTTGGTAAAGCTGAAAAAATATAGGGGAAACGCAGTTATGGAACGACCAGAGCCCAACAAGAAGGATAGAACAAAAAAAAACAGGATTATATAAATTGAGTTGCTTTTTCTCCCCGGTTTTCTGCAGAATCAGGAATTATGGCACTAAACCCCCACATGAATACTGTAGGCCAACTACAAATCAACAGTTTCAACTCGGGAATCATTCCACTCGTAACCAGTCAGCAAGGTTAGCAAGTCCTTAAATAATCGGCCTTAAAAATATCTGTAGTCATGCTATGTACGTTGTTAACAATAAATAAAACAAAACGTCAGTACGCATTGTAATTCATTCACCAATATTAGACATATATCCCACCATGGTGAACTGGCAAAATGGCTGTAAAATTGGATGATCCAATTTTACCAGGAAGGACAGCAACACCCGCCCAGCGGCTTTCCGAGAGCTTCGCCAAGAACCAAGCGTCCTAGGGCACCGAAGCCACCATTGACTTTTTGGGCGATGGCTTTTGCAACTGATAAGTCACATAGAGTGACATCTTGAAAGGGGAACTTCACCAGCTTCTCCCATTCGCTAATTCTGAATATTTCAAACAGAATGCCAAACCAACAAGGATTGGGGTGCCTCAAATTCGATGCATCTTGGTTTGCCATGTGCAACCTCGGTACGATGATGCCCTGGTAGGAGTGTGCCCTCCGGTCATCAAACATGGCAATTGACAATCCCTATGGAGGGCCTTATGGGAGATTCATCTATGGGAAATTTGTTGTTGCAATGTTTGATTAGCCTAGGGTAACTCAGAAAACTCAGAAAACCAACTCGGCCTGTCTGAAAATAAAGTAACACCAAAAACTTTTGTTTATCGTCTATCATCATTTCCATAGGAACATGGCACGCCTTGGGGGAGCCCATCCTTGCTTTTTGGCCCCCTGTTGGTGTAAATCCCCCAGATCTCGGTTCTTCACCAATTTAATGGATAACTATTGCAAGGGTATGCCAAAGTCTAAAATTCCCGTGATAAATCCTATGAATTCCATGAAATTCCCCCCATTGCTGATGGTTAACTCCCATAAATTCCAAGAATTCTCCAGGGAATGTCAAGCAAATTCCCATCATTCAGTTGGATTTCAACCACCCTATCCTCACAATTTTCCCCAATTCCCTGGGTGCTGCTCCCTCGCTGTCCTAAAAGTGCTGCCACCACGGTGTTGACGCAGCCTAAAGCGCCCACGGAACCCACCTGGTCATGGGGACAGCTACGGAGTTGTCAGGATTCAATGGCTATGGAATATATGGGAACAGAAAGGGATATAATGGGTTTAGATGGAAAAATATGTGTATATATATAATTTGACGTGTTTAGATGGGATATAATGAAATATAATGGGATATAATGGAATATAATGGGATATAGTATTGGACAAATTCATTTTTGGGGGCCCTGTGTGAGACTGGAATGTTGTATATATATATAAATAAATAAGGGGATGCAGAAGATAACAGGTTTGCTTTGTCTTAAAATAGGAACCCCCCAATTTTGATGGTCCATGGAGAAACCCAGTCCTGACAGGTTTCCATCGACTTGGGGAATGGTTGTAGCAAAATGGATGCTGGATAAGGTTCAATCGACCATTTGGGTGTATCTCTTGGGTTGAATTTGTTTAATCTTTGGTTTGCAATTGCTGGTTGTACTATGTTGCACTAAAATGATCTATAATGATCGAAAATGTACTAAATAGGTAGAGAAGGGAGTTGAACCAACAAAACGGCAAACAGCGATAGAGCGAGTCAAAGTCAAGCTCAAATATGGATGACATGAACATGTGCTGAAACCTCTAAACTTCTGCCAAACTTGCGAGACTGAGCTTTTTGTAAGAATCCTCCATCATTGGTTGTGTCAGCATTGGATTTACCAGCTTCAAATTTATATGTCTACAGTCTACTGAGTCTACTGCAGTTGCCGGGGTGACCCTTGCAAATAGCAATTGGTGAGCAACTGGGACGTGTATATACACCGAGAGACAGAAAGGGAATGAAAGTACCCACTTCTGATGCCCCAGACCACACAGCCACGGCCACACCTCTGCGCCGGCTAATACAGCACAAACGCTTAGCACATTGTTGCCGCAACCAAAGAATCCTCCAGGGCAGCTGGTGTGTTTCAAGATTGATCATACTCTCAAAATATCTCAAAATACCTCAAATTGGACAATTTGCATAATACCCCATGGTTTCAAAGCATCACGTTTTTCCCATGCTGGATCACCTCACGTCTTTCACGTTGTTAAGGACACTCAGAAAACTGAGTGAAACTGGACATCGAATCCTCCACCCAAGAAGCCGGCGGAATATCACCGAGGTTGTTTTCGCCGTGCAAACCAAACCAATGGCCGAAGATCACATAGACTCATCATCATCATCATCATCATCATAATCATCATCACCACCACCATCATCATCATCATAATCATCATCATCACCACCATCATCATCATCGTCATTATCATCGTCATCAGAATCATACTCGGTTTCAGAGATCTCCACAGTATATGGAAATGTTGCTCCCATTAGTTACTGTATATAGGCGACTTTCCTCGGTTGAATCTGCAGCAAATTTTGCCCCCAGGGCACTTTTGGCCCCACCGACTTCCTTCCGAGAATGTGGTCCATACCAAACTTTGACAGGTGTTTGGTACAAGTAAATTACATTAAATTACAGGTGTTTGGTATTAAAAAAAAAGTTCTGAACCATACCTTTGATCAAATTAATGTTGACCTATGATTTGTCAATGCCCCCTGAATAAAGCTAATTTTCCCAAAATAAATAATAAATGCCCCCTAAATAAAGCTATTTTTTTTTGTCCCTAAACCGAGATTTGCCCAGATGGGGCTGACCAAAACCTTTATTCAAAAATGATAGCTGGAAATTGTCAAAAATGATGGATGCTCTTTCTATTCAAAACCTTTACTTAAACTTCTCCAAAATCAACTCCAAATCAACTCATCAAGGGTACCCCCCATGAGGTGCCTTAGCACCAATTAGAGTTTGACCCTGAATAAAGCTACTGAGCTTCCCCCTCCCGCTGATCAAGAAATGAATACTAAATCAATACTAAATCAATACTAAATCCATGAAATGAGTACTAAACCAATACTAAATCCATGAGATGAATACTAAATCAATACTAAATCCATGACATGAATACTAAATCAATACTAAATCCATGAGATGAATACTAAATCAATACTGAATCCATGACATGAATACTAAATCAATACTAAATCCATGAGATGAATACTAAATCAATACTGAATCCATGACATGAATACTAAATCAATACTAAATCCATGACATGAATACTAAATCAATACTAAATCCATGACATGAATACTAGATCAATACTAAAACAATTGCTGGATTCCTTTTTTTTTTGAAATTGCATTTTATGTATTCGTTTTCAATCGTGGTAATTTAAAACCTTTACATACAAACAAGTTTTATGGTGGCCTTAAGTCTATTTAGGGTCAGAGAGGGGGGGGGGGCCTATTGTTAAATCATAGGTGGACATTACATTTTTTGAGCTTCAGTATCTTCAGTTAGATGATGATAACATATGTTAAATAAAGCAATGTCAGTGACACATCTCCACCGGTCCTCTCAAGATCACCTAAGGTGACGAACTGCCCGAACGAATTGATGGAAAACACGTTGGCTTCACCAGGTTCACTAGATTTAGATAGATTTAGTGGTTTAGAAGCTATGGTTTCACCCTAGTTTTTTTGATAAATCGAATTTCGAGTTTATACCATCCAGTAAATCAATATAGATTTGGAAAATGCATGCTTTGGCTCAGAAGAAATGATCTCCAAATGGTCCAAATATGTCCAAATGGTGTTTTTGTGTCGTGAAAATTACCGGTATCTTGCCAGCAGAAGTGAGTTGAGCAGGCACCCTGAAACATTCCCCCACCTAAAACACATATTGGGACCATAGAATCGCAGTGTTTAATATGAAGGGGGATTGGAATGTGCTACTCACTTCAGCCAATTATACCAAGTTATCCATATTTATCCCGGAAAATAGATCTGATCGGGATGGAAAATGATTCGTTGGTCTGAACCAAATATAAAGCACTTGTGATTCTGAGCGCCCCCATGAGCCCATTGGGCCGCATGGGGTATTCAATCCTATGTAGAGCCGATTGAAAGCCTTCATCTACCCCTCAACAACAACAACTATATACGTATGTTCCACGCAGTAATTATATGGCTAAATATTGCTAAATATGTTTGATGATATGGGTAAACCATGGTAAACCAAAGCCAGCTGAGTCACCCATTTCACTTCCCTGCGTTGAAGCTTGTAAGTCTTCTGGCACGCCATAGTGATAGCCAGCCCCAAAGTAATACCTTTGTGCCCGATGGCAGGCGCTTTCACACATCAAATGCTGAGAGGCTGATACCTGTACGACCTTGAGATGGACCCCAAAATCCAAAATGTATCTGCACAAGGCAAAACAACCACTGAAAAAACCTGGAGATACAGTAAAAAATGCTCGTAACAGGGGATCATGCCTTGGGCTTCGTAAGGACACCAACCCTCTCTGGCCCGAAACTGTGTGGTGTTTAACGCGCTGCCTTTCCAGTCCTGGCTTCTGCACACAAATAATGATTGATCATGATGGTCAGTATTGTCAACCCGGGACTAATAACCCCTAGGCTGTTTAAATGGGAAATAACTTCAGTAGCAAATCATCACTTTTTGGTGAATATATACCTCACCAAACAATGAACCAGGGTTTCTCAATCCGAGGTTGAAATTAGCCACACTCGTTTGTCAAAAAAAAAGGGGTGGGACCCCATTTTCTGACAATTTGAATAGAAAAGCATGGGACAATGACTCAAAATAACAACTCCGACTCCAACATGTTTTCTCACCAAGAAGCAAAGGGCCGAAAGACCAGCAAGAAAGAAATAAGGCCAGTCCCAGGCTTGCAGAATCTTACCTCGACAGTGACTGACAGAAACTTTGAAAAGGGATGATGAGATTTTGTGAAAGTTGGATCTTGGAAAACCATTTTCGGATACTTAGGTAGGCCATCGAGTTAGTTGACTGGTTAGTAAGTGGGTTGTAAACCATGGTGTGCCTGGTTACAAGGTCATTACTAATCAGTTAGCTAACGACATGGCCCACCTCAGTATTTAGTAGTTCACAGGAAGTATGTCTCGGATTATCCAAGTCTCAGAGATTACAACATGGCTGATCTCAAAAATCAAAGATCGTTCACGCAAATGGCTGCTGCAAACGACACCTGGAAGTCTTCATCCATTCGGGGGTATCTGACTCCAACAAGGGTGGACGTCGACGTACACACTTAAAACACTAAACCGTCCAAAGAACCGGCACGTGAAACTCAATGAAGCAACTGCCGAGTTGAATCATGCAGAACATCTTACTCTATAACGCTCTAAGCTCATTTAAACGCCTCGGGAATCTTGGGTGATTGCTATGTGATGGACGTGCAAGGAACCAAACCATCATCATCATCATCATCCCGTCGTCATCACCAAACAAAACATGGGCTTGCCATATTTCTTCCTAATTTGTGGTGCCTTTCCATGGTATTTCCACTTGATCACTTGATCCTTGATGTTTCCAGCTCATCTGCCGAGGATGTCTGCCAAGCGACTAATCATCAGGTTCGCCGTGCTAAAAACCGCCTGGTGAAACCCCAGCAAAAGTTTCGAGCCATGGATGATCATGGATGTTTCCCCAAACATGCATCAAACTATGGTATTATAGGTTTGAACCTACATCGGCAGCAATGAAACATAGTAAATCACAGCAATCATAGCAATTAGATGCCAAAAACCATTGGAACCATACTTGTGTAATTTCCAGCAACCGAACCAATTTTTTCCAGGTCTCCCCTGGATTGTTGCAGTTCCATGGATCTAGTTGTGGATATTTGTGGATACATCCCCACTGGGGTTAACTGGGCCCGCTCCAAACAGCTCCCCCTAAGATGACGCACATCACTTGGTGAACGTTTGGGTTTGAGGATGTAGCTGTAGTCAATAAGGTCATAAACCAACTTTTAAATAAGGCCCACCCTGTGGTTAATCCATCTAACACCGAAAACACAAATGCTAAGCAATTTCTGGCTAAGACCAAGTCAAACCATCATGTCCAAGGAGCACATAAAATGGCCGCAGTGATCCTCGTGCGAGACGGCGGCAAAAAAAAAACAATATTTCTTGGGGCAAACCGAAGCAAGGGTCACAAACCATCCGATGAACAAACGGATTCAACATGTGTGCACTATAAATGTAAACATATAGAATAACTTGGCAATGTCATGTGATATCTGTATGTATGCATTGTGTATATATATAAAACTAAATATATATATATATATATATGATTATATATGCACAAACGCACAAAACGCCTCCGGCAGGTGATTTTCAGGGTAACTCAGGGGTTAACAACTCCCTACGGGATTTAACCCCCAAAATCACCACATGGGCCGTTTAAACCATCAATTGGGTGTTTTTTTGGCTAACACTGAGCCAGTATATTGTAAGACATCTATATTAAGTGAGTTTTGGATGAATCCCCATGATTGTACCATTGATATTGAGTTCTTTATGGAACCCTCGTCCCATGCAAAAATGATGGGCCGAGTCGAAGACCATGTGACTCTTCAGGGGAGCAACTACTTCGTCGAAGATCTTGTCTCTCGACAGTTTTCTCATTGTTTTCCAAGTTTCCCTTGCGCTTCAGCCGGAATCGCCATGACGAACTAACCAGTCAGTTTTCCAGGGGCACGACTTGAGACAAAAGAAGGGAAACAACTGCAGAACGCAGCTAAGCTGTGGCCAACGCTCTACTTCAGGCTATGCATACCCTAAAAGATAGAAAAGGACAATCATACCATTTTGACGTGGCTATACCAGTATCGCATGTGCCACCCTGACCCGATTCAATATCATCAGTGGATTAAGTTTTGAAATGGTTTGAAATAGATGTTCTTCAGGATGATGCTTGTGACAAGGGTTGCCAAGACATATTCACACAGCAGCCGAACCAGTTGTTGATCGAAATGAGTCCAACAATGTGGTTAAATGATCAGCACATGTTTGTATATATATATATATATAAATAGATGATATATACATATGGTGAACCTTAGATAGCCGAGAAAAAATATGTTACACCCCTCATTTGCAACAAATAAACCATCAATCCTCCCCTCACATCCTTTCACCGGGTCATTTGGCCCATGTAACTGCAATCACCTTCTCGTAGCCTCCCAGAAAACATCGAGAAATTCAGAGTTCTTCAAATTCCAATGAAACCACACTGCCATGGGGACAGTGGCCAAAAAATAATATTAAATAATCATAAAAATGAAAACAATAATAATAATAAAATAAAAATAATGATTGATGATAATAACAATGTTTGTATATATATATATATATATGCATGCATTTCATTGAATATATATTTTACATATTGTAGAAAATTTCATGTTTAATTTCAATATATATATATATATGACAACATGATATACACGTATATTATACATAATTTCATGCCTGGTTTCAACTATACATATCATACATAAGTTCATGTCTAATCTCATGTGTATAAAAAAACATATATTGAGTTGTATACGTACGTCAAGTGATACATGTTACTCATGTTACTGAGAGTTCGAGAATCCCATGAACTCAACTCAGCATGCTGACCGAGCGTGTTACCCCTAGGGCCCTAGGGCTCCTCATAGAGACGAGCCAGGAAAGGACTGCACCTTGCGATAGTAAAATCCCAGGTAGTAACGGGTCAAACCGAGTCAAGCCTCAGATTTAACATTGAAAATTCCGAATTAACATGATTTTACCATGAATAATGGGGATCTGACCGTGAAAAACATGGATTGTTAACTAACCATGAACAATGGGGACTTTGTTTTTTTAGTGTTATATGACTCATGCAGAACTACCATTTTTGAGTGATGAGGCCTTCAGTTGGCCTTCCATGGTGTTGTGATAGCTAGCAAGATGTGCTACCACCAAAATCGGTTTCCAGTAAAAAATCCAGCTGTCTTAAAAGAGAAATCTCTGCAAAAATTGAGATTTGCCTTGAAACAGAGGAATCTCTGTGGGAGTAGAAAGATACCTATTTTATCTTGAAAAAACATGTATTTATATAAACATAAATATACACATCATATGATCCATCTCAAAAATACATCATATAATTACAAGAGATTCTTAGTTGTATATTAGCAATGTATTAGCAATGTACAAGTTACATATCTTATAACATATATCATACATTATACATCATATCATATATTAATATATCATGTATCCTAATACCCCGATGCCTATGCACAGCTGAATTACTATACATTATATTTACAGGTTATAAATCGTTGGTTGTGCCATCCTATTTTTCATGGCCCCCAGGCATCCCAAGGAGCACCGTAGCAGCTCCATTGGCCATGCATTTGCCAAGGGATGTAGCGCAGGAATTGGTTGCGGCAGGGCATGCAAGTAGGACGCCCAAGGCGACTGCGGGATGCGGGAAATCAGAGGAAAACATCGGGAAATCATGGAAAATATAAGAAAATCCATGATAAATTCATGGAATAATGTATGATAATATGGGATACAACAAAACCGGGAATATCCAAGAATGGTGGTATACAGTAGTAAGGGTAGAATGGGAACACTGATGGAATATTAATGGAACATTGATTGACATATTAGTGGACATAATTTGCGGTGTCACCAAACGTGGCTGGCTGGGAAATGCCCTGATTTTTTTGAGACATCCATGGAACCAAATGGTTGGTTTTCCATTGCCATGTTTGATTACTGGAGGATATAGGAACATCGTTTATTTTTGAGCAGAAAAAATGCATTGATGATGATGAATGGGGAATCCGATTTTTTTTACAAGAGTTGGTGGGTCGTAATAACAAGGAACACAAGGAACATCAGTTTCCCAAGTCATTAATGGGCAGTTGTAAAAGAGAACAAGCAGAACCAATTCACCTCTCTCCTCCATGCCACTGTGGAAGGCCGATGAGGTCCTAAACAAACACCTCAAACAACTGCTTCACCCTTGGCTGAACCATGGTGTTTTTGACATATCTTCAGGCTAAAAGAGCAGAGCAGGTATTGTTTGCGGCCAGCTTTGTTGATCATCAAATCAATAAATCAAATCATGCAAATGCAATTCAGATGGGCAAAATCATGATCATTTCATTTTTTTTTGGGTGCCCTACTTTCATCTACTTTCATGGTTTTTCGGTCACATATCAAACTATCAAATGTGGGTTTCCAGAAATGGGGCTACACTGCTACACCAAAAATGGATGGTTCATAGTGGAAAATCCGAAAGTGACTTGGATAATTTAAACATCCATGTCCAAGAAAACTCAGCTACGCCACGCCCACCTTCTGGCCTTTCTTCTCCTCCTCCACCAGCCGCTGCGCCAGCTTCACCGCGCTTCGACGTCCGCTGCCGGAGCCGAGGACGTCGTACCACTGGCCGTGGCCGCCGGCCGCCGCCGCCAGCAGCGTGTCGGATGGAGGGGCTGCAGTGCCAAGGAGAGGGGCCTCCAGCACCAAGCCACGCGGTACCTGGGAGGCTTGTAGATAGTGCACCTGTCAATTCATTGACAAGAAGAAGAGGACACCATCATTTTTTAATCAATGTTTTTTCCTTCAATCAAGTCTGGACCTGATGAAGTGAAAAATAAAGCCTTACCCGCTGGAACCTGCCCTGCAAACGATTGAACAATATCGCTTGATTGGCAATCATCATTGCAAAAAAAGAGGAACAATACTTGGGTGCAAATCCTGAATTTCAAAATTTCAGGTAGCTATATATATATATGTATATATATATATTAATGTCAATAAATAAATAAATAAATAAAAGATATAAATATGGCCAGATGTACATATATATATATATTTATTTAGGTAGAGACATAGACTTAGATAAAATAGATAAATTAGATTAGATAGGTTAGATTAGACAGATTAGATACATTAGATTCGAAAAAAAAATGTGTATATATATATATATATATACAGTACACACATATATATATAAGAACGATAAGATCAATAAGTAGTGAATAGTCCATCAGCCGTATTGAACACCACTGATGGCGGCCCTGCACCCCTGGCGCACTGAAGCGACCACTTCACCTTTGGCGATGGCCCGCCGGGCGTAAATTCCAAGGCCCTTTGGACCCTCACAGGGACCCAGGGTTGCCTCAGCGGATAGCATTGAAGCAGTGGCTACAGGTGGAATGATGAAACCAACAAAGTTCTAGGCTTCTAAGGGTGGTATTTGGTATTTAACATTGCGTTGGCTATATTAGATGATATTAGCTCACTATGGGGCAGCACTTTGTGGCTAACACCATGGCCGATCAGCCTGAAATCTCCTGCCTCCTCCAGGTCCGCCCCGTGGCGCTGCAAATGACGCCTCCATCGAAGCAAAGTTGGCGAAGCGAGGGTGTGAGGGTGAAGCTGGGTTATGTCATAGCTTTTAAAAGAAAAATTGTAGAGGATTATGGATCATTATAATCATATAGTTAGCTGGGTTTGTTTCAAAATTACTTTCTTCAAGTGACCCCCTACATAAATTATTGCATTCTATCTGGAATATATTCCGTCAATCTAAATGTTATTCTATCCTGGCATTTTTCTAGCATCCAATCTGACAAGTCTTCTCACATGCGGTCTGAAAAACACTCAGACATGTACAGCTGTATACAGTAATGATATACGTGTATATATATATACATGTATATATATATACATGTATATATATATATATGTATATTTATGTGTGTTATCAATATCATTGTTATCTTTATTTGTTTGGTTAATGCTACTAAAATTTTATTAGTGTCATTAATCTTATTACTATTATTGTTATGTATATATATATATATAATTGCGCTCTATCTTGTCATTCTACGAATGTCCGTTAGTGTCTGGCTGTCTAGCCAACACACATATTTGACACATATGCTGAGAACAGTTCCGACATCCGACATTCCATATGACATATGTTCTGACATATATTCTGACATGTACTTTGACAAGTCTATCTGACACATTTTCTGACATTCTATCTTGCATTCTATTTTACACTCTCTTTGGCATTTTAGTTGGCATGTTTTATCTATGTTTATCTGGGTTAGTGTTCGGGTCAGACAAGCCCAGAGAGCCTGGAAGCGGTGGCAATTTGGCTTTGATCTTTGCGACTTGGTAGGGCCATCTACCGCCTTAAAAAGTGGGGTCCCCCGTGATTTAGCATGACATATGGCCCTTGTTGGGTTCCATTTTGAAGTTACAGGCGTAGCCTATATAATTTATATACTTTGATTTGTTATTCTTGGGCCCCCTTCCCACAAAAAAACACTCCTAGAATGCATATCTAATTATATAACATTTAGATTCCCCAGTTGGTGAATGTCCCCTTGGGAAATAACATCATCAGCAAAAAACAAGTAGTTCAAGTAGAAGAACTGGTGGCCTATTCCCACGAATCCACGTATACTCCCGTTAAAGCCTCCATGTAAATGATTGTAAACAAATAAATAAATAAATATATGTATATATATATATATTCCGGAACCTCAATGTCTCAGCAGCTGCCAAGCGGCGCATCACGTCATGACCGCCATGTCTGGAATGTCATGGCACGTGGTTTCACATGGCTTTGCCCTAAAAATCATATACGCAACATCATTTTAACCCGTTTGGACTTCCAACTTCCAGTGAATCACTTGCCTGCCAGATAGGGTAGAGCCCAAGGTCGTTGCATAAAATCGCCTTGCTTAAGAATCTCAGAGGTAACTGGAAGGTTAGGGTATGGTAAATTCTGTTCTTCTCCCGCAAATTCCCCCAGAGCATCCCATTGGTTCTTCTGCCGTGGCTTCCTGTGACAGAGTCTCCACAACGAGTTAGTCGATGGCAAATGGCAGTAGAGGAAGACCACTCCCTCCGACCGCTTGCTGAGCCTACTGCGTCCTACCGCTTGCCAAGCCTATTGAGTCGTACATCACCTTTAGCCCATTTTGAGCCAAACGTGACGTGGCCATCTGCTCTATTCCCAAATTCATTTTGATCCAAAAGCCTCAAGTTTTTTTGTTTCAACTTCCATTTTACTAGCCAAATCTTAGGAATGAGGATTTGTTCATCATATCTCCATTGTTGATGGTTGGTCACCAAAAAAACACGACAACTCATGCCATGTTTCCCGCTTGTTTACCCTTAGCAGCTCAGGACGGTGTTTGCCGCGGGCACGGGACGAACACCGTTCAGGGCTCAAAGCCCTCGCGTTGCTCAACGCAAAGGCTCTCCAGCAGGGCCTGGCGTTGGAAACTGTTCAAAGGACTTGGAGATGCAGTGAGGGTTATTATATGTTATTATTACGCATTACTAATTCCACTATAAAGGTGGGTTGTTACAGATTATCATCACACATATTTCCAACCATTATACTATAAAGTGCTGAATGGTTGCGAATAGTTGGGGCATGTTGGGGCCCTCTAACTGCGGTTGTGTATCCAAGTAAAGCTGGAAGTGTACCTGGTGTTGAAGGGTTCATGGTTGAATATCACTTTTACACAGATGACCAGCAAAATGTGCGTGGATAGTGGATATAACTAAAAGGGATATACACACATAAGATTGTACAACCAACAAACATATAGCTGTCATGTAATTTTTGATGTGGATAACGCGGATGATGTAACCATCTTCAAAGGGGAGAAATGACTGCTTGTAAAATAAACATGGAATATATAAAAACAAACATGATAGGGTTTGATAGCTAGAGGCATGGTGTTGGATATGAGGGATTGATTTTCTTTACGGAGGTAAACACAGGGGTAATCAACCAAAATGGGCGACATGAAATGTTTGATGTGAAATTTGGTACCGAGTTGCAGAAGCACATACCTAGATGGCCCATGGATTTGTTTAACCGTTTCGTAAGTGGGTTATAGCCCATTGTATACCCAGCTATAGGGTGATTGTTAACAAGTTCATTAAACCCATGGTCTGTCTAAGTAAGGCTAACCAACCAAAATGTGGTATGAAACTAAGAAACTAACAAGTGTAGGGAGACATAACTAATTTGAGCAACTTGGTCAAGAATTCGACAAATGTGGTCCCACCAGCCGGTTTTCAATGGTCCAATAACCCACCAATGTTTAAAAACGGCAACGTTGACAGCTACAGCTTTCAATACTCATACATGCACTAAAATGCACTGATCTCAAGATAAGTCCATGCCAGTTCCACCACCACTTCGGATACAATAATTATCTGATATTTTCATACTGTTCCATGTCCCATCCTTTGCATCGCGCACGCTTCTTTTGATCTTCGCAGCTCAACCTCCTCTCAACGAGGTTTTCATGCTGCTTCAGCATGCTCCAACGCCAAGGCACGCAAAGACTCCAAGAGGTCACGTGGGCCTTGCACGGTCCAAGCGACAAGCATGGCCCGAGAACCCCCGGAAAAGTGGCAACGTTTAGCAGCCCACCCAACTGTGTATATACATAAGGCACAGCTTCCCTCTCCCTCTCTCACGACTTGCCCTTAGCAAACTTACCTATCTCCGAGGCCCGTTTTTATATCACTGTGTGTCCAGATGAGAAGTTGGATATATCAACCATCAAATACGGTGATATAAGACTCAAAGATTGGCATAAGATTCAAAAAAATGATACTGCTCACGGTATACATACATATATATATATACAATTTGGTACAATGTGAGGACCCCCAGATATGTGGGTTTTTTTGTTCGCCCCCATTACATCCCCAATCAACCCAAGAGTTAACCAAGTTACATTTAGCTATCATCAATCAGCGAATAAATCGCATTGAACACCTTTTTTTCTTGGGTAAGTTCTTGGGTAAGTCTCAATAAATGCTATGTTTTCCTATTGTAAACAGGGGGCCTCACCTTGCAAACCATATTTTCCAGAGTGGATCTTCCATAAAAACTAAAAGCAATAGAGTCAGACATCATGTCCCATATCTCCCATTAGTTGTTTCCACGTAGTCAACTTAGTTAGATGTATAACCAAAAACCTAGTATAGATCTTTGTTCACATTCTCCTGCCTTCCAGTGATTCTGCCTGCCGACACATGGCTTCCACACTTGTGCGGCTCAATGGTTCCACCGCTGTGGGGTTCCCTGGAAGTAGGAAGCCACACCTGTGGAAAAAAACGGAAAGGGATCGTCTTGAAAAATACCCTGACAAATGTCACTCCAGTTTTTTCCTGGAGGGGTACAAAGACATGTGCATATACACATATATACATACTGTAAACATTTGCCCATATATACACATACCACATACATACACACACATGTACATATATATATATAAACAGATTCTGCAAAACCATTTTTCACAGCACAGCAAGATCAGGTTTGTCAAAAACAAAAGTTAGAATGGTAGAAGCCACGGTCTTAAAAACATTCTTGCCAGGACTCCCTTGAACTTCTCTGCCACGCCAAGAGAAAGTTCAAGCCTCAAAGCCCTTCTGGTACCCCTCAAATTCTTTCTGCCACGCCAGGAAAGAAAAAGAGCCTCAAGTACTTGTACCTATTTTCAAGGGTCCCCCGGCCCTTCCTCTTCATAAAAATCACGCCAGTCCAATGTCTTGCCCCTCTTTCCACCCACTCAGGGCGGTTTGTGGGAGGGGGCTTAAGCCGATACTGCGGGGAAAAAGGGACATATGCATCATCTTTACCCCCGTGGTCGTTGGAACAAAGATTCTGCAAAACCCTTTTTCGCAGCACAGCAAGTGGTTTGTCAAAATTAAAAGTTAGAATGGTAGAAGCCACGATCTTAAAAACATTCTTGCAAGGATTTCCTTGAACTTCTCTGCCACGCCAAGAGAAAGTTCAAGCCTCAAAGCCCTTCTGGTACCCCTCAAAATCCTTCCGCCACGCCAGGAAAGAAAAAGCGCCTCACGTACTTGTACCTATTTTCAAGGGTCCCCCGGCCCTTCCTCTTCATAAAAATCACGCCAGTCCGATGTCTTGCCCCTCTTTCCACCCACTCAGGGCGGTTTGTGGGAGGGGGTTTAAGCCGATACTGCGGGGAAAAAGGGGCATATGCATCATCTTTACCCCCGTGGTCGTTGGAACAAAGATTCTGCAAAACCCTTTTTCGCAGCATAGCAAGATCAGGTTTGTCAAAATTAAAAGTTAGAATGGTAGAAGCCACGATCTTAAAAACATTCTTGCAAGGATTCCCTTGAACTTCTCTGCCACGCCAAGAGAAAGTTCAAGCCTCAAAGCCCTTCTGGTACCCCTCAAAGTCCTTCCGCCACGGCAGGCAAGAAAAAGCGCCTCACGTACTTGTACCTATTTTCAAGGGTCCCCCGGCCCTTCCTCTTCATGAAAAATCACGCCAGTCCAATATTTCCTCTTTCCACGTCCCCCTGAACTACTCGTTTTACGAGTACGCTCAAGGATCTGCAAGTGTTTTTCTAAAGAAGGCTTGGCCTGTCTGATCCCCGGGACTACCAAGGGCAAATCCTCTGGGAGAATATGCTCAGACAGTAGTGCACCTTGAATGCGACACACCAGGAGACAAGTAGCACACCTAAGCTCGGAATGGACAGGCCCGAACTTGCCGAGGCAAGTCAGGCAACGGAGAGTCGGCGCTCCCATCCACTCAAAGCTTGAGCCGATACTGCGGGGAACATGTACATACACTACTTATACATATATATGATATACCTTACATATACATATACATGTATTGTGTTGTATTGCATTTGTATTAGCATCAGTATTTGCATTAGGATTAGCATGTGCATTTGTATTTGCATTTGTACTTGCATTTGCATTTGCATTTGCATCTGTATTTGCATTTGTGTTTGCATTTGTATTTGTATTTGCATGTGTATTTGCATTTGTATTTGCATTTGTTATGTATGTATGTATGTATGTATGTATGTATGTATGTGTGTGTGTATGTATGTATGTATGTGTGTATGTATGTATGTATGTATGTATGTATGTATGTATGTATGTATGTGTGTATGTATGTGTGTATGTATGTATGTATGTATGTAAGAATGTATGTATGTATGTATGCATGCATGTATGTATGTTTGTATGTATGAAAATATTGAAAAACATATGCATTTATATATATATATATAAACTGTAGGTAGATACGCGATTATATACATTTATGTGCACGCGCACACACACACACCTGCATATATATATATATACAGTATATGCACATGTGTTTTTAAGCTCCTTACCCTCTTTAAGCAGCATCTTTGATAATGCTCTACGCCCCACCAACTTTTAAGGCAATCTATATTGTATACACATATGCAATCATATACACATGACTCATTTCGTCCCAACATGTCAATGTATATGTTGTAAGAATATATAAGGATGTCCATGTAAATTTGGCTGCACATGCCACTTACATGAATGATCATGAATAAACAGGTCCGTCAAACTAGCGGATTCCTTGGGGGACTTTTTCACTAGTGGCTTGTGAGGATCCGAAAGAATCAGCCGTTCATATGAATGGGGTTTGTCAGAAATTGAGGGAAACAATCTGAAATCCGAAGGTTTAATTGTCCCCATCGAAATTGCCATGGCAGCTACACCACCTTTTTCAATGACAGCCATGAGCCGCTCATCAGCCAATACCCGATCCCGTTATATCCTTATCCCACGTTATGCCTGTATGGTTGGTTTATATCCCCGTGATGCTCCCCAGATTCTCCCATTTTTCCGGTACCTTCAAATATCATCTGAACAACTCATCCAAGGCTCCTGAAGAGACGCTCGGAGTTGTCCACGGCACAGTAGGCTTGCGTCAACTCTTCACCTTCAAAAATGGCAGAATGCCAACTGCAGTCAGAAAAAAGTCCAGTGAAGGTCGAGTCAACATGCTTCAACATCCGAAAATTTTGACAAATACAGAAGACTCGTTGCTATCTATGATCACAAAACCCGTTGTTATCAAGCAACCAATGTGAAAACTACAGCATGATTTAAATCCCAGGGAATCAGAAAGCCCCAAGCAAGCATGGAGAAAACATGAACATTCCCTGTCAACCACCAAATTTGGGGCCAACGACTGCTTGCGATACCCCCACAATGTGAACACACACACACTCACTGGAACACACACACATATATATATATATATATGTATGTATATATACTAAAGTACAGTAACTGATAATTTCCAGTCGCTTTACCCATCTTTACCCAGTATCCCATGAATATCCATGATTTATCTGTGCAATTTAACCCAATTACTTTACTTCGATTTATCCCCACCATGACATCTATACGTTTTGTTACTGGCAAATCTTCTGGCATTCTATCTGACATATCTTCTGGCATTTTATCTGGCATATCTTCTGGCATTCTATCTGGCATATCTTCTGGCATTCTACCTGACATATCTTCTGGCATTTTATCTGGCATATCTTCTGGCATTCTATCTGGCATATCTTCTGGCATTCTACCTGGCAAATCTTCTGGCATATCTTCTGGCACTCTATCTGGCATATCTTCTGGCATTCTATCTGACATATCTTCTGGCATTTTATCTGGCATATCTTCGGGCATTCTATCTGGCATATCTTCTGGCATTCTATCTGGCAAGCATTCTGGCACTTTATCTGGCATATCTTCTGGCATTCTTTCTGACATTCTATCTGGCGTTCTATCTGGCATATCTTCTGGCATTCTATCTGGCCGTTGAGGGCCAGCGGTGCTCACTGAGCTCGGAGGGTCCCAGGTTGAGGTCCAGCGGTGCTCACTGAGCTCGGAGGGTCCCAGGTTGAGGTCCAGCGGTGCTCACTGAGCTCGGAGGGTCCCAGGTTGAGGTCCAGCGGTGCTCACTGAGCTCGGAAGGTCCCAGGTTGAGGTCCAGCGGTGCTCACTGAGCTCGGAAGGTCCCAGGTTGAGGTCCAGCGGTGCCCAGTGCGCTCAGACCCTTGCAGTTGAGGTCCAGAAGTGCCCACTGCGTGCAGAAGTTGACGAAGAGCTTGGCGAAGAGTTGGCAAGGCGGAAGTGAACATGGGAGTGGATGCAAAGGTGGTGGAGGAGAAGCTGGAGGAGAGGGAGGAGGAGGAGGAGAAGGAGGTGGAGGATGAGGAGGAGGAGGAGGCGGAGGAGGAGAACAACTGTGATAAAATCTAACCCTCACCTGGCAGGTGGGGAAAAATGGCTAAGTTTCCCCAAGCGCATGATCTTCGGTCCTGGCATGATCTCGCGCAATGGCAGTAGGCCATAGTAGCCCATGTTGCTGCTGGCAGAGGCTGGGCTGTTGGTGATGTCTTCAGGGGCCTCTTCCAATTCCAAACCTGGAAAAAATGGGACGCCCGGAATTTGTTTAGGAGATTTCACCGGAAAAATAGAGTTTAAACAGATTTTCGGCAAGAAACATGAGGATCCAAACATGCTTTATGATGATCTGTGACACTCTGCAGCTTTATAGCCAAACTGTATGTTCGATGTATCTACCGTTGATTGGGTGAACGAACAGATCGATGCAACAAGCAGAACTCGCCTAGGGGAGAGTGGTGCGCCCAGCAAGGGAACCGAGGACTTTTTGCCACTTGGACAACACAAAGAGTGACTAATGTCGACGTAACAATTTGCAACACTGAAGCCTTAGTGACTTAGTGAGTGAATAATAAGAAATTGTAACCACACATCTTCGATTCTGGGGGCGATAGCCCTGTTAGAGCTTGGGAAACTTGCTTCATTCACTTGAACATTGCAAGGTGGTAATGCAAGGGGATGATCCTCCAAGTGGATGGAAGGGGCTGAATAATGAGCTGGAAAATGACCTTCCCGATTTGAACTTGTATTCTGCCTTTATATCCTTTGATAGTCTTCTATGCTTGCTGATTAGCCTTCTGTCGTGCTTGCCGTCTCCTCTCTCTCTCTCTCTTTGTCTCTCTCTTTCTCTCTCCGCTGTTTTCTTTTTTTCGGATGCTTCACTCAGAGCAACCTACCAACAAGAGTTGGAACTTAAGCAAAACAAGTCGACCCGGATTTCAAGAAACTATGGTTGATGAAATCTGATTGTAATGTATTGCTGTATTTCACTCAATGGTGATCATTCGGGTGGTGTTTTTCTCACTTAGAATAAAACTTCTCACTCACTGTAGTCTTTTTCCCTGTCCCAAAATCAACATTAATTGACCTGAAACAGATGTGGGCCCTTGAACGGGTTGAGAAGCTACTGGAAAAGGATGGAAAACCATATAGGGTTTCCCAATGTTTCCCACTTTTGTCACTGTTGCGATTGTTTCGAACAGGCTTTCACCAGCCATTCACCAGTTTTATCTTCACCAAAACCTGGTCCAGTGCGCTGAGAAGCTGTCATAAACTTCCATATTGGGCATCAGACTGGTATTCATCATGTCCTGAGATCAATGAGCGCATGGGATTTAAAATTTACGAGGCGCCAGCCTTGGAAGTCACATCCCCAAGAGGAGTGGTGATGTTTCGAAAGTCTGGAGGAAACGGGGCAACATGAGGCAACCACATGAACTGTTGGTGGACAAGTTCTGGCTGTGTCACAATTCAAACCTTGAGGTGTCTGCACCAATGGGCTCACCCTCCGAGTCAAGGGTCTGCCACCGGCATGAAAGAGAAGCTGGGTGGAGGGCGGAAGACCTCATTGGAGGCGTCAAGGCAACATGTTTTGCTTCATGGGGAGCCAGCTTGGATCAGAAAAAAAACGCACACATGCAGAACATTGCAGAACATTCCATTGCCATTTTACAGTTCAGAATTGCAGAAGCCCAAGGTTGAAACCCAACAAGGGCAAACTAGGTCCACGCTTGATAGACGGCCGTGGCACGAAATGGGATTTTCAGAAAAAAACTCAATGTTTTTTGACGTTCCTCATTTTTGCCTTGTTCCAAACTACTGCGAAGCAGCACTTCATAGCCTTTTTCCTCATTGTTTCAAAAGTCGTTTCAGCTCTTCTAAGAAGGCAATCGGGGTCCCTAGGCTTTTTCTAAAGACCCATTGGTTCACCATCGCTTTGACGTCTTCTGACATCAGGGTATGTGAGGAAGTGCAAATGAACGTTATTACCCCACCCCACCAGACCCCACCCCACACAATAACGTAGCATCATGTATGTGAGGAAGTGCAAGACGACATACAGTAGCGTAGCATCATATATGTGAGGAAGTGCAAGACGACATACAATAACGTAGCATCATATCTGTGAGGAAGTGCAAGACGACAAACAATAACGTAGCATCATGTATGTGAGGAAGTGCAAGACGACATACAGTAGCGTAGCATCATATATGTGAGGAAGTGCAAGACGACATACAGTAGCGTAGCATCATATACGTCTGGAAGTGCAAGACGACATACAGTAGCGTAGCATCATATATGTGAGGAAGTGCAAGACGACATACAATAACGTAGCATCATATATGTGAGGAAGTGCAAGACGACATACAGTAGCGTAGCATCATATATGTGAGGAAGTGCAAGACGACATACAGTAGCGTAGCATCATGTATGTGAGGAAGTGCAAGACGACATACAGTAGCGTAGCATCATGTATGTGAGGAAGTGCAAGACGACATACAGTAGCGTAGCATCATGTATGTGAGGAAGTGCAAGACGAAGTAGCGTAGCATCATGTATGTGAGGAAGTGCAAGACGACATACAGTAGTGCAAGACGACATACAATAACGTAGCATCATGTATGTGAGGAAGTGCAAATGAACGTTATTACCCCACCCCACCCCAACCCCACACAATAACGTAGCATCATATATGTGAGGAAGTGCAAATGAACGTTATTACCCCACCCCACCCCACCCCAATGAGCAAAAAAGCAACAAAAGTACGCGGCCGTCTACCAAGCGTGTGCCAACTACATGAACCGGGCTACTCGCGTCTGCAAAATGGTTGCGGCCCACTTGAAAGCGTCGAAGCTGACATCCATGAATTCTGATTTTCTGTCCTGCACACAGCTAGAAATCATTGCGCAGCGTGGATTCCAGGTGCCTGTTACCCTCGGGTAATCAAACATAATCTAACATGGCTTTCTGGAAAACTGCAAGCGATACTTCGATGATTTGTCAATCTTCAATGCCAATAATTAGTTCGGGACCTGAGGTTTTCCCAAATTTTGGAGCGGTGATCCCCTTTGATGTTTACCTCACAGGTGTTTCATTTTGCAACAACTATCCCATATACCATCTGCGTGTTTAACATACCTATTCAAAAAAGAAAAACGTGAACATCATCATGTTTAAAAGGTAAATCATCATACATCATCGTTTGTCTGAGCCATTTTCCATAGCTATGTCTAACCAGAGGGTATGTTTACCCATCATCTCCAGGCCCTAGAGCTGTATCCTTGCCCCCGCCTGCCAAACGTCGCACACGCTCTGCTTCCAGTGCTGCACCCTGGACGTCAGCGGCAGCGCAGCGAAGGTTTCTAGAACGTTGTCGGATGCCTGGGGAGTGGGACCTGGGTCCTCAGGAAAAATTGGGATTCGATTCACTATAGGGTAAAGCTGTATGATTCACAAATGTTCTTGTTGGTTTTTGCACCCACCCCCCAAAAAAAAAAGTACGTCAATGGGGAGGATCAACAGCCACAACCAAAACTAAAATCAAAACCAAAACCACGTCGTCATCATCGCAATCATCGCCATCATCGCCATCGTCAGCGTCATCACCGTCACGATCATCATCTTCCCACGTCTAAGATGGGAAAAAACACATGTAAAATCACGAGCGAAGTAATCAGTGGTTAATTGTATATCCATTATACCCCAATCATTTCATGCTTACATAAATCCCCGCCGTGCTTGCCGGCTAGCTCATTTCATGGTTAGATACAATTGACCAAATAGTGAATCCACGGTCATGCTCCATGATGCTCCCATGATCGCCACATGATCTCTCTTTCACATCAACAATTTTCAGCCACCGCAATGTGGATCCGCCAAGTGACATAGGCCACATGATATTCTTTCAGCATCTCTTCAGATGGCAGGATGCGTATCCAAGGCGCTAAGGAAGACGCTTGGCCATCGTCCATCCTGTGGCCGGCTGAGGGCGCAGCCAGGGTGGCTCAACACAGAAAGTTGAGCGACATTTTCCAAGGCCAGATTAGATCACAAGAAACTACTAGAAATGTGAGATGACATTTTACATCTGTATGATCTATATGGCTCATGTATGACATATTTATACATATTTCATGATCTTCCAGGATCACCTTGCCATCTTTGGGTCCCCGTTTTCGCCGCCTGAAACGTTCTCGAGCCAGGCGCCAGGCTAAATCCATGTCATTCTCAGCCATCAGCAGCAGACTGCGCGGCAGCAAAATGGGCTCTGTGACCTGCCACCGCCGCATGTCACAGTTCTGATTTTGTGGGTGATAAATCACAAAGGGATATAGAAGCTGAGGTAAAATCCCATTTTAAACTGATAACATGTGATAGATATGACTTTTCAGCATCTTTTTGGGGTTACTATAGAGTTATGTGTTCAGTGGTGTAACCGCAACAGGTTTAACCAACGCTTCAATGGCTGCTCCCAGCAAACAATCCTGGTGAACTTCTGCACCTCCTTCGCAGCCACGAGGCTTCGTACCAAGACGCCGTTTTTTTCGAGGTAGGTGATACTCCTAGCCCGCCCGTTTCTGGTTGCTGGTTGACCTACCCTAGGCCCTACCCCTCTGAAAAATATGAGTCAATGGGAAGGATGACATCCCATATATGGAAAACAAAAGTCATGTTCCAAACCACCAACCAGCTTTTGATTGGTTGACCACTGGTTTTAACGAGGGGTACCCACCGAAAATGGTAACATTGGGAACTGGGATGTGGAGTAGACGGAACTGTTGACTGTGGTTGTATGCAACAAATTAAATCCCTAACGGATCACTCTGGGTTCATCTGAACATCACAGTCACATATAGGGTGGTTTCCTGTAGATGTTGCCAACATTAATCCTGGCGAGTCAGTAAATGGTCATGAGTGAATGGTAAGTTTCAATACTGCAACCAGGATGCACTGGGCTGAAAAAGGATGAACATGGAAGCCAGGAGCTGATCATTCAATCATCCACGAGAAAAACCATCAACTTATTTGCTCCAAAACATTAAGTTTTCACCATCTCTGTTGGATGATTCTGAATATTCATAACTAACCATCCAAAAATAACAAACGGTTATTAATGCTTATTTAAATGATGGCTATAACCAAATATAAACTATGTGTTGTTCTTCACCAACAACCATCAATAAGCATATGTATTTTACGGTGTCAAGGGCGCCAAAGAGGTCGTAAGAATATGACCACCATTCCACTCCCATGATCATGGCATTAAAAGGCCAAAGATGGTCCCAATCAAAAGCCCCTCAAAATCCCATTCTATCATTTATCCAGGTCTAAATTGTTCCCAGACATAAAACAGCCTTCATAGTATTTGAAAATCCCATTCCCCTCACAGGTTGCAGTGGAATCAAACAACATCAAAATCATGAAACTCCCACCATAGAGGATGTTCCCATTCTCATCAGTAACCCATCATTTTTCCCGAAAATGGCCGCCAGGGCACACTTGGTGTAAACCCAATGCTCCAATGTCCACCTGAGGAAGGGGAAGTTGACAGCCGTTGAGATGGCCACCCGACACCGTCACTGGATTGTTGGGAACATTGGTTGGCCGGAAAAGCCCCAGAATTCATAGGAAAAACATGGGAAAAACCCATGGGTTTCAGCTTAAGATTGTCCCTTAACCAATCCAATGAATGAGCACATGAATTATTATCATGAGTTATGATTCAATGCATCATGAATGGGTCAAACAAATGGTGATTTAATGGGTGGGCTATGAAATCCAGTGTTAAAAAAAAACACACCGGGTGGATGAAAAATGCTGATTTAAACCCACACCATCAATGAATTGTGGAAATGGAGGGGGGTATCATGGCGATATGATGAGATTGATCCATGTGCACCCAGCTGGAGCAATATCTCCGACCACGGAGTTGATTATCATGGCTTGGATTATTCGATAACGTGTGAGCGGTGACATGTATCAAATTGAAATGGGCGCCTTTGCGTGGCTGGAAATACGTATCGCACATATGCTCAACATAGATCCTTTTGTCGTACATTCATATCAAGATCACTCAGAACAACAAGCGTTTAAACAGTCTTGTAGCGCAGGTTCACCAAACACCTTTTAGCTGGGAATTCACTATTTCCCCATGTTATTCGGTTGCGGCTGAAATGCAGTTTTCCCCTATGTTCGGCAAAGATTTGGAGAAAGGTTCACAC
Organism: Cladocopium goreaui; assembly: GCA_947184155.2. Classification (NCBI taxonomy): domain Eukaryota; class Dinophyceae; order Suessiales; family Symbiodiniaceae; genus Cladocopium; species Cladocopium goreaui. The sequence continues at coordinate 95,598 of CAMXCT020001423.1, read as the reverse complement.
AAACCGTTCAGTGTATCGAAGCCACCACCCATCTCAAGAATTCCTCCTCTGCCGTTGGCTGCGACGGCTGCGACATGGGTGGGCATCGCGCTCGAAAAAAAAAACAGATGGGTCTTCTCCTGTCTCTGAAGCCAAGGGGAATGATTCTATGAAGGCAATAGATGGTGATGTGCGGTTGTTTCAAAACAGGTGGTTTCCCTCATGGAATTGCAATCGTATTTGGGCATGTGGTACCCCCCGTTTGAGACAGAGCAAAGTTTTCTGAACCCACCTCAACAACAGCCGGAGATCTCAGCTTTGAAGAAAACAACAGTCCAGGGAGCTTTCTCAATTGGAATGATGATGAAAGTAGTTCCCTCTTTTTCGGGGCAAGGTGCAAGAGCCTTTGCCACAAGACAAATGGGTGTTGTCTCTATCCGCCCAACACTAAAGCCAATAAATTCAATACCAAAATATCGGATATTCAATACCCTGCAAGGGAAAAAAAAACTGTAGCAGAATCTCTCCATGTTTCCTGTATGGATTGCGGTCTTTCCAAAAGAGGAATTACTTGGAGAACTGGGGCAACAAGGGGCTTCAAGCTGAGCTACAGGGAGCTGCGGAGGCCATGTCAGCGTTGGTCCCCCCAATGGATCCTAGTTTTTCTGAGCATGCTGGTTACGGCGAACCTTCTGTCAAGAAGGTTTCACCATTCCCAGTAATCAATCATGTGGGCGTTATTTTGGGTCATCCCACATATAGCCAACTTCATAAACCCGGGTTTGAGGAAAACTCCCAATTTCATCCCATCATTATCCCATCATGACTTCTTGGCTTTACCATTTGTAGGTCATGATAATAATGGAGAACAATTATTTTCCATGGATGTTCAGTACCTAGTGGATTTTCCCAAAAAAACAACATCAAAAGTAGCACAACATCCATGGGAAATCCACCAACAACATCCTGTCGAGGTCGCCAAGCCTTATTGGCCTTGCCCAGCTCCAAACAGCGTGCCACCAAACCTGGAGCCTGCGCTCCGTTGAAGCCTCGGAGCGCTGGACGCGGAATCTAAAAGACTCAAAGATGTTCCACTGTTCAGCGGAACATAAACATATATATATAAACTTAAATAAACATATATATATATATTTAAAAAAAACAAAAAACATACATACATATGTGCCCGTGTGTAAAAACAGTTTAAAACATCTTGTCCAAGGCTACCAAGGGGAAAAACAGGGTGATGTTTGATGTTTGACTGTATGAGCATCAAACACGGAGACTTTCACCAACAAAGAATGGATTAAACACTACTAAAAACGCAGGCAACGTTCATGGAAGAATTGAAACCATCCCTGCAATTCAACGCAAGCAAAGTGGAGATGAAACTGGAGCAATATTTTGCTTTAAGCAACAGATTAATAAAACATAGGCAAGTAACCTCTGGTAATCAAACGTGGCAAAGGATAATCCCCCTATCATATCAATGGTCAATTCCCAACACCCTTGATTTGCGTTTTGGGCAATTGTAATCCAAACGCATGTGAAGCATTGACGAAAAGTTAAAGGGTTGCTCTAACGAACGACAAGCTTATGCAGGCAAACTAAAGACATCTAAAGATCATATGCATACATTATCAGATCATTATCATACATCTATTCATCTTCATCCATCATCTATAGAATATTTATTTTTATATTTAATTATATTTATACATAGATGATCATATATGTATGTAAATACATATGTGAGCATATATGATATATGGTTATTGAGATCTATACATCATCACCTGTGGCTAGTTTGAGGACACAACGGACACAACATGCAGAAACCACCATGGATTCGGCCGTTGCCTGGTGGAGTCGGACGGCCTTCGGCCTGGCGAGGTCATGGCCATGGCCATGGGAGAATGGCGAGGCCATGGCTGGACCATTGGAAGATCAGCAGTTTCAAATGGATTTAATGGGATTAAATGGGATTTAGTGAGACTTTAATGGAATTCGATGGTGATTTAATGGGATCTAATGGGATTTACCCTCTGGTAAATTACCGTAGACCCTGGCAGATAGGGGTTGGAAGATTACTTTCCATTCAAATTAGGCTATTTTCAGGGTCTATATTAATTTACCAGATGGTAATGGATTTGTCTCCATAGGTTTGAGAATTAATGGTCTTCATATATTGATAATGGATATTGGAAAATCAGCATTTTCAATAGCTACTGCAGTATCCAGTATCTCTAGTATAATTCATCCCCAAATGGATATAATTTGATATAATTAATGGATTGGTTTCATGGAAATTCGACGAGATGGTGGTTAATGGTGAAGAGACTGCGGCTCGGGCTGCATTTTCATGCTTGGTTTTGGGTAGCCAAGCTGGTTAAGAAAGGATGCAAATTTATCTAGCTGGGATATGTATATATATATTCAAACATATTCAAACCATATGCCAATATGCCAGTCAGAGTCAACTTGAGTTTGCTTTATCAAACCTAGCTCCTAAATGAAGTCTTGATGGTATCAAGGTCTACATCAGCCGTACGAGTACCTCTACGAGTCTAATAACGCACCATCCAACATGAAGCTACCCCATTTGGGTTTGACATTTTTGGATCTAACTCTCATGTGGTTGGGAAACCCTTAGCTCCTTAGTTTCCTGTTTAATACGAAATACGGAAACCCATAGATCCAAACCAGCGATCCATAGCGAACCACACCTCCAGTTCTCTCGGCTTGTCATTCCTGCCACTCAGCGTGAGCCATGAGTTGCTACAGAAATCTGCTGCCGCAGACATGGCATCTAAAACGATATTGATATGTGAAATCGCAACCCATGGTGGTTAGTTGATCCTCTGCCAAAAGTTGACCTTTGTTTTGTTGGACATGCTGCGTATCGTTTATCTACATGTGTATCATGCGTTGAATTACCCGTTTTTCCAACAAAACATCGACTTTGTTCTGCTTCCGAGTGGCACCCCTCTATGCGAAAAAGCGACCCAGGCAGATCCCCTTGTACCTCCGAAGGAGCTCGGCATTGGCTGCCTTCAACTCCTTGACAGCCAGCAACGCAGCGCGTGGTTGAGAACTGCCATCCGTTGTCCCAAACATAGATGGTACTAGGTGGAAAGGATGGAGATAGAGTCTATCCATCCATCGAACCATCCATCCACCCATCTATATACATAAAGAATGCCCTTTTGACAAGTCCACACAGTCCAGTTCGGCCGACAGAGTCAAAGGAAAAAAGACATGTACCAGCATGTGCAAGCCACAAGATAGTGTAATGTGTGTACGTTCGTGGCTGAACACTCGCCACAGAAACTATTTGACCGTCATCTGATCTATCCGATCCATCCATCATTCACCAGGTGGTTTTTGAACGCACGAAAGAGCGTTCCCATCACCATCATTGTCCTCCTGCAGTCGTTGAAGCTGCTGTTGGGCCGCCTGTTTCATCTGATGATGTAATCAAACTGGTGTAAATCAGGGATGGCTTCTAGTGTTTTCTCTCTCTCTCTCTCTCTCTCTCTCGCTCGCCCTCTCTGAGGGGCATATTTCAGCATCCTGCAAATAATATTGCATAGAACATTTGGGATTACAATTAGCCATAAAGCTGGTATGGGGGGTTGTCAACCGCTGGTTTTGGGTGGTCCTTATTTCGGGTCAAATGTGTGGGCCATGCCATCCAGGTTCTGATTGGCAAATCCACGAGCTCGTTGTTGATTGAATCAGTGGTTCAACATTCCTTGCTGGTCAGAATGCAAATTACAGTAGATGAAAGGATGTCAAAGGGACCTTTTTTAATCAATCATTTTTAATAATCACGTTTAATCTGTTTCACTCCCGGTGCTGTCACTAGTTGAACACCCTATTTCTCTTGGTTAAAATCATGTTTTCTGGGTGATGGATCGTGCCTTCTTGTTAGTGAACACCACCATCACCGTCACCAAATTCGCCAAAAAAAAATATGATCCACCCGATTTTTTGCTCAACTCCCTAGCATATCGATTTTTTGTTTATTGTTTCGCTTCGAAATCACCATGTGTTTGGTTTGTCCGAAAACAGGGTATACCGGTACACCGCAGAAACCACGGGTTTGGGCATCATGTTCATTCATGTTTCCTTAGTTAAATTTTGGGGCATGCCGGCCCCATTTCCAAACAAACTCACACATGATATATTATAAAGTTGGTTAGTTATATCTTAACATATGGTGGGTTGAAAACGGTGAGGTTCACCAGTTTTCCACCGTGGATTTGATTTGTTGTTTGTTAAGCTGGTAACAAATAGCAGTTCATAGCCATTTAATCAACTATAGTTGAATCTCCCATGTTCAAACAAACCTTTCTCACTGAATATCCTACCTTTTTAATCCCAATACTAAATCCCCGCTATATTATAACATATTATAACATATTATAACATATTATAACATATTATAACATATCATAACATATTATAACATATTATAACATATTATAACATATTATAACATATTATACCAGACTCCAAGTAGTATCATTTTTCATGACTAAATCCACCATCTTTTTCACTCCACACAGTGCCACATACTGGAAAGCCCGGAAAAAAAAGTCGACACGGCACCTCCTGAATCTCAGTCTCGCGTTTCCGGTTCCGGTCACGCAAATCCTGGCCGTGGCTGGGATGGTAAGTCAGGAGGCGATGGTAAGTCATCCTTTAATGGTTACTAATGGTTAATAATGGTGGTGATGATTAAGGTGGTGATGGTTAACCATGATGGGAATTTTAAGCATCAACTGGTTGGTGGTTGACCTACCCCTCTGAACAAATATATAAAAATGATGGAGTTCGTCAGTTGGGATGATGACATTCCCAATATATGGGAACAAAAAACATGTTCCAAACCACCAACCAGATAAATGTACAAACAGGTCTTCTACTATTTTGCTATATGTATAATTAATTATAATTATGTATACACGTGCACACTGCATGACACGGAGCCGGTGCCTCGATCTGAAGGCGGTGCTCCTGGTGACGCCAGGGTTTGAATAGAAAAGATCTGGGTACAGGAAAGACACCGACACAAGTGACCACAAATCTAAGTGTGTTTTTAGATGTTTTTAGTATTAACGTGTATTAACCAACCATTCTCAATTCTTAGGATGACCTTTTTAAGTCGGTGAGATCCCTCCGTATCACATGCGCCATGGTCAAGTTACATGGCAGGAATATGGTATGGTCAATGATGGGAATGCGAAAAAAATGGGTCTATCACCGGTAATTCTATTGACGGCCATCCCCAAATATGGCTATATATATAAGCCAACTCTTGATAATGGCAAAAATGTTAAATATTGTAAAAATATGTCATTTTCATCTCGAAATGGTTAAATGAATCCATTGCTACTTTGAAATCCTGAAGGGTCACCTGCATGTTGATGTTCAAAACCACCCTGACAATCAGTTCAAACAAGGCATACGAGCCTGATTGGGCCTGAGGTGATGTAAAACTATCTCTCTCAACGGTTTGGATACTGTTGGCTCCTTCCTCATGGAAGTATCTTCGACCCCAAGCTGATTGGATTTCAATCTTCACTCTCTTTTTTCATCTTACTACGAGATTGGGAATAGGAAAGACTGTGGACGGAGCTAAATGATTCGAACATTATAATGTTCCATTTTGATTGTTCCCGCACGTTTTGGGAATCGATCCAAATTACATATTGGAAAATTGATGGCCAATGGTTTAATAGTAATATCAAAGAAAATGATGTCGAAAGCAGAACCAGGCGATTTTTTGGGGCTCATAAAAGTACCGAAAAAACTTTGATAACTTTGACCCATACCAGGGCCAAATTTGACCCAGGGTACCATACGGTACGTACCCAGATCTCCTCTTGCAGAGCTTCAACCTCTGCAACCCCGCACTCGGCCCAGGGATCCTTCCTTAGCGGAAATTTTCACCACGGCCGGCGTTTTCAGAACTGCGGCCGGAAAGCCCTGTGATTGATAGGGAACATAAATAAGATATGTACATATACAATCACATAAATATAATATCTACATATACAATCACATAACTATAATTATATATATATAAATAATAGATCTACAAAAAATAACATAGATCTGTAATGACCTATAATGATTGATCTCTAATCTAAAATATCATATATAGTGAAAATCATAGATATACAAATTCTTTGTTGTTTTTCGCTGTTATGTTTCAATACCAAAGGGTAAACCAATGCTGATTGAACTGGTTGGTGCTTTGGCATGGTTTGGCCACCCAAATGTTCCCAGGCGCCCCGGCCATTTGTCCAATTTCTCCAGCTTGATGCTAGGGTCGTCCAGCTGATTTTGACGCACCTGTCACGGGAGATCATCAGCAAATCATGTCATGCACAACTGCACAACAGCCCCATGAAGAAAGAGAAGCGGTTACAACAAGTGCCGGAAATACACTGAACATGTGAACATCTACTGTAAATGTTTATAACATACATGCTTGAATAATATATATATATATTATATACAAAATATTATACTGTACATTTGCAAAATGTTCATGTATATTACATACGTATACCTATACATATACATATACATATACATGTGCAAATACATATTCATGGTATATGTATACACCATTGCACTTGTGGTTCAATACCCACTTGCGGTGCTTCATCCCAAGGACATAACGGAGTATCCGCTGTCCACCCGCGCCATTGCCCTTGATGTTTGGATCTATTCATGTTGGATTCAAAGAAATGATTTTGCACTACTATGATTGATGGTTAAACGGTTAAGTGTATGTTATTGGGATATCAAATCCATATGATCTTCAAATATCAATCTATCATGTTACTGGGATATCTATCATGATATTTGCTATGCCCCCATTGCACTGTAGATCCCGCCACGAGTTGGGGATCGGAGTTCAGGGTCGAACTGATCAGATCCCATGTTTGAAGTACTTAACAGGTTCATTCCATCTTGTCCCCCTAATATCAAATGCCACCAATAAGGGATCCCCAATGAACACACACACATATATATATATTATAATATATATATAATATATATAATTAGATCCAATATGATCCAATATGATCCAATACTAAGACAAAACTTCTAAGAGGGGATCCAGTGTTAGGGGGAATGGAATGCAGCGACTCTAACCAAACTCCGTTCTCGCAATTTGTCCCAAAAACAGGGGATCGACGCCACCACTGGCCCCCATTTTGGATGAACAGCACGGGAGGATTTCAGAAGTGAAACTACCAGCCACTGCCAGGGGGCATGGAGACGGGCAAATGCAAAATCTATCCAGATGCAATGGGCCTTTATCGGGGCCTTATCGGGTTTATCCTCACTTTCGATCAGCCAAAAATAACCAAAATTCCCTCCCAACATCTTTTGCCATTGGTTGCAGTGCATTTCATGCCCAGCTTCCATGCATGAAATTCGTGAAGTCTATGGACCTTCATCCAGACTTCCTCCATTATCAATGGCCGATAGCTGGTGCCAAACACTTCCATAACACAAATTGATCTTCAGTTGAAACTCGTATATCCGTATATTGCCAATAAAAGTCTAAAAACACTAAGCCAATGTTGATTATATATAACCCCAGATTTTGACTCCCCTAAATGGATATCGCGGCCTTCAAGCAGTCTAGACAAACACGTTTAATTGCTGGTTCTACCCCATGGTTTACCATATACAATGTTCCTCCGCCTCAACCGCAGTAAATCTCCCATAAATCCATACAGAAATCCCAGTGATTGGAGTTGTGACAGCGCAGAAACGCATCTTGGGTGGGGGTAAAGTAGATACTACACACATACACACAATATACATATATCATAAATAAATAAATAAAGAAAGAAATTTTAATATATATATATATGTATATAAACCATTGCTATTGTTATTCTCATTGATTTTTGTTTATTTGTTTGTTTATTGATTATTTATTTATTTGTTGATATAAATATATATACATATATATATACATAGATATAAACATGTAACAAGATCTATAATGTCCATGGTTGGTTTGACCCTTACAAACAGCGATCACCAAAGCACCAAAGCGGCCCCAGCGAAGCCATGGGCTGCGTCCCTGCTTGGCAGACGCAGCTGACGGCCCGGGTGTGGGCCATGACTTAGGTTGAGTTCACCCCGAAGTTGTGGTGAAGATCTCGGAAGACACATGCCTAATTAATATGCGTGTCCATATATAATGATATATATATATAATATATTGAAAAAATAACCGATGAAATGATGATGATGATGATGATGATGATGATGATGATGATGAAATGAAATGACATGAAATGAAATGAGATGAATTGAAATGAAATGAGATGAGATGAAATGAGATGAAATGAAATGATGACAATGATGATGATGATGAAATGATGATGATGATGATGGTGATGGTGATGATGATGATGATGATGAAATGAAATGACATGAAATGAAATGAGATGAAATGATGATGAAATGATGATGAAATAAACTGATGATGATGATGGTGATGATGATGATGAATTGATGATGATGATGATGATGATGATGATGATGGTGACGGTGATGATGATGATGATGATGATGATGATGGTGATGATGGAGACGGAAATCGTGAAGATGTTGGATAGAGCTGAATGTTGCAAAGCCCTCTGGTCACTTTTGAGTGTTTGGGATGTTATGGGATACCCTCCTGTAACGCCTGTGACGCCTGTAAACCAACACAGCCATGAAACAGAATTAATCCCTTCCTCCTATTATTAAACCCCGCCCAAATACTAAAAACTAGTGTCCATCTCCAATTTTGGAAAATTTCAGATTGGCCAATTTGACTTTTAATTGATCCCCTTTAGAAAACAATTTGAAAATAAAGCTACCATTTGTGAGTTTTCCCCCTACTAGAAACTCGTTCACCCCGGGGTGTTTATTATTCGAGTCCGTCTGATTTTTTTTAGTTTTTTATATTAATGTTTTTAATTAAGTATTTGGGGGAAGCATCGAAATCTTATTTTGGCAATATTTTAATTGCGTTACATAAAGAAATTTAATTGATTTTGAGATCGGAAAAATAGTTTTTATTATTAAGGGTTTTAATTTAATATTAGGGGGAAGCTTCGAAATCTAATTTTTGGCAATATTTTTTTATTACGTTATATAAAGAAATTTAATTGATTTTGAGATCGGAAAAAATAGTTTTTATTATTAAGGGTTTAGTTTAATTAATTAATTAATTAATACCACCCTAATACTAAAAACTACCTGCCGTGTTTATTATTAGGGGGGAACGTTTAATATTAGGAGGAAGGGATTAGCGTATTCATAGATGGTTTGTCTAGTAGAAACTAGTGATCTTCCATGTCGCAAACTGTTAAATTAGGGACTTGCACCCCAACGTCACTGGGAAGCTATCCTAACCCACAGCATGGCCACGACGAGAAGCATCTCTGGGATCTCATTTTGAGCGATATTTTCCAGATGTTTTGGCTTGCTGCTTCGGAAGGCATGTTCACCACGGAAATTCCGGGAGGGTGCGAGGTTCAGCTGCTGTTATGTGCCCAACAAATTGGGCACCCACCAAACACTGGTGAAGCAACGACGTGATCGTTACAGAACCAAGCAAAATAGATCAAGCCACTTACAACCCATATATAATCTATTTATATCTACGTATGGTATGCCTACATTCAGGCGCTAGCTTCCATAGATTCATTTAGGTAATGTCTGATGGCTTCCGCAAAATGATGATGTCGCACTCTAAATAATCTACATATATGCACATAGATGTCAGGCATTATGATGTGACTGGGGGGTTCGGCCAAACTGCGGGTTTCCAACGCTGACCCACTGTGGTTTCAAGCCTGGTTTTTGATCAAGCCTAGTTTTTGATCAAGGAGCTATGTATGTGCTGCAAAGTAGCCAAATGCAACATGCCTTCGTTTCAACCAAGATCTGGAAGACTCAAATGGATGTTGACCATTCTGATAGGAGTAATTCTTTTATTGGGCCCGCCAGAGTAATCCAATCAATCAACTTTCAATCAATTGAAGAGTAGGATTGCTCAATATTTTGAATATTCTGCTTAACCCACTACAAATATTCAGTATAGGCTTGTTGTCCGGCTGTTGTCCGGTGGAGAAAAAATGAACCATCCCCAACTTATGTTTCTGTATGCTTCTGTTACCCTACTTGGGATGATTCGCAGTGTTTTTCCCTGCGAGGTTGCCATCACCAGTGTTTCCTAAGGTGGGGCAGCGAACCCAATTTTCACTGTGGCCTTGTCATTCTTTGATCAATGGATTATGTATCTACTTTTTTTGGGGGAACATATTGGCGGTTTTGACATTTAAATCCTCCTATCATCCAATGTTTACGACGAAACTTTAAATCCAATTCTGGGATTTGAGGGACCCTCTGATGATCCACTGATGGCATATGACACCCAAGAATCGGTCAATTGGTAAGCTTACGATGGATGATATGCCTGATATGCTCAGGTAAAAAAAAAACATGTTCTGAATATTTCTGAATTATGAGAAGCATCTACTGCCCACAGATCAAGATGGCAAGGCCGTGCCGCAAGTTTACGCCGTGTCTCAGGTGTCAAAAACTGCCATTGCGTTTCAACTGGGACAGGGCGACACGGTGGCAGAGGATGGCAAGCAACAAAACATGATTTAACCAACAGTCTATAATTGATTATAATCAATTTGGTGCAAACAAAATCATGATGTGGTCAGTGGCGTGTAGAATGTACAAAATGCGAATGTGTGATGCGTGCAATTTGTATGTCTACATACACGTGTATATATAATTATAAATATATATATATATATACAGTATGTATGTGTGTGTATGTATGTATTCATGTATGTATGTATGTATGCATGCATGCATGCATGCATGTATATATATATATATGCATATCATACGAGTGTGTATGTGCATCTATTTGTTTAATACATACACACTTATATGCGAAAATGAATACATGTATGCTATATGTACGTGTATATATATATATATATATCAAGATAGCACAATGAAATGAGGATTTAGGCACTGGAATGTTTTGGAATCCCAAAACCTGCTGTTTGGTTGATGGGTGTCCTTCAAATGATGACCAACAAGTCCCCTGTAATAACCAATCAGCAGTTGTGTTTTTGATGGCTCAAATGCAAAACCAATCATTTATTGAGGCTTGACACTGCATCATCACTGACTTCACGGCAATCCGTCCAACTTGGCTGAATGTCTGAGTTGATTTGTTGAACCTCAGTGTTGCCAGATTGACTCCCACATTCCTACCAAAATCCCCATGAAATTCAATCCAATTTCCAAAAGAATAATATATGATTGCCGTTGAATACCCATGGTTAGCAACCAAAAAATAGCAATCCCAAAAAATGCAAACAAACAAGCACAACAACATCATCTAGAATAAGACCAACATGTAATCCTACAAACAAACAATTCTTTAGTGCTTTTAAGGTTCATTTGAGCTGCCGTGACAGGCTCACGGGAATGCATTTGGGTCTGCAGTGAGATGAATATTACTTGGTTTAATCAACGGGGTTTATAAATGACATTCAGAACACAACAAATATCCTACAAAATAAAATATATAATCCATGATATAATTGGGAAATTCTTGGCATTGTAGCTCCTTGGCCCCCCATTCAAGAAATATGGATACCTTTAGCTCTGAACCGCTCCTCCATGCTCCTCCTAACCACTCTTATGGTATATAAATAAGTATGGCAAATGTATATGTATACAGTAATGGCATGTACATATATAAATTATATATATATACACGTGCTAACTAAATGGTAAATATATGTAAATATAGTAATGGTAAGTATCTAAATTGAATTACTATCTTCACACCAAAAAAAATGTACATTCTTTGCATATATAAGTAAATAAATACGTATATGATTAATACGTAATATACCTTTTTCTAGCATTATGAATGTCACCATTTTCTGATTGTAACAGTTTTTGTTGGCGATTCCCACATCCAGCGGCCTCACCAGTGACGACCTTTGAGATCTGCATAAAGTGTTGCGCGCGGTCGCGCAGCTGACGGAGGCTCTCCTCGTGGCCGACCGTTTTTTTTTAACATCACCAAAAAACGGACAGACGTTAAAGCAATGCATATATATATATGTGTATACGGATATATATCTATCTATCTATCTATCTGTCTATCTATCTATCTATCTATCTATCTATATGCATGTGTATATATATATATATATATTAGGTAATGCGATAAACCACCAAAATGGATATAGACATTCCATGATCCATGGCTTCCAACGGACCATGATCTGGGGAGCCACCAAGCGAAAAGAAAAGGACACCTGCCTGCTCCACAATGTCGGACTCCTGTGGAATGGCTAACTCTAACTGGATCTGCCGAAAGGGGAAACGATAGAGAAGTTGGTGGAACTTGGCGGTTGTGAATTGTAAATTGATGGTGGGTATACCTCTAGTTTTCCAATGGGCGTCTCTTTCGTTACCCATTTTGTTCAATAAATTTAGCACAAGTTGTCTGATCTCACACATCTGTCTGAGGGGGTCTATCTGCCGGTTGTTGGAGGGCAACGCAAAATGCCCCAGAAATGGAGGTTTTAATTGGATCATCCTCCCTTGGAATTTACTAGAAATAATGGATTTTCCATTGCCATGTTTGATCAATTGCCAAAGGGTAGGTCTTTGTAAAACAACATGCCCACATGTTTCGGTTTTGCATCCAGTGCCCTCTTCTCATCTCGCCTGACGTGCTTTAAATCTAGCCATATCGAGTTTTAGGGCCCAGTCATCGGGGTGCAAATAGCTATGATTATGGTAGTTCTATTCCAGCATATACCAACTTTTAGGAGTTATCACCATGATTATATTCATCAATCATCTCAGAAGATCTCAGAAGTATGTGTGTGTGTTTATTGTTCCCTATATTCTTCCAACGGCTTCCTGAAATATAATTTAGTAAACAACGGGATGATACGCCTTGATCTATCCCATCATCTGTCCCATTGCATCATTTCAATTCATTTTCAATTCGTGTCACCCCTTTTGCCGCAGCAAGGTACGTACTAAACTATCGATCACCAGTCACCAGTTGGTCTATATTGGTTTACCCATATGTATCCATATGTGAAACTATGTGAATGGTTACAGGATGGGGCCCCCCAGTGATGTTTGTTGGTTCATAAGCCATGAAAAAATCCCCATGAACTAGTTCGTTATATCTATCATAAACCATAGAATTCAGCCACTTTTCTATGGCAACGGTTCACGCTATCGACTGGGGGCCCCATCCCGTTCAATCGCCTTTGCGGCGCCTTTTTCCCCGTGACCCATCCTTTGCGGTTGACCCAGCGATGCTAACTCCTCCCAGACCGGGTGGTGCCCCTATTAATTTAGCTATAAAAACAGTATCTAACCATGGAGTTAAGTTAGAATTACAATATGTTATAATATGTTTTAATCACCGATGACATCAGTTATACCATGGAAAAACCCACAACAAAGTCATACCCCCCATTTGTAAGCTGTTTTATAAGCTCATTATCTAGAGATAATCTATTTGCCAAATAACATGAAACCCCGACTATACCAGTTATAAAGCAACTTATTATTCCACAAACACCGTTCCGCTCGAACACAAAATGGCTCCATCTCTGTGGACATCAAATCTTCCACATAGGCGGTGAGCAGGATACCAAAGGTGCGCAAGAACCTGGGAAATATGCCCCAGCTTTGCGGAGGAAATCAACAACACATGTGCATTTTACCCGCCAACATAAGGGAAACTTAAGTGGATATGGTATAGCATTTTTTTGGGTGGGTTTTATATAACTTTGTTTAGTATTGCTTAGTAATCGCCACCTGTGATTGAACCATCAACACTTGAGCTTAACTCTCCAAAATGTTCATTCCAACGAATTTTAACTTCATCAACACAAAATTGCAATTGATCGAATAGTGTGGGTATACTGTAATTTGATGTAATTGGCAAACAATGGCAAACACAATGCCATGAACCATTCCCACTAACCATTTGAGCCGACCAGCATGGATGATCGGGATCCACATGGATGATCGCCAAGGAACATGTAGGCAAAGCCGCCATTTTCAGCGACCAAATGGACAAACTTGGTGGCATCCAGGAAAGCGTAAAGTGCTGCACCTGTGACCAGAGACTTCCAGTGACCTACGAGACATCACAGCAGTCAACCTTCGACCAATAGTTTCGTTTGCCACAAAAAACAACATTTTTCATCCTTCACATGTTTGGTGCATGTTTGTGCTAGCGGGTGGAAAACCGCGCGTGTAGTCGTGCAACTTTTTGAATATGGGGGTGGGGTGGGGTGGGGTGGGATATTAACGTTCATGTACCTTGCGTACATACGTGGATGCTACGCTGTTGCTACGTCACTGGTCATGGGTTGGGTGAGGTGGGGTGGGATATTAACTTTCATGTACCTTGCGTACATACGTGGATGCTACGCTGTTGCTACGTCACTGGTTGGGTGGTATATTAATGTGGGACAGCGATGTATACACTATAGATACACACTGGTTGGGTGGTATATTAATGTGGGACAGCGATGTGTACACTTTAGATACATATACATATATATATACACATATATATATATCTCTATACATTATATATATATGATATTTATGACTTGGGAGTCGCAGCAGCTTCCAAGTCTGGAAAGCCTCCACCTGAGAGTGCCCCGCGCATTCGTGCCACTGGTGCTTTGCAATGTGTGCAACCGACCCACAAACGTGGGCGCAAAAGCATCTTGGTAACAGACGGTGCCCCATGCTACCCTAAACTGACCTCTGAACACAGTCTGCTTCATGAAGCTTGCAATCATAGTAAGGGCATCTTCTGCATCACCAAGAAAAAGGAATGGGGAAACTTGCTGGTGCACACCGGTGGCATCGATGGAATGTGGAAGATTTCCAAAGGTGCAGTATCATCCTCTTGGAGCACACGTAAAGATGGTGTTGTGAACCCTCAATTGCTTCAAGGAATAAGGGTTTGGCAATGGCGATGGCACCATGGAAATTCCACTGATTTCCTTAGTCTCACAGGCAAAGCTCTGAGCAAACGCTTGGAGAAGTGACACGCCACCGAAGACCAAGAAAAAAGGTTCCAGGCCGCCACAACCACAAAACCCTGTAAATACCACGACATTCCTTCAAAGTCAATTTTGACCGGCAAAATTTAAGGAAATGTTCATCATAAAATGTGTACGGCGCCACAGCGCCAGAAGAGTTTCTTTTCAAAAAGTTCTTAACCGCTAGCGCGGTTTCCCACCCGCCGGGATGTTTGTGCCATGATCCTCAAGTTTTCCTGATTGAACAATCACAGGATGTTGGTTTCGAAAGCTTGAGAAGTAAGCTTGTCAGCAATCGTCATTCCATTTCTATAGGATTCAAAGCAACATTAACCAAATCGTCATTGAAGTTATACCATGATATCCTCATTATAGATGGTTAAACGCTAGAAATTACCTGCATCCAATCTAAATGGGATAGAAATGATCATCAAATCCCACCATATCCCATCTGAATGTTATTGAAACATGGGGGTATAATTCAATCCATTTATTCAAGTATATAGTTAATACCCCAATTATTTCATATCAATGGAATGTAATTATATAGAAAAATATTTCATATCAATGGGACATTTATCCACATTACATCCCCCATTTTATATCCATTAGTAAACATGGTTCTCCATTTATTCAATCCATTTATAAAAAGGGAGCTTCCTAAAGTAGGGGTACCCCCAGTGCTCATCCATTTCTAGATCGGATTTTCCATTATAAACCATAACCCAACCATTTTGGGATATCCCCATTTCATTTCAGGAAGCCCCCATTATGTATATATATGTATATATATATATATCCCCCATTACATCCCCCATTAAATGAATAGATAATTATATATGGGGCTATATAACTATAACATACCCCATGAACATAACCATTATTTACAGTAACTATATATATATATATGTAATGGGAAATATTTACATACGTATAGCCGTATAGTTTTCATAGTTATCTCGCCATATCCCCATGACATCCCCGGCGCCTTGCGCCGAGAGCTGACCACGGTGCCACCACTGGCTGAAGAGGCTGATCTCACCTGAAAACGACGCGCCTCGCCACTTTATTGGAAAATGGTGATTTCACCAGTGATGATTTTATAGGGTTTATTGGGTTAGTACAATTCTATTGGGTTTTACAAGATTTCTAGATGACATTGATGATACCTAAGTTGGGGGCCAACATAATTTTAATCTCACTAGTGGTACTGTGGTCTTTATGATACACACATTAAAGGAGCTCGTAATTCATGCGGTCAACATATGGGGCCCACGACGCTGATGGGCTGAATGGGTTGCGAGGGATTTTTTCTGCTTCGATCATGTCATCCATGAAGCTCTGATCAGATCATTTTCCATTTGAACATTTTGAAAAATCACCATTGATAGATGATTTTCGCAGATTTGTTCCATTCAAAAGCTCCATCGATCAGGGAGAACTGGAGAACTGCGGCCATGGCAATTCCTCCAAGGGGCAAAGCCACTGGCCTTCCTGGATTTGCTGTCCCAGGTCAGTCCTGGGTCAGGTGGTATGGCCGGTGGAAACCGGCCACCGTGACGCGAGTTGTGATTTGGATGGTTTATGACCTTGGGGTCACCAAATTAAATAGCGTGTACGTGTATAGTTACTATAGTTGTGTATCTATATCTATATCTATAATCTACAGTAGATATAGTTATAATCATAAGAAATTATATTAGGCATCTATGTCTATATTATAAATATGTGTGCGTGGCTGTTGTATGCATGTATGAGTTTTTAGCACACATCAATGAACCGATAGATGCACACTCACGAACACACACACACACACCAATACACTTCGTTGTTAAATAGAGGCAAGAATGATGTGGATATACCGAGTCAGCAGAATGCCTCTGGTACAGTGAATCAAGCAAGAGACCAAGGGTTGAGTATCCCAGGAACTCTTTCCATGAGGGACAAGAGTTAAGCGGCTGGTGGCTTGGCATCAGGCAGCTGGGATAATTTGACTATAGAGCGGGCACCAACGCAGACTACAGCTCATTTGGCATTGTTCCCTCCACTCCCCACCGAACAGCAACATCAGTTCTGGTGAATGCGGGTGAATTCATGTTAGGTCCCGGAAAATAAATACATAACTTAACTATATTTGAATATCTATATATATATAAGTATTAATACTTAAATATATATATATATACATATAACTATATATATAAGATAAATGAAAAATATTTACTTTGTATTTATTATTAAATATTACTAAAGATATGGGATTATCCATCCATAGTGCCCACTAGTTAATGTTTGGGTGGTTGGGTGAGTACATGTCAAAACCAGCTTGTATGCTTTGACATCGTCCACCTTGCCATAGAGCCTGCAGGTGCTGATTGGCAATGGCGAAAAGCACTTCGATCACCTTGCCTTCCCTCTTCCAACCCCTATGGAACTAGTTTAGGTGGAATATATGGGTATATGTGCTGGCTATTAAATATTGTCATAATATTATTTCTCTATTATGCAGTAGATGATCCAGGTGGTTTTAGCAATCAAGCATCAAATGTTCCCCATTCAACTTTCGTGCTCTCTTCATGCTCTTCAAATGTTTGGATCCTAGGGCCCTCAAGGCAGATCATCACTATCCAAAAATCAACCACATGTTTAGTTCATCATGAATTATATATAAATAATATCGTGGAGAAACCCATGTCATTACAAACTGGTGCACCATCTTTATCTAATTAAGTTGGTTTCAAGATTATATCGTTTTATAATTGTAAGTGTCATTAGGTGGGTTAATGGACCACTGGTAACCAGCCTATAACTAGGGGGCAGCACCGAGCATCGATCGATTCTGACGACGCCGTCCAGGGCCGCCGGTGCTTAGGCTGGACATCTGATAGTCGTCGCTGTAGAACCTGGGGATTCTGTTAAGGGAATGGGTCTGCAACGAGAGTTCACCAACCAAACAAAAGGAAATCATATATTGATATCTGTAATGGATCGATTATCGTGGGGATATATACATATACGGATATAATGAGACATAATTAACTTTTCACCAGGAGAAAATATAGTGGGGACAGAACCTACACTCTGGTAATAGCTATCACTTTGCGAGCTGGAAAATCCTCATTGTATTTGTAGTAAATCGTGGAACTAAATGGGCGGCATGTCCATTGAACATCACTGATGGAGGTGTTGCAGAGTAATTGTCGGAGATGTCACCCAAAGGACTTCCAAAGATTTCTTGATGTGATGTTGGGCGATTTTGGGGCAAATGTATTGGTGCTAAACGCAGGGAATTTTCGGGAATGATCCATAATCACTAGTAATAGTCATCCCAGCAACCCCCAGCAACCCATCCATTCCCTATTTTTAGCACCAGTAAGATAATAACTGTGGCTATATCACAGATGATTTAACCTACATTTGGGTGATTTTGGGGGTAAATGTAGATAAATATTCCAGCACCATGGAGCCTCCTGGGGCATATGGGTAAGCTAAACAGTCGCCACCAACGCTGCCAAAGTTCATGAGGCCATGGGTCAAAATCACGGCGCCATGACAATCCTCAGGATGATCAATGGGGATGTCATGGAAGATGTTAATAGTGGTTTAGAGGTGGTTTAATGGGATAAACAAACAAACAAAAATTGTGTTTTTAATGGTATTCACCCTCTGGCTAACAGTTTGCCATGGAACATGTTCCATGAAAATAGATGGTTTACCTATCAAAAATGCTGATTTTCCATAGCTATGTTAGTTTACCAGAGGGTAATTTTAATGGAAACCTCTTAAACCTAATTCCTCTTATTGGGAATGGTTTGCACCACCCATTTCTGTCCAATTTCTGGTTAATCTAGGGCAATTAATCAATTTGAACATGATCAAACAAACAATCATACGGCATACTGTACTCCTTACGATACCCACCAGGGAGTCAATCCACCCCATTCTATAGATATAAAACGGCTGGCCGCTGCAATCCTTTTGCATTCCTTGATTTTGCCTCCATGCTTCCAACCCCATCAAATGCCAACCCTTGCCTTTCAATGGGCCAAGTTGGAATAATGTCGGCTACTTGTAAGATTTCCCAGGGTGCAGCCACTATAAAATGGCTGGCCTCAACCCATCCACCCAATATGAAATTGGTGACTGGATTGAGTTCCAAGCCTTCCAAGCAGTACATGCTGCCAGCATCCACATGCATCTACCATCTCTTTGCATTCCTTCATTTTGTTTCCAATGCCGCCCAATGCCAACCCTGGCCTTTCAATGGACAATTTTGGAATAGTGCGGGCTGCTTGTAAGATTTCCTTTTGGAGGTTGTGCCTCTCCTCGAAGCATGTTTGATCCAATCAATCTGGATACCGGAACCATGGCTGCATTGCAAACACCTGAGCAAATCTCGAGAGATTTAGAGCTACAACCTTAAAATCACTATAAAACGGTGTGTGTGTGTGAACCCCTGAAGGGCTACAGCTGGAGGTGCATAAAACAAAATATAGCATACCTTGACCCCTCTAATTTTATAGATAGAGGATTTGTTCCTGGGGATATTCAAAACATACAAAACCTGCAGAACTGGTAGGTCACAACAAACCTACAACAGCTCCATAGCTTTTCAGAGATTGAGACATCAGGTAGTAAGCACTAAGAATTTTATCTGTAATTGAGGTTTTCCATGACATAGGTTCTGGGCAAAACCTGTGCATCAGGTAGGTTTACACTATGGATTTTATAGACCCTGTCTCCCTCCACCCATGCAAAACCTGCTGGTTGAGGTACTGCAAACCATGAATTTTATAGAATGCTTGTGTGGAAGATGCAGGTTGATATGAAATGATTATGCGGGACCTGGATATAACAGTGTCCTTCAATAAAATCAGCGCCTGGCCCCCTATTCTGACTGAATTAAACGTTTTATTAGGTGACCGGGCCCCCTCCATTTTACCTTGGAGTATTGTAAGGGGTATCATACGGCTACGTTAAGATCGGAAGCTTGTTTTGGCTTTGTAATATGACATATAGATTTCCCTACCTAATATCCAACATATCACCAGTGGTGCTCAGAATCGCCGTACCCAAGTGAGCTCTTGCCAACTCTTGCACCCCGGCACTGTTACCCTCAGCCACCAGGCAGTTCACCCAAGTTCACCGTGATGAAGGAGGGATTTTTTTTGCCCCTAACGGCGCCCTAGCGGTGATACAACGTTGCATCCCTGGGTTTCCCGTTTTTAAACCAGTTCACAACCAGCAAGTGACAAACAAAGGTCCTAGGATTCATGGGCATCATGGATGACTCAAAAGAACACACAATCCCCAAATCCCCAACGAAAACCTGCCGAAACATTTAATTTCCTCCAATTGTTTCCTCTTTCAAACCATATAGTTATCCTGTTTGAATCCCAACGCATAAGTGTGTTTATCATTGATTTTTTGGCTATGGTCTTATTGATTGGATCCCGAGAAAGAAAAGCCAACATTTGCTGCTGAAATGCCAATTGCTCATCATATTTGTATGATTAACACCCACATTACGTGTTCATATGTTGATGGTATATAATTATGACTGGTACGAACCGCCATGTACGCCATTGAGATGCTAAATGTTGGTGGCCCGGATTGCTCATTATTATTCTTGATGGTTAAAAAAAGTCTGCAAAAATGGACCAAAATTACATGGTTATTATTTCCCTCCTCAGATTGCCATCACTGCGGTTGAATCCACCATTTCACACCCAAAAAACATCAAAATACTTTACTTCGTGTGATCCCCACGATGACATTTATACGTTTTGTTACTGGCAAATCTTCTGGCAGTCTATCTGGCATATCTTCTGGCATTCCATCTGGCATATCTTCTGGCATTCGATCTGGCATTCTATCTGGCATATCTTCTGGCATTCTATTTGGCATTATTTGGCATTCTATCTGGCATTCTATCTGGCATAGCTTCTGGCATTCTACCTTGCATATCTTCCGGCAGATGTTCTGGCATATCTTCTGGCATTCCATCTGGCATTCTATCTGGCATATCTTCTGGCATATCATTTGGCAAATCTTCTGGCATTCTATCTGGCAAACATTCTGGCACTTTATCTGGCATATCTTCCGGCATTCTATCTGGCATATCTTCTGGCATATCATTTGGCAAATCTTTTGGCATTCTATCTGGCAAACATTCTGGCACTTTATCTGGCATATCTTCTGGCATTCTATCTGGCATATATATAATCTGGCAAATCTTATGGCATTTTATCTGGCATATCTTCTCGCATTCTATCTGGCCTTTGAGGTCCAGCGGTGCGCACTGAGCTCGGAAGGCCCCAGGTTGAGGTCCAGCGGTGCGCACTGAGCTCGGCAAGTCCCAGGTTGAGGTCCAGCGGTGCGCACTGAGCTGGGAAGGTCCCAGGTTGAGGTCCAGCGGTGCGCACTGAGCTGGGCAGGTCCCAGGTTGAGGTCAGGTCCAGCGGTGCGCACTGAGCTGGGCAGGTCCCAGGTTGAGGTCCAGCAGTGCGCACTGAGCTGGGAAGGTCCCAGGTGTTGACGTCCAGCAGTGCGCACTGAGCTCGGAAGGTGGCGAAGAGCTTGGCGAAGAGTTGGCAAGGCGGAAGGAGGTGGAAGTTGATGCAGACATGGTCGAGGAGAAACTGGAGGAGGAGGCGGAGGAGGAGGAGGCGGAGGAGGAGGAGGACAACAGCTCTGATAAAATCTAACAACCCTCACCTGGCAGGTGGGGAAAAACACATTCAGTTGGGCAGTCAAATCCGATAACATCAAATTACATCCTCGCTATATGCCCATTGAATAGATCCCCATTGTACCCTCACTACCGATTTTCATGTGGCCAAACTCAATCACAAACAAACCCAGTTACCATTTGGGAGCCATTACAATTCATTGAAAAAGGGGTGTATCCAATAACAAACATTGTTTGATCATTTGATCAATGTAAAATCAATAAACAATGTACCATCTGGTGATTTAACATAGCCATGGAAAATCACCATTTTTAATAGGTAAACCGGTAAACCATCTATTTCTATGGGGCTATGTTAGTTTACCAGAGGGTAATACCAAATAACAAACCAGACTTGGGCATTGCTTATTGGTACATTTTGGTACCAGACGTGGATCACTGATGAATGGAACCACCTCATTGAATCGACTGTCAAGCGTCAGTCCCTGTCAAAAAGACATCCTGCGACTTCTCGGTCGCCTGCTCCGTGATGGCCAAGTGACCTGTCTACGAAGCCACGCAAAGCACTTGCCAAAGTTCGGCTTCGAACCAAACATGAAACGGTTCATGATGGGGATTTATAAAAGACTGGGAGGTAACAGGAGTCTACCACTGAAGATGTGTGAATTAAAACATGAAGTAAGTGAACATTGCACGACTTGAAGTTCAAGGAACTGAAGACAAACATATACAACACACACACACGCATTTTATAACTCGAGTGTCAACAAACCACCAGTGTCAACAAGGCTGTGAGGTCAAAGCGCCGGCAGAAGGGTTGGTTCTCAATCTTATGTTGAACCATGTTGAACCAGCATAATCTGAGTCGAACCATAATTCGGATGGAAGCAGCTAAAGACAGGAAATGACAGGAAGTTCTCAAACAGTCCAATTGGAAAGTCAGGAGGGCAAAACTCGGTAGAAACTTTGGCCCCCACTGTGGGAACACAATTCGGAGAGGAACCCTTAGATGTCCATGGGAAGCTGAAAGCCCAGCGGCAAAGGTTGATCAACAGCCAGGAATTATCCTAGCGTTCGTGGATCAAACTCAGTTATGTTGGGAATCTTCACATGGCTTCACTCCATCTCCAAACGTCTTGCACACCACATGGCGATGCAACAAATGATTTCGGATCGAAGTCCACTCAGCATACTTAGCTCAACTAATGAATTCAACCTGAACATTCACGGCTGTCCATGCTGGGTCTGGCATTTTGACCTATAGCCTCTAGGTTTCCTAAAAGAAAAGGGTACCCCAAACCAAGGGCTTTCCTATTGAAAGCATGAATTTTGCATGTTGGGGTACCCCTTCGGGTGATTAAAAACCTCCAGATAGTTGGTACCATCGGCGCCTTCATGGCACTGGACGTCCAGCACTGCCGCATGAAGACGGGTTTGAACATCTCCTGGCCGCAGCCCCCTGTAAAATGCCGAGGTGATTACCTCTCATGGGCATGCACCATGATGCAACATGTACAAACAAGACATGATACACAAATAATCGTCATCGTCATCGTCATCGTCATCGTCGTCGTCGTCGTCGGCGTCCTCGTCGTCGTCGTCGTCGTCGTCGTCGTCCTCATCCTCATCCTCATCCTCATCATCATCATCATCATCATCATCACACTCATCATCACGCTCATCATCACACTCATCATCACACTCATCATCACCACCACCACCACCATCACCACCACCATCACCACCACCACCACCAGCAGCAGCAGCAACACCAGCACCGGCATCATCATCATCATCATGATGATCATCATCATCATGACCACTATCATCTTGAAACATATAATATCAATAATTCAATAATGATAATTTATCAGTTTGCGGTCCCGAGACTTTCTCTCACCCAGATTGCTCCCTTCTGGCGCCTCGTGCACCTTGGCCCGCAACCTTCGGAGAAGACTCTCCAAGGATTGGGGGAAATCTTCACGGTGCCCACGTGGGATTGATGGTTGAAAAATATGTGTTAGTCCCATCCACTATTGAGTGGTTTGCTATTGGGGCTGACTATTGAATTTACTCACATCTTTCATCCCCTAACCCACAAACGGCAAACAATGGGACCCTTGTCAAACATCAATGTGAAGATGATCCAAAATGGCAAGGAATTAATTTGTCAGGTTCTAATTTAGCCCTTCACCCCAACGACTGCCCATTACAAATCTCCATTGATGATGAAACATCTCATTCTTTATCGTAGAATCATCTCTGAATGGATAAAAAAACATTGATCTGGTCTGCAAACATTATATGCCAAACAGCATGGTAGGGCCCACGCATCAGTTAGTCACCTTTAGTCACTGTAAGTCTGTTTTCGTCATCATGTTATAAAGAAATCCACCGCAATTTGGGCGTCCAGTTGGACTTTACTAAATCTACGGCAATGGCATGGTACACTCGTGATAAAGTCCATCAGGAGGCGTGGCCTGGGTGCGAGAACCTATGGTCGTATATACCTTGAAAGTAGCGAGGTAGTATAAACACTCATAATTACTTTTTGGGCCAAACTGACCCAAAACTGTGGCTAAAGGGACGGTAAAACCACCAGCAGAAGGGCTGGCGCAACTCAAGAAACCCGATTTCTTTGGTTTTGTGGCCGGCAAACTTAGCGGCAGAACCTGTGGTGAACTCTGTGGGAACGAAAAGCCATGGCATTTGTGCCGGCAAGTCGTATGGCAGACCATCCGAACCATTGATGGACAAGCAAAATTAGGGGCAAATGTGCCGGCAAGAGGCCCGGCAAAGCGCGCAAACTAGCTCTGGCCAAGCCAAATTTACGGTCATTTTCAACGGCAAATGCCTTCAATGCAAAAGATGAAAGTTGGTACATGTTGGCACGTTTCAATGTGGAAAAGCTGAACAATGAAAATCAAAAATCAATATTGCATCCCCCTCTTCATGGGGTCACAGCAAGCAAGATCTGCTACTCCACCAGGAAAGCAATCTTATTGGTGATTTTTTCCATAAGCCGACTTGGACAATGTCCGGGCACTTGCAAAAAACGCTTCTTTGATTGCTGCAACCTTGACAGACGCCTAGCAAGAACCTGGCACAATCCTAGCAATGAATTGAAGGGGGCGTCGGTAGCAGGAACCTTGTAAGCCGGCGGAACTGACCTGGCGAAAGCCTGGAACCCAGCGGAACCTAGCAGAACCCAGCGGAGCGGCGCAACCCAGCGAAACCCGGCGGAACCCGGCGGAACCCGGCGGACCCGGCGGAACCCGGCGGAACCCGGCGGAACCTGGCGGAAACCTGGCGGAAAAAAAGTAAGTTGAAGGGGGGGTGGTTGGGAGTATATGCCATGCCAAAAGTTATACTCCCAACCACCCCCCTTTAACTTACATTTTTTCCGCCGGGTTCCGCCAGGTTTCCGCCAGATTCCGCCGGGTTCCGCCCGGCTTCGCCGGGTTTTGGTAGGTTCCGGGCGGGTTTCCGCCAGCCTCGGGCTTCTGCAAGGTTAGCGCGAAGCCGTCAGGTTTGCATCAAGTTACAAATTATTTTTCCCAAGTTTCTGCCAAGCCTCTCCAACGCAAGACCTGTCACAACTAGTCACAGTTTAAGCGTTCTTTTTTCAAAACAGTTTTCAGCTGAATTGTCAGCTCAGCACTGCTTGCCCGAGGGGCGGCGGCTGCTTGAGCAGCTTTGCTGTGAAATCAAGGCCCACGCAACCAACTTGTCCAGTCCAATGCGCGGCGCTG